>VZRW01009966.1:6814-134037 GCA_013398125.1 Aegotheles bennettii | reverse complement strand
ACCCGCTCCACCTTTTCCATCTGTTTCTCTGACTAGAGCACATGGAGTGAGTCGCTCTCACTCTGAGCAATCAGTGGCACAGGATGAGGCTGGGAATGAGGCAGTGCAGGGTGTCTCCAGGGTCTGGGGAGATATTTCTCCCAGGAGATAAGAGGTCAAAATGTTCTGGGCTGAAGGAGAGAGACAGTTCACCATTGAGGAGATCTCTAAAATCAAAATGTATAGCTAGTTTCTATATGACTTGAGATTTTTAGAAGGTTTTCTGGTAGAAAACTTGATGAGGCTTTGTTGAAATGCTTTTATATTGCATCAGTAGCTTCTTTATTGCCATATGAAAAGACTTCTGAATTCTAACTTTGACTGAGAGAGGGGATGTGTTAGACTTTAGCTAGAAGCTCTAAAGATTATTTTTTTTAACTTTAGAGAAGTGATTTAATGACTATTCATACTTAGTTACTGTTGGTGTATATGTTCTCTGTAACCTGTACCAAACATGAAGTTTATTTAACAGTAAAAGAACTTTCAAGCTACTGTTTTCAACAATTGTCTTACTATTGTGAAGAACTGATTGTATATGATGCATGTGATCAGGAGAGATTTGTCAACATCTTATATCTGGAGAGGATAGTTTAGTTATGGATTAAGCAGAACATACCAGACACTAGAAATGAAATCAAATGATCTGCAACTTCTGTGTTCCAAGTCTAACTTTTTAAAGATTCTTTACCCCAAGCTGTTGAACTGAGCAATGCTGATATCTCACTTGACAAAGTAAGCTCTTCTAGTTGCGAGATAAGCAGAGAAAAGCAACTGTCCCTGGTGAATAACACCTCTTCCAAAGGATGTTAATTCTCATTTCCCTAGTCACAGTGGAGTTTGTTCACAGACCTAAAATGTGATAAATCTTGTCTAATTTTAGATGTCTACAGCTGCACTAAATTTTCTGTGCTTTCTTCATAATCTGTACAGGAATATAGTGTTCTTACTCTACAGTTTATGGTGTACTTGTCCCATTACGATACTCACTAATACGGATACTAGGATGATGGGTAATGGTTTTAAACTGAAAGAGGGTAGATTTAGATTAGATATTAAGAATAAATTCTTTCCTGTGAGGGTGGCGAGACATTGCCACAGGTTGTCTGGAGAAGTTGTGGCTGCCACCTGCCTGGCAGTGTTCAAGGCCAGGCTGGATGGGGCTTTGAGCAACCTGATCTAGTGGGAGGTGTCTCTCCTCATGGCTGGGGGGTTGGAACTGGATTATCTTTAAGGTCCCTTCCAACCCAAACTATTCTATGATACGGTGAATTGTCCACAAAAGATAACCCTCTCTATTCTGTTAGCAAAAGGCTGACTGGCTTAGAAAAAGTCCCGTGATTCCAAAATCACTCAGTAAGCTGCTCTTCATAGATTTCTCTTTTTATTTTTTGTGGTCTCAGCAGCTTGTTCAAACATACCTGGGGTAGCTGGCCAAATGTCGTTTTTCAGTGAAGCCAAACTTTAATTTCATTCTATGCTTAGCTAATGGCATCATAAATAATAAAGGTGGATGTGTGGTATCTATAATCCTTCTATATTCCTTCAGTTTCTCCAGGGTAAAAAATCAACACTCTACTAATTTGAAGAATTATTGTGTAGCTGCTTTTCCCCTCAAATACTTGTTTATGCTTATGATTACACCGTTGATAAACCTATTAGACAAAATCTTTTGACATTTGAAATACCTGTGGGAGTTCGCATTGGCCCCACCTGCCTCACATGCTGTCCAGGAGGAGTAGGGCGTACGCTTTCCCTTCAGTCTCTCTCAGCCACTTTGATGTAAGAGAGCAAAAATGTGTGGAAATTGTGAACTGTGTCATAATTTCCATTTTTTCCTACAGGCTTTCCTTAACATTGAAAGAACACTTTTGAGCTCTTGGAGTCTTAACTGTGAGATTTTTGGTGATATTTCTTTCTTTTGACTGTTTCTTGGGTTTTTTGTTTGTTTTTGTTTTTTTCCCTCCCTCTTAAGCTTTGATATATAACGTGAACTCTCTTGATAATGGATTTGAGCCATATGTTATTTTGGAAAGAGGATAATACTCATCAGACAGATGTAACTGCCGAGTGAGCATTCCTGGTTACAGTTACATTGGAGAGAAATGCTCAGTCTCTTGCTTTTGAGTAAAGAAAGATTATTACTGATTCTTGAGAGGATATCTGTCCATGAGATCTCTGCACTCTTCTGGTGATCGAGTGGATGATGTTATAGTAAGAGCAGAACACCTGTGGTTGACATTTAAAGGGAGATGGTCACAGAAGCAAAGCCTACCTGAAACACTGGCCACTCTACCACTGACATCTTTCTGCTTTGGAAAAAATATGTCATCTCTTGTGCATTGTGCTAGTTTTGAGATTTTTTTTCAAGTCCAGGAAGATTAGAAACTAAAGGGTGGCTACTGCTGAGATAAGAAGGCACTAGGAGCTTGAATCTAAGTTGAGAAGAAAAGTGGTGTAAGTGATATTCCATCCTATTCTCCTTAAGGCTACTACAGATCCATCAAGCCATTGTTATGGTTTGTTTTTGATGGTATATTGCCCAAGTTTACTACTTAACACCACATTAGAGAAGTTCTCTTTAGTGCTGAGGTCCCTGGACTTGTTCTTAGGGCCAGGTAATCTACAGATGGATCCATTCCCTCCTCCACTCATTTCTTGAGCCTTGTCTTTGGAGTTGGTGTTCTGCTTAAGACAATGCAACCTCTTAAAACAATTCAAACCCTCAGCTTTTCACTGGCTTTTTTGTATTCTGTTTGGCAACTCCATAGATAAAAGAATACCAGAGTTTCACAAAATCCACCACTGGAAAATCTTGTGCAGTAAGGATCAGATACTGCATTTGCGTCTCCTGCTGCCTGTTGAGAGCTGAAGAGTTCGAGTCCTTCAGCCAAGGTTCACTTGGCAGCTGTATCTTCCTTGCTCTGCATTCTGAGTGTGAGAGCTTTCCTCTCCCACCTGCTGTTTGTAATAATAACAGTAGGTCTTTTAGAGTCTTCAGGAATGATTAGAGACTGCCCATGGAGTTTTATTTCCCTGATGTGAGAAAATTGTGAGCTCTTTGAAGCTGTGAAGCCTGTTTTCTTTCTCCACATAAAGTTGCACACAGCATGGATGCACGAGCACATGAAGGAGAAAGAACAAGGTATCCATTTCGAAGATATGTTGTCTAAATTATTTTTGTCCCAACTGACTAGTTCTTTGTCCTCGGAGACCCTAAAAAAAGTTTGAGTTCCCTTGATGAGGGGAAGAAACATACTTTGCTACAGGTAAACTGGTAGTATGGGTTGTTCCAGTTTAATGTGATGTTTATAAAATTGCTGTGCTATACATTCATTGACTGTGCAGTGTCTGAAAGTTCCTTATTTGACTTAATGTGTAGCTGTCTTTCTGAATACAAGGACACTGGTATTCCTTTTACATACAGGTGCTTTTGGCTGTACATCAGCCACCCAAGGAGGAGGAGAAGCAAATCTTTTTGTAATTGTCTGTTCCATTACTTTTCACCTTGCCAGTACTGTCCTGACAGCTGTGCCCTTGGGTAGAAAAAGATCGAATTTCATATTAATCAAAGTTTCTTGCCTTGCTTTGATTCAGATAGAAATTTCACAGAGAGGAGGAGAGAAACTCATTGCTGTTACTCCAAGAATAAGAGTATAAAATATTTGAGCATTCTGTTGTCACTTTGCTTTGGAGCTACATGAAAAGATGAAAGGTCTTACAAAGCATTGATGAATTGATATATTCATGAATTGAAGCACCTGTCCTCTAAGACAAACTCCTTAGCTGTTACCAGCTCATCAAATCGACAACCATATTGTTTCTTGGCAGCTTCTGTTAAAGAGATCTGAAAAGCCTGCAGCTGTTACTCCAACCTGAGAAGGCATAAATACAATGCCCTTTTTTTGCCAAGCATGTATTTTAGGAATGACAATTTAGAGGATAGATGTTTATTGCCTCGGTTGCTTTAGGCTGATACTCTTGAATGGTTCCAAATCAGTCATCCAGAGTATATTTTTAGCAAAACTTGTATCGAGGATGCATTCTCTCTCCCTTAGCTTCACCTTCAGTCTTGGTTCTTGTTAGTTCCTTCTTAACGTGGTGGATAAGAATTTACTGAACTGCTTGCTCCTATAACTTTAAAAAAACCAAAAAAGAGATTATTCCCCTGCTCCCTTTTTTTTTGGAATTACTTTGTTCTTCCTTTTATAGGTCATTTACACTAGAACTTCATCTGCCATGCTCTAAAGTCTCCTCCTGTGTTCTTAGCCTCCACAGTAGAATATGGCTGCCAGCCCACCATACCATAGTGTGTCTTTGTGGTTAGGGAGATGCTGAACACTAGGTCAGAATATGATTAACATGAATTTCTGATTTTTATTTATTTAACTGTGTCATGAGGCTGTGTTTGACTTTTCAGGATACTGTCCCCTAAATTCTGCTTCTTGTGTCAAGACATTTGAAGTAACTTGTATCTCTTCAGGGAATACGAGCTAAAGGCAAAACAACTTTTGTATCTCCAGCTTCACTCCTTAACTTAGTGTGTTTCTTGAGGCATTTAGTTATACATGCGGAGAAAGGGAGAAATTTCCTCTGTATATTAGTATGAATGAAGACATTTCAGTCTC
Source organism: Aegotheles bennettii (assembly GCA_013398125.1). Classification (NCBI taxonomy): domain Eukaryota; kingdom Metazoa; phylum Chordata; class Aves; order Caprimulgiformes; family Aegothelidae; genus Aegotheles; species Aegotheles bennettii. The sequence continues at coordinate 129,373 of VZRW01009966.1, read as the reverse complement.
CTCCTTGATGGAAGCTCAGACTTGCTGCAAGAGCAAAAGGATGTAGAACTGAAACTAAGCAGTTCATCAGCTGAAGTAAAACTGATTATAAACAATTGTCCTGGTCTGAGCCAGGACAGAACCAATTTTCTTTTAGTAACCTTACTTTTTAGTTAAGTCTCTTCGAAGTAACTGCACTTGCTGAAATTAACTGTACGTTTTTCAGTCAGTGTCTGCCTCTAGGACTGGAAATGCTAGATGTTTATAGTTACTGCAAGAAGATGGTATGCAGAACAAGGCCACAGCTTGGTTCTGCTGAGCATCTTATGCTCTGGAAATAAAGGGAGAGCAAAGGGGTCACACCTGTGACCCTCCTGCAGGGAGAAGCAGACCGGACAGGTGACCAAAATTGACCAAAGTATTCCTTCCCATACACATTAGACTCGGTGTAAATCTGAGGGATCACGAGGGTCAGGCTCTCTTCATCCATGGCCAGCATCCTGGGAGGACTCTCTGTTTGTCTGCCTTTGGTCCCAATCCATGTGTTCCTGACTCCCTGTGTCCCTGCCTTCAGCTCCCATCTGCCGCTGACTCCAGGAGCCCTGTCCAGGACTTTCCCAGGGCCTGTCCTGCAGCCTCGGGGGTGATGGGAGCACTATTGGAGGGGGAGCACGATATTGGGTTTGTGTATATTTGTATATATTTCATTATCTTCTCTTTTATCATTACTGTTTCGTTAAAGCTGTGCAGTTCAGTTTCCAACCTGTAAGTCTCTTTCCCTTATTCTCTCTCCTTTCCCTTTCTGGGAGTGGAGAGGGGTAATAGAGAGCATCTGCCATTTGTTTAATTGCTGGCCCAGTGTGACAACTGTGACAACAATACACAACTCCAGTTTGCCAGCAGCCTTGTTTTGGGCCACAGAATTGAGCCACCTCTTCCCTTTCCAGTCCCCTGTAAGTCATAGGGTGGGTTTTTCTAGTTCAGTAGTGAGAGGCAGAAACTCTGGGTGCTCAGCTTAAAGCCCGAGCATTTTCTTGGTAGGCAGAGGAGGATTCAGGTAATTCCTGCTTTGATGAGAGCAGGAAGAGTGATAGCCAATCAAAAACTTTTCTGAATAATTTGAATTCAAACCTCTGAAAAGGCAAAAGTCTCCACCATCACTTACATAACTTGTGATGTTTCCTCTGCCTGCTTACATTAAAAGAAGCAGTGGGAGAACATAATTTATAATAGGGTTTTTTTAAACTCGCTTTGAAAGAGAAACCAATTGGATGAATTCAGGAAGATTAGATCAGAACATATGCAGATTCCTCAGTGAATATCTGTAGCCTCATAAAAGAATCTTCCTTGTTAATGGAGGAAGTAGCAGTCCAAATCAGACTGACTAATAATGATAAAAAAGTATTAGTCTATTAGGTGAAATTATTTCCCTCCCAGAAAGAAGATGAAATGCTGTGAAATGTTTACAGCTGCCCTGAATAGCACTTAGAAAAAAATTTAGTTCCTATGGCCTGGTAGTAAGGTAGAGGAATATATACTAGAATTTTGAAGTTACTGAGGTGTGTTTATGTAAAAGCTATTTCTTCAGGTCAGTGTGTTTGAGTGAGCTGCTGTTATATATTCCTGTGTCCTGTCACCACTTGTTCCTCCCCGATGTTTGTCAGGTAGCAAGGAATGCAAAAGAACGAAAGTTTCAGAAGAACTGTCAGCCTCCGAGAGGTATCTTTAGCTTCTTTCTTTTTCTAGCTTCCTTTTTGCAAGGTGAGAGGATTCTCCATTGGGCAGCAGTCAACACATAGTTTGATGTTGCCATGGAAAAAAAATCTGATTATTTTATCTGGTGCTTAGGGATGTGGTGTTTCTGCATAAAGAGATTGTTCCTCGCTCCCTCTCTTCCAAAAGGTGGCCTTCTCTCCATGCAAGTCCACAAGGGCAGCCCGGTCTAAGTGTCATCTCAGCACTTTCTCTAAGGCATGATGGTGTCAGACAGACAGTACTTAAAAAATGAACTATCAGTTCTTAAGTGTACATCTTAAGTGTACTAATATACTCCCATGCTTTTACCAGAGGTACTAATGCAAGTAGGCAGCATTGCATGTAATGTCTTACAACCTAAAAAATATTTTACTTTTTTAGAAGAGGAGCAGGGAATTAAGAACAGATACATGAGATGACAAAAATGGAGTTAAGATGTGTTTACCACAGATTTATGGGGATATGGTTCTTGGAATATGATGATGAGATAAATCTGTTGCCCATAATTGTAGTGACACAATGGGGAACTTTATGAAAGCTGAGGCCTTTTCAGGATAATTAAATAAGTTAATTTGCAATCTTGAAAAAGCACCAGCTGGAGTGTAATGATTCATTGAAACCTCAGAGTACTGCTCCTTCCATGGATAACAGGTCTGGTTTGTTTGTGGAAACTTTCTCCCTTTGAAAGCAGATGCTGTCTGTCTTATCAGATGGCATTGCTACAGCTGTTCTAAGCATATTCTTGGGGGAAAGGGACCCAGGAAGCATCCTTTTCTTTTCAGGTTTCTATATAAGGAACCCATGCAGAGGCTAAAAAACCCCAAACAATTGTTCCAACAAGAGAAAGGGTTTGTTACTATTTTATGAATTCCCTGTATGGATCAAGTTCCTGATAAGATGCATAGTGATTTTTAGGAATAAGGTTCATAAAAGCAGGTGGGATTCATAATTCAGTGCAGGTTCTTCTGCTTTCTTCTGGCTAACAGTGTGATAGTTTTGGGGAAAACAATGTATGTGGTAAAAACTAATTAAGAAGTGTGACCCTGGCAATTAGAGTCCTCTTGCCTGCAAATCTACTGTGAGAAGCTAAGGATCAGTCAAATTTTTCTCTGGAAATACAGAACCACAGAATGGTTGAGGTTGGAAGGGACCACTGGAGGTCATCTTATCCAACTCCCTTGTCAAGCAGGGCCACCTAAAGCCATTTGTGCAGGACCATGTACAGGCAGCTTTTGAGTATCTCTTAAGAGTGGAGATCCCACAACCTGTTTGAGCAACCTCAACCTAACTCAAACTTAGATTTGAGTTCCTGAAGCAGATCTTTCTTTGTGGGCTTCTGGGTATATAAACACAAAAGCCAAACATCTGTACCATGTTGTATTCAAAAAAAGAGATGTTTTTAGGAATGCACACCCTAGCTGACTTCTTAGGAAGTCTGCTTCATTTCAGCCTTCTGCTCATTACAGTTGCACCCAGACCATTGCTATCTACATTGACTGATACTTCTTGTCTCTTAGTGAAGCTCAGTTTTTTTGAAAATGCAAAGCATTTTTAGTAAGACATTAAACTTTCAGTTCAGTACTACCAGTTCAGACAGGTAGTCTTCATAGGTAACATTAATTCACTTAATATCTTGCAATACCCACTGTCTGGCTTAAAACTCAAATTTCAGTCATCTCATTGGCATGGTCAATATTGTAAAGCACGTTGGATCTTTTGTCGTGAAAGCTGCTTGATGAGCATTAACAGACCCAAATCTATATGTTTGTCACCTGATTATTGATCCTTCCATATCTTTGCTGCAAGTATTTTTATTTGACTTGAACTACAAAAGATTTGTGCTGTGTTCTACAGAAATCCCCTACAAATGAATGTTTATATCCTCAAAATCATTCTCAATTCTTACTGAATTCTAATGTTTAGGTGTTTTATGTAAGCAAAATCCCTGACAAATTGAAGTATATTCTTCTAAGCCTTTCGAGAAACATTTAAATCTTGGCATTTAACAATTAATTTGAGAATTTTAGATAATCAGTTCTATATTCAATTCTGTGAAATTATTCCTAAACAGGGCAAAGGATGTCAGCATGAAATACCTTAGCTTTAAACAGAAGAGCTTTCTTTTCCAAGGTGGCTATAAAAAACTCAGGAAAATGCAGAAGCAAAGTGTGGGATACATGTCTTCTGAAATTTCTTCATTTGGAAAATCCTGGAAGCTTTTTATTATTTTTTTGTAACTATTTCAAAATATTCAAATATGTGAGACAGAAATTCTTTGCTTTGATATATACAGAAGTTTGACTTGGTTTAGATCAGGACAACAATGGTGAGCTAAACACAAAGAAGTTCAGGAGGGAGGAGAGATACATGTTTTTTTCTGACACCATCTTGATTAGTAATGAAAATGGCAGAATAGAGACAGGCTTACACGTGGGAAAAATAGAAAGTAAAGAAAACTATGTGTGAGGAGATTTATTTTTTTTTAAGAAAAGAATAAACAATTCATTGTTTGTGGAAAGTGCACTTGTAACAAACCAATCAATGAAGATTAAATGAAGAATGATGAAGAGTTCTGAAAACTGCAGAATTGGAGAAGTGAACACAATAGGAAAAAACCCCCAAAGAATTTCACATATGTTTTCATCTTCTTTTAGAAGTTATTGACTGAACACCTACTTGGAAAGCAGAATGCAGTATCATAAAAGAGGTTTCTAAGATTGCCTCATTTTTAATTGTCAGAAATGGAACCGAGCCTGTCAATTGTAACTGAGTTTTAAGAGAGCTTTACATGTCTAACATCATTGGTTTTGATTTCCAAGTGATAATCCATGCATGTGCTCATGAAGTGAGAGAATATAAACAATGCCTGATGCTTGAAATGGGAGTATTTTTTTATTTGAAGAATTCAGAACACTTTGTTTGTTACATCTACCACCTTCAAGCCTGTTTTATGTTCTACAGTTCCTGTTGGTGATGTAACTTCAGGCATATTGTTTTTCAAAAGCCGAGGAGGCCATTTTATGATTCCACAGCTCATTAGTTGAGGACCCTTCTTCAGTTCTTAAATTTTGAACTACATATAGAATGTGGCCTTCCTCATTGAAACACTGTCTGGTCTATGACAGCCAGTAGCACAAGTGTCTGAGAAGGCATCTTCCACCACCCCTGCTCCCACTACATGGATATTACAAATGTTGCCTCTCTTACTTCATGTTGGGTAGAACCAGGAGCTGGTCCCTTGTCTCTTCACAGCTCTGAGAATCCTTATGACCATACTGCTGGCAACAGGCACATTGAAGACAAAAGGTGTTTTCCCGTCCTGATGAAGCAACTGGCTCCTCTACCCTTTCTTGTTTCTGAACTAAGTCTTGGTGTCTGTATGGAGGTGGCTATTCGGCAGTGACAGAATTCAGCTGGGAAATGGGGTGCACTTTGGTGTTTGCCAGACTCTGCTTCCTCAAGACTAGCTGAAGATTCCACGTTATAATCACAAGACTTGCTGACATCTCACTTCTCTGATAAAAGCCTCTGTGTTCTGTAGTCCCACAGCAATTTATGTGTGCATTTGAATTCTTATGCTTCACAGAGGTGCCTACAAATCTGTACAGAGTATGCAAGTCGCCCCCTTGTCCCTGGAATGACCGCTGGTGTTCAGGCCAGACACTTTCTGCAGTGGTGGATGTGTGTAGAGGGATGTCAGTGCTTCAGCCTTTGCACCCCAAGGCTGTTCATGTGTCTGACCATATCTTGCTTTGTTTGGGGAGCACCCAGTTCTGATTTTCAGCTCAGGATCTTAATGTAGTAATGAGCTAGTCCTAAACAGGAATTAAGAGTTTAAATATGTCCTTAATCTGATGTGGCATATTTAAAGAAGCTGTAAAATTGCTCGTGACCAGGTATTTCATTACCTATATAAAGGCATTGTAAAATTTTGTGGTTAGTTTCTCATGTGCACTAAATTTTCATATGTCTTGTTCCAGTATATTTACAGTCAAATGTTCTTGAAATTACTGTTTAAAGGGAGTTGTTAGCGTGAGGCAGGCTTAATGCTGTTCCTTTTTTTTTTTTGTACTTGATAACCACATGGTGTGAACATCAAGACTGCTTTCTCATTCGAATAGAAGTACAATAAGAAGTACAATAAGTACATTTGAATAAGTACAAAATGATTAGTTTGCCTTCTTTCAAGAAATAATGATAAGCTGTTTCTAAGCATTTTGAGGAAAATACTGAGTATTTCCTGGTGCATGATTTATTTTTTGTTTTTGAAAGATAACTTCCACCTCCTCCCCAAATGACTAGAACCTAGCAATGTCTGAACATTTTTAAAGCATTTTGTATTATTCGTTGAACTGGAAATAGGCAGCTATTGGGGACTTACTATAATAGGGTTTTCTGGAAACTCATCATGGTACAGGAGTTTGATATCTCAGTGAGCAGGAACTTGAGCATAAAGGCAACATTGCTTCTTTTGACTCATGGCACTACATCCTCATGAACAATTTTCATATTGCCCCATGGGATTGAAAAAGGAACAAAATATTCACATAGTGGCACTCTCAGTAGGGATTCCCTAGAAGGGCTTATTTTCCTTAAACAGCACCAAAAACAACTTTCAATTTTTTTCTTCTGGAATGTCTCTTGCTCAAAACCCTAGGCAGTGAAGACATGAAAGATTGATGCCTGTTTTTGTTAGTCAGATGATGGGAAATGTGCTTTGCTTCTTTGTTTGCTTTACAGGTTTGAGTATGCAGGGCATTTGGGAACACTGTTATTATATAAAATGCTAGGCTGGCCTTACAAACCTTGCTTTTCCTACCTCCTGGAGACATCGGTTAATTTCCCTACAGTTAGCCCTTTCACTGTGAGTCAGCTGTTAAGATCCTGTTCAATTCTGAGTATGTCTGAATGTTAAACACAGAAAACTCAACAATAAAAAAATAAACCACAATTCCAGTTTTGATCTCAGTAGTAGTACCCTCATTGGATGATCTGGTATGTTTTCAGAGGCTGAAGTAATGGTCAGAATTCAATTTGAAATTGTATATTTAATGAATTCTGCATAAACTCTATTGAGTAGTGTTTTGTTAGTGTACAGAATACTGTAGATTTCTGCCTAGCGATGTTTTCTGTGTTAAAAATGCTTTTTTTTAACTTGCCATGAAGTATAAAATTTATCTCCTGTCAGGCTAAACCATCTATAAAATCTTTTTATTCATTTAAGAATGCACACACAGGAGAGTATGGTGTTACTTTAGATCCTTGTGGAAAATATGAACAGTATATGCGTGTTTTTTAAGAGTGAGAGAGGAAAAGCAGTTTGTGGTTGTGCCCCAGTAAGCAGGGCACAGCCAGGAGTTGGTCAGATTTCTATCCTTGCCTCATCGCACTGAGAGAATCATTGAGGTTGGAAGAGACCTTCAAGATCGTCCAGTCCAACCGCCTACCTACATCACCACTAACCCATATCACCCAGCACCTCATCCAGACGCCTCCTGAACAGCTACAGGGACAGTGAATCCACCACCTCCCTGGGCAACCTATTCCAATGCCCAATCACCCTTACAGTGAAAAATTTTTTCCTAATGTCCAATCTGAATCTTCCCTGCTGCAATTTAAAGCCGTTTCCTCTCATCCTTTCACTATGGGCACAGCAGAAGAGACCGACCCCCGCCTCACTACAACCTCCTTTCAGGGAGTTGTAGAGAGTGATGAGGTCCCCCCTGAGCCTCCTCTTCTCCAGACCGAGATGTGTATGTTGGTTGGTCTTCCACTTCAGTGCTCTAACGTCTCTTGCTTGTTTTGACTGTAATCTTTTAGCATAGGTAGCATATAGCACCAAGAGAGTCTGTTTTCACCTAGTACTGAGTTTGTGCCCAGAGGCACTGACTTAAACATACCTAATGTGTGAAATAGGATGAAAGATATTCTACAATAGTGTATGAAAATAATTCAATAGTGTGAATGCAATGCGTACCTCTGTAATGTAGATTTAATGTAGTTTGTGTGTCTTTGAAGAAAATGGTATGAGATAGGTGGTAACTGGAGAAATTTTTGATTCTGAATATTTTTCTTTGTTAAATAATAAAAAACACAAGTGTTAATGTTCTGTTCAACTTTGACTTTGTTAGAATTCCTTACCTGATCTGGGGAGAAACAGTACATGTACAGGAGATGATCTTATTTGATGCAGTTATAGTAACAGACCTTCATTGTCTTTTAAAAGCAGTGTGAGTTCTTGAGAATAAAAGTAGTGAAAATGTTTGGGGGGGACACAAATTTACATGCATGTCTTTCCCTGGGAATTAATGGGAGTATAGATGTCCACTTAAATTGTTCATGTGATGTCCACTTATATTATATATGTGAAAACTTAAAACTATCAGGGATGTTAAACTCAAAATTACTGTTTGTATTACTATGAACATAAAACATCTTGTTCACAAATGGATACTACCTTCTGAAGGTTTTGATTTTAATATAAAAATGTCGCCTTCCTCCACAGCTAAATTCTAGTCATGGGAAATTCTTGGGGAGCAAACATATATGTGTATTATGTGATTTTTTGCATGGAAGCAAAATGAGAGAGGATATATGATACTTTCTGTAAGCATGCATTTAAGTATTACACAAACGTAACTTTCAAACTTTGTGTTTCAGGAAAACCAGATGCCTTTGCTGAAACTCTTCTGGATCAGGAATGTATAAACCCTATGACACACTCAAGCCAGCTAGAAGATTCTGGATGTGATATCTCTAATGACTATGCATTTGATTCTTTAGGCATAGCTTCTGATTTTCACCAGTCTGAGCATAATGGTGACACTTCTAAACGTTGGTTGGAAAGAGTTCCCCCATTGAATCTTTGCTGTACTAGCAAGGAGGAATCTTTGACTGCTCCAGTGCAGTTTTTGCAACATCTACTTGAAATAAAGAAACTGTCAGAAGGAGGAATTCTTCAAGCAGACTTCACAGAGCTTGAGAATGATTCTTTCACCATATGCAATTCAGTGTCTCAGCTGCTTGATGGACTGACTATTTTTTATAACAGTCCTAAATTTCCAGTTTCAAATGTTCTTACTGAGGCAGTTTGTGTTTTGATCAGTTTAATAACTGATACTAAGTTATCTAATCATGTTTTGAAGAAGTGTTTCAAGAAGCTGGAAGAATTTAAGAAAAATCTAATTCAGATTATTTTAAGAAACAGCAATGTCAATAGGGTAAGTTTAAAACATCTTCCATCTTTCCTACACCATTTCAGTATACTGTAATATTATCCTGGGTTTATGCACTTTTAAAAGTGCTTGTTGATTTTATTATATTTTGAAGAGTAATTCTCAGAGATTTTTGTGATTGTTTTTTTTTTGGTATGAAAAAGTTCTTGCTCATACATGCAAGTTCTTCTGTTCCTGAGTATAGGACTTTAAAAAACTGTTCAAAGGGCAGATCAAAACAACCTTATAGAAAACATGAGAGAGAACACATTGTTTCTCTAGCTGTATGTGGTTATAGTGTAGATATTCACAAGGGAATGACCAATCTTTTTTTTTTATTCTTTCTTGTGCACCTGAATTCAGACATTTGCAAATCCGTGTTTTAAAAATAAATCGGTGAATGAGTGAAGAATTCAGGAATAGTGTATCTCTGGCACAAATAGGTGTGAATTGCATTTTGTCTGCATTCATCATTCTGCATTATTCCATGCATCATTTTGTTGGTTGCTTCATTCAGCTGAAATATCCCTAGGCTGTCTTCACAAGACTTCCCAGAAGTAATGAATTTCGTTGTCTGTCTTAGGATTTTTGGTTTTCATTCTGTCTTTTAAAGTAACGGAGCGGACATGACAGTGCAATTGTTTGAGACTTACACATACCATTTTAGTGTCCGCACGTGTGTAACTACACTACCATTATAGTAAATTGAGCTTGTAGCCCTGTAATCCATGGATCCTAAAGAATGCTGACCAGGTATTAGGTCCCTATTTTAGGGTAAGCTCTAGAGTTGCCTTTAGCAAAATGAGAGCCTGGGCATCTGCTACACCTGTGGACAGATGTACCTGTTTGTCTTAATTTAAAATGAATCCTACTTACTGTTTATTAAGTAGTTACCCCAGAATGTTAATATAAAAAAAAATATTATTACCAAACTAAAGGGGGGGAGTGGGGGAGGGGGCAGGTATACCTGTGTTCTGCTTAGAAAGCATTCAGAAGGAAATCTTCATATCCTGGAGTGTTTCCAGGACTAGAGCCTTGTGTCTCTAGTACCAGCAAGCTTTTTATTTTAGTGCCACCATGGTGTGATACTTAGTTTTTAATTAGAGGTGTCCCTGGCCGCTGTTTTGAAAGGACATGAGCATATATGCTATTTGTGTAGTATCAGGAATAGTCCTGCAGGTGTGACTCCTTTTGTGGTTTTTTTGTGTGATTACAGGATGCAGAAAAAGAAAACTTGAGCAGGCATTCATTAAGGACTTTTTCATAAATAATGTTAATTGTAGGAGAGCAACCAAGAGGTTATCCAGAGAGGGATTACTTGTCGATTGGAGGAACCTGGCAAAGCTTAAGTGAGAGGTGTCACATCATAAATGAGAGAAAATATCCTGATAGATCAGGGATGTTTCAGGTCTACGAAGTGCTTTTATAAATCATTCAGGAAGGGTAGAGTTATGTCCACATAATTTGCAAGTGGCATCTTTTATCTGAATAACTTCACTGAAACAGATGGCTTTTATGACATGATTTATATCTACCATCCACCAAAATATTGACTTTACAGTCGTTCCTGTCAGCAGCCATTGCTTCAATCAGACAAATTCAAAGAGTTTTAAAATTGTAGAAACCAATTATTAAGGGATAATCATGGTAGTTTCCAGATTTCTACAGAAAAAGGAAAATGTTGTGTGTAGTAATTGCAATGTTTATAAAGATTTATTGAAAAATCCTTTTCAGAGTTTTGGTTTTCTTTTAAACTGAATTGAATATGGAAATAAATATGTAGAATTCAGAATTAATAGTGGAAATTGTATATATATAATTCTTCATGTGCTGTGTACCAGATATCTCCAAGGGACACTTTATGCTTCAGTTTTAATCATCACTGTTTACTGAAGTGGTGATTGAAATATCAAGATTATAGGTTTTAAATAAAATTACCATTAATTACAAGGCTGTCATCTGGAAAGAGTGGCAAACTGTATGAATTTTGGTTCCAGGAGGATGCTTAAATCCATCCCGTATAAAAACATTAGAAAATTTGTTGTATCTAACCTTACTGTCAAAAAGCATTTGTACAGACAGCCACCAATGCAGCAATAGTATTTGACACAACTTTCCCTTTGGCAACCTCACCTATAAAACTGTCAGGAGCTGTCAGGGAGGACAAAGGGCTGTAAGGAGCACCTTCAAAAAGTGAACAAAGAGAGAAATAGCTGTGGATTACACTTAATACCTTGTCTTCAAAAGCTATTCCAGCGTTTTGCAGAGCAAATTAAATAACTTCAAAAACCTCTGAGAACTGAAAAGAGATAATTATCTCCACGCTAGATGTACAGGAAGGAAAACAGCAGCAGAATTACTCCCTGTAACTGTTGAGTCCTATTGTTTGAGATGTTTCTAATTATAAAGCACTGGAAACCGTAGGAACCAGCCGAGACATGTACTTGGAGCTTTTCTGTCTGGATACAGTTGCCTAAAGCCGTGCACTTTGGATAGAATTTTTGACCTGAAAATCCAAATTGACATGAGTATCACAAGGAAAACAAATAAAATGTACCATTTAAGGCATGAGATGTAAATTAAAAGGAAACATTACTTAAAATATAAAACCATTTAAATCAAAGAACTACTAATAAAAGTATCCACTTGAATTTCCCTTGTTAATTTTTCTTCTCTCCTTTGATGTTTGGAGAGCAGCTCAGAAGCCTGCACACAGCTGTCAAACACACAATCTTTTGGAAGAAGCCTTCTGGAAATATCTGGAAGGAGTCTCAAGTCATGGCTGCTAAGGGCGATGCATGAATGCTGTGGGATTAAAGCATCTGCTGAGAGGCCTGCCTCTCCACCTTCTGCTGGCACTGGTCTTTCATCCTTGTATGGATGCCGCAGAAAAGCCTGTGAGGATCCCGTATCTCATTCTGGTACAGATGAGCTGTTGCTCTCATGTTGCAAAATCTAGGATAGTCGCTGCTGATCTGTTCAGCAAGCACTTTGCTTGTCACCAGTTTTTGAGTCCTCAGCACTGAGGCTCTTGAAGGTTTGTATGTATGTGTTGCTGTTGATGCATTGCTTTTTGATGTGCAAATTGTTCATGTGTTGAGCCTCCACTGTCAGCAGAACCACTGTCCTATTTATGCAGGTGCTTTGCAAGTCCTGCTTTCAAGGAGAGGGAAGTGTATTGAAGAAAACTCTGTGGGTCTGTATTCAATTTGCAGAGCCGCTGGCTCTACTTTTCAAATGTTCTCTACTACCAGACAGAACACTGGAAAGCCTTTCCCATGGAAAACTTCCACAGGAGCTATGGTATGTACTTGCAGCTCCAGTGGAGTGGAAACTTCATCTGTTCTCCTTCAGAAAGGAAGCACAGGAATGTGTTTTTTTTTCCTTAATCTACTCATTTGGGATTTGACAACAGCTGTCTCCGTCTACCTCCACAGGGACATAGTGAATGTGCATCTCTTCTGCTCCTAGATGCATCACTCCATCACTGGCACTGAGATCTGCCTGTTCTGATGAAGTTTGTCTCTGTTGTCCAGGGTGTGTTGGAACAAGGAGTCATTTCTCCTATATTAGAAAAACGCAACAATCAGAGGCATTGGGGATTCCCAACTCCCTGTGCTGTTCAAAGTAGCATCTGTCGTTTACCTTTCTGGTGAAGGTTTTGCACAGCTGATTACAGTAGGACACCTCAGGGAGGGCACTAAATTCTTTTTACGTGGGCAGCATCCTGGAACCTGCCTGGAAGCCTTCTGTGGTGAACTTGGGCTGTCTGTCATTTCATAGTATATGGAATTAGCTTTACAAGTCAAATCCCTATAATAGAAATCAAGATACTTCATACATGTCTTGTTTACCTGTCTCATATATACAGCTGTGTAAAACTTCAAACCAATTATTGTTAAGAAATTCTATTTGTTACTTTGGAGATAGAAGAAAAAATATTTGTATATAATACATGTAATACTGGCTTATTTCAGTGCAATTCAGCTGTATTCAAAGCTGTCATGGCCAAATACAGTCACAGGGTGCTGCATTACATAGGATTTAGGTGGTGTGATCCCTAGTGGTATCACACTAGTTTATCAGCATTGTTAACAGAAGTTCAGTTCACTGGTTGTACTTCTTTTAGGTGCAGCTGATACTGTAATTTGGAGCATGGGTAATGCATCCATTATGTGCCAGAAGATCCTGGCCTTCACCCTGGATTCTGTACAGAGACCTGTGTCTATTTCTTGGACCTCTTGTTTTAAGCAGTTAATCAAAGCACTAAAATAGATGACAATGGTACATCCCCTTCAGGATTCTAGAGTAAAGCTGAGCTGCACAGGGCTCTTAGAAAAAACTGCTTTCTAGTGCCTTGTTCCTTGTTCAACAAATACCTCATCTGACTGCCCCACCTCACTCATAACCTCATTCAAACAAGACCCAGAAGGAAAAGAAATGTGTTTCAGTGACATGTGGTTCTTTGCTTCTTCTCATGCTATGTTTAAAACATCAATACTGACTTTGAAGATGCTGTCAAAAGTTATGAATTGCCTGCTCTGTTCAAACAAAGCAAAAAAAATAGTTACTTGCTATTTCCTTCTTTTTCTTTAACCCTTGTCCCTGTTGGAAATTGGCTACCCTACCTTTAGGGTAGTTGTTTTGAAGTTGTTTCGCCTTAGCAGCATCTGAGAATACTGAGACATGACCATAGTCTCTAGGAACTTTTCTTGCCCTAATTGGGACTTTACTGCCTGTGTTCATTTTTCTCTCTTATGTTCCATCTAAAAGTCTTTATGCAGAATTTTGCAAATATTCAAATATTACTGTTGATACATTTAACAGAAAAGCAAATGCAAGAATTCTGAGTAGTAGTTTAATGCCTGTACTGGATACTTGAGAAAGGATTCACAATTCTTCATGAAAATAACAAGTGGAAATGTAGTAGAGTGAAAAGCAGAGAGAAATGTTTGAGTCTCATCGGCAATTATAATAATGAAATGTATGGAAGTGTGCTTGTGCAGTTGAAAAGGTACGCATTAATCAGAACCATGGTTTTGAATCTTTTCTTATCTAGGATACAATTTGTATGATTCATTAATGACTGAAATTGCCTGAGAGAGAGTAATCATAAACTTACTCTAGTTTTAATATGTACAACAATATGCATTTAATACATGCTCCAACTAGTTGTGGGTGACAATGAATTCCCCCAGCCCTGTGGAGTTCACAGTATCTTTTGTCAGCAACTTCCAGGGCAGTATTTAACTCATAAGTTTACAAGAATCTTGCCTGATCAGGGACAAATACGATTTAAAAATAGTTATTCATGTCACCAGTGATTCCCAAGTATAAAACTAGTGGGCATCAGTTTTCCTGAAGTAATTGAGTCCCAAGGGAAATATCATGGCTGTTGAGACATGGTGCATTTTCATCAGCCAAAGAATTTTGTTTTATATAGTGGAAAAGCAGTTCATTTGTATGAATATTCAAGTGGGTTACTGTGATTGTGCAGTCTAGTAAGAGTCAATGTTTGAATTTCTTGATTGTTGAATTAAATTTTCTCAGCAATTTGTTGTTCTAGGTCGAGAGTTATTTAAGTCAAATGGCAATCAGAATCCTTTGTCTTGTAAATCATCAAACTGACTGACTTTCATTTACTTCAGTAAAGTGGATCACAGGAGTAACTAGATGGGAATGAATGAAAGAAAATTGTCTGCCTCTAAGACTTTTGTCCACCTTCCCTCCTCAGCCAGCCTCAGCTGATATACATCATGAACTAAAGCTACAATTATTGAAGAGTTACAGGGTGAAGTTACCAGGATTTATTTTTTTTTTTTACCATTAAGGCAAAATAGTTTCATTTGTGGTTTCCAACCTGCCTGTATTGCTGTTTTGTCAGGACCATCTCTTTTCCTGCTAACAAATACTGTCATTGCCTGTTTTTATCCAAGTAATTAACTATCGTTCAGGCTATTACAGATTATTTCCACTAGGAGGAAAAAAAAGTGATGGAATAGGCCTTTGCTGTTCTCTTGTTATACAAACATGAGAGCCTTTAACACGAGAATACAGGAAGTTCTTGTTTTTGTTGAGTATGTTAGGAAATACATGTATCAAAAGCTGTTTGTTTCCTCTGCCCCTGGTCTCTTTCCACTGAATGCTGTCTGTCAGCGCTCTCTTAACTTTATGTAGCATCGCGTTAGCAGTGTCGTTTTGCTTCTTTGGCATCTCTCTGTGTAGCTGAGATTGTGTGGAACAGGAACATCAAAGCCCATCCCTCAGTCCTTCACTTACCGTGCCTGTATAAAGGCATTCTAATTCTTTCTAGGCCTTGTTTTCTGTTATTCTAGCCATGTTACTGAACAAAAGGACCTAAAATTGTTCTCAGGGGTACCATAGTAGGTGGTTATTTAAAGAGATTATATGACTTAGCTCCATCATGTCAATACTTATTCCGGCTCTCTATTTCCATTCTGGTCACTTCCAGATGGAGGTCTAGGGCTGTTCCTGCTGTCTTTTTTCTCTTTTTTTTTCCTTGGTCTCGGGGGAAAGTTACCTCTTATATCCTCTAGTTTTTGACAGTGACTATATATCCCAGGGGGGTTTGGTAGTAGTCCTCAACCATTGCTTGAAATGTGTGTACATACTTTAATAATGAGAATCTTAGGGTTTCTCTGTTCTTTTGCCTGTTTACTAATGAACCTTTTCTCATAGCTTAAATTTGCCTAGGAAATACTTTTGTGTGCCCAAATAGGAT
The DNA here is from genome assembly GCA_013398125.1 of Aegotheles bennettii. Classification (NCBI taxonomy): domain Eukaryota; kingdom Metazoa; phylum Chordata; class Aves; order Caprimulgiformes; family Aegothelidae; genus Aegotheles; species Aegotheles bennettii. The sequence continues at coordinate 113,683 of VZRW01009966.1, read as the reverse complement.
ATGGGTTTGTACTAAGATGGTAGGACAGAAATGAAGAGTAAGCTTTGTAAAACCTGTGATCTATGTCCAGTTGCAAAGGAAGTTGAGTATTCCTTGCCTAACTTTTTAGTGCTCAACTCCTGCAGTGAAATCTACAACCCTGAACAAGGTACCTCTGTTCTTCCTACGTGTGTGTGCCAGATACTTGGCATCTTTAAGTGGTATTCAAAGTAGCTGGCTCATTGTGGGCAGAGGGAAGAAGAGTGAAGGATTGGAAAATAAGCATCTGGAATACATTTTAATTTTCAGAGACAGTCTGTAAATCTCAGACACTTAAATGAGACCTTGATTTACATCCTGAATTTCTTAAAGGATGACCAGCTCACTCTTCAATTAAAATAACCCAAAAGCTAAAGAATACCTGTCTTCTGTAATTTATCCAGTGAATTTTTCTAAGCAGTCCTCAGGGTAAAAATTTGAATCCATAACTCTTCTGCTCTGCATGAGCTCACACTTGTTCGTTAGTGTCTTCTGCATCCATTAACATGGCTTGACAACTCAGCATCAGTGGGCAGATAGGCAGTTCTTCACTCCTGTAGACTTCTGACCAGGACTAGTTAAGAAGGAATCAAGAGTAATACAAATTTTAATCTCTCAGACAGGGAAGACTTTGTATCTAGAGCTACTTCTTTTCAAGAAACAGAATATTTACAGTAGATATTTAAAAAATGGGAAACAGTAACATCAGAATTGTCTGAATGGCAATTGTTGTGAATGCTGTTTAACTGGGATTGATACTGTTTTCCTGTTAACAGGATTTACTGGATCCAGCCTCTTGGTTGATTTAGGTATTTAGTTGCCTAATTCATGAATCCCAAGAAGATGGACGTATTCTAGATCTCTGCCAAGATAGTGTTGCTTGAAGTAAATTTTTTGGTGGAAACTCTGATGTCAGCAGGATCCCAAGTGTTGTCAGTAATTAGCTGGATTTCTTTATAAAACCACTTCTTGTACTTAGTCTTCAGATGAACTGATGACTTGTGTGTTTGCGTGCCCTCAAGGAAAACATTGCGTTTTCTGTGAAGATGATTTGGGTCAGGGTGAGAAAAGAAAGGTGCTTGGCTTTAGTGTATGGAAAAGGATATCTGTAGGGATTTGCAGCCTTGAATTCCTCTAAGGACATCCAAGTTGTGCTCAAGTTTTGGGTTAGGGGTTTTTGTTTGGTTGGTTTGCTTTTTTGTTTGCTATTTTTTTAAAAAAACCCCACATAAACTCACAACAGGGTCTGCTATATGTATTTTACCCCATCAACTAGGTGTTACTGTTTTATATTTGTTATTCAATGCAAGATAATATAAGGCATTCAAAATGGGTAAGACAAGGTTAATCTTTATCCTATGAAACCAAAATAAAAAAAAATAAATAAATTTAGAATCCAATACTTAAGAGATAGTATTACTGTAACTGCAGAATTTCTAATATAGCACACCCCGTGTTTGAAAGTGAAGGTTAAAAGCAAGACACCTGGGTAGCAGTTTATCTTAACACACAAAAGCTTTATAACAAAGTGAAAAGAAAAGAATAATTAAAGATTTAGAGATAGAATGATAGAATAGTTTAGGTTGGAAGGGACCTTTTAAAGGTCATCAAATCCAACCCCCCTGCAGGGAGCAGGGACATCTGCAACTAGATCAGGTTGCTCAGAACCCCATCCTTGAATGTTTCCAGGGATGGGGTATTTACCACCTCTCTGGGCAACCTGTTCCCGTATTTCACCACCCTCATTGTAAAAAAATTCTTCCTTATATCTAGTCTAAATCTACACTCCTTTAGTTTAAAACCATTACCCCTTGTCCTGTCACAACAGGCTCTGCTAAAAAGCCTGTCCCCATCTTTCTTACAGGCCCCCTTTAAATACTGGAAGGATTCAGTAAGGTCTCACTCCGGAGCCTTCTCTTGCTTAGGCTCAACAACCTCAACTCTCTCAGTCTTTCTTCATAGGAGAGGTTTTCCATCCTTCTGATAATTTTTGTGGTCCTCCTGTTGGACCTGCTCCAACAGGTCCATGTCTTTCCTGTCTTGAGGGCCCCAGAACTGGACACAGGACTCCTACCTGTCTCACCAGAGCAGAGTAGAGGGGCAGAATCACCTCCCTTGACCTGCTGGTCACGCTTCTTTTGATAGAGCTCAGGGTACAGCTGGCCTTCTGGGCTGCAAGTGCACATTGCTGGCTCATGTTTAGCTTTTCATCCACTAGTACCTCCAAGTCCTTTTCTGCAGGACTGCTCTCAGTCCTTTGTCCCCCAGCCAGTATTGATACCGGGTATTTCTCTGACCTGGGAGCAGGGGGCAAGTGCCTGGGGGTGGCTCATGTTTAGCTTTTCATCCACTAGTACCTCCAAGTCCTTTTCTGCAGGACTGCTCTCAGTCCTTTGTCCCCCAGCCAGTATTGATACCGGGTATTTCTCTGACCTGGGAGCAGGGGGCAAGTGCCTGGGGGCGCTTGTCCTTGTTGAACCTCATGAGGTTCACATGAGCCCACTTCTCGAGCGTGTCCAGGTTCCTCTGGATGGCATCCTGTCCCAGGTAAATGATACAAAATTAAACATAAGTTTACCAGAGGTAAATTGTGGCAGAACAATGTAAAAGCATTCTTTGTAAAATAAACTCTGTTTACAGATGGGAGATTTGGTAGCTTTTATCTATCTGATGTTCAATAAAGCATTTGTTAGGGAACTCATACTAGAAAAATATTAGTGAAACTGAAAAAGATGTTTTGTAATTGGATAAGAAAGCAGCTGGAGAAGTAGCAGCAAATTGTGTAGTGTACTGAGTGTATATACTTGACAGGTAGAAGAGGGGAAAAGTTTGTGTATCTCAGTCAGTCAGAGGACATACTACTTTAGGGTAGTCCAGTCTCTCCTTGTGCTGGGCCTGGTCTGAGTCTATAGAATCATAGAATCATAGGATAGTTTAGGTTGGAAGGGACCTTAAAGATCATCCAGTTCCAACCCCCCTGCCATGGGCAGGGACACCTTCCACTAGACCAAGTTGCTCAAAGCCCCATCCACCCTGGCCTTGACTATATCCAGCAATGGGGCATCCACAGCCTCCCTAGGTAACCTTTTTCCAGTGTCTTATCATCTGCACAGTAAAGAACTTCTTCTCAATATATAGTCTAAACCTACCTTCCTTTAGTTTGAAACTGTTCCCCCTTGTTCTTATCACTACATGCCCTCATGAAGGAGGGGTGCCAATAGCCAGGTAGAGTCCACACATCCTTCCCGGCTACCAGCACTGCATTGCTCGCTCTTGCAAGCAATCCAGAGGAACATAGGAAGAGGGAGAGAAACAGGGGTGTGGAAGGTGGCTTAGGGATAGATGATGCAGCTCCTGAACACTGAACTAAGCTCCATTATTTTCTGGTTTCTGATGTGTTTTTTTTTTACAGTCTAATTTTCTAACTGCTCTTAACTGAGAATACCCAAAGAGCATAGCTTTTATTTCATCTATACCATTAAGCAAGCCCAAAGGATTAAAAGATTTCTGTTCTTTTTTTGACATTTGATAGACTTGAGAGCTAAAGATATGCTTTTATTTTTAATGAAACTGCATATTATTTGAACTGTTATCAGTTTGAATGTTTCCAGGGTTTAATTAGCAATACGTGAGCATTGCTCTGAAGCACAAAGTCATATTTCTGTTTGCTATCTACAGGTTTATTGCCTATATGCTATAAATTTGTTCTGTAGGAATTTAATGCATGCAGTCTATGAGCATTATTTTAACTTTAATTCTTTGTTGTCTCCTCATTTTCTTAAAATATATTAAGAGATACACTAAAATACAATATTAATTCATAGAATCATAGAGGTTGGAAGAGACCTTCAAGATCATCCAGTCCAACCACCTACCTACATCACCACTAAACCACATCACCCAGTGCCACATCCAGACGCCTCTTGAACACCTTCAGGGACGGTGATTCCACCATCTTCCTGGACAACCTGTTCTAATACCCAGTCACCCTTACAGTGAAGAAATTTTTCCTAATGTCCAATCTGAATCTCCCCTGCTGCAATTTAAAGCTGTTTCCTCTCATCCTTTCACTATGGGCACGGCAAAAAGACCATACTCCATACTCCGTGATAAATCTGTTAACAGGTGGAATTTTTCAGTGACATTGATACTCGTATCTCAAGTACACTAAGTACTTTCATTATAAAAACCCCATTTACTTTTCTTAGAAGAGGCTCGGGCTTTAAATTTAAAGATCCCCTGTTATCTGTTAGTCCTGTTAGTCTTACAAAATTCCACCAGAAAATGGTAACTCTTGCCAAGCCAGGAAGTATATGGCCATTTTGTAAAAGATCCTATTTTAGTTAAATCTCAGCTGCTAGCATTAATAACTAAAAAAAAATTAAAAATTTAATTTGTTTCACTATCTGTCTAAAAATCTTGTAAGCAAATAGAAGAGAGCTTAAAAAAGAATAATTATAATCATGTTTGTATGAAAACATAACACATTTAGCGTGTTCTTTGGGAGAGGTTGCATTGAAAAACTACTATGGATTGTCTACTTCACTTGCTTGCCAAAGGTGAATTAGTGAATATAGTCAATGTTACACTCTGAAATTATAGAACTATAAAACATGTATCCATCCTTAATTTATAAAGAAGTAAAAATGAGTGCAGACTGTTAGGATTTGCTTATTAAGAGATGTCTCTGCCCAAATTAAAGCTCAAACGAGACCATATGCCAAAGTCAACAGTACCAATTTTATTTAACGGTAAATGAGAGAGAGAGTGAAAGAGAGAAAGAAAGATGGTAACAGAGATTGTAATAGCAATAGTAACATAGATCCGGATCACCACCCCTGGTTCCAGAGTTATCTCAGATCTGGTTCCTCAGGTGATGGATGTGCACCCCAATGAATGGGGCTTGGGCCTTTTATTGTGGCTCAGGGGCAGGCGTCACCTCCAGGTGTTGCTCCAGAGATAATTTGCATGGTAGGCGAGAGTGGGTGTTTCTATGGTCACTGTGCATGCAGCACAGGGCAAGGGGAGCATTAACCCTTTCCACAATTTGAGTCGGGGGTCTCTTGGACCCTGTATTTTATTACCGCTCTGTGATCTCACATAGCAGACTCCTTTGTGTGCCTCAGAAAAGGAGGTGTTGCAGAAGGAGGCCTGGATGAGTGTCCTTTATTGCTCTCCCACATCCCTCTTGGCAGCGCTCCACTCCTACTATCTCTTCTTTTTGTTACAACTGATGTTTGAGACAATAACCCTCTCAGTTCTCATTTCCTTACAGAGACCTTAATGAAAAATGTGCTATTTTTGAGCATTGTTTAAACCTCAAGCATTGTTTAAATCTGATTTGAAGTGGTTGTACCCTTTTGGAACATGGGTGCTGTAGGGGCAGAACTATTCAGGTGTTGCAAACTTTGTTTCTGTCATACAGTTTTAGTAGATACTGTGGAAGATCTTTAAAAACTGTAAATGTCTAGATAATTTTTAGGAAGGAGGGTCATTGCTTTGTTTGGAAGGGTGCACATTTGCAGTATATGGAAGTCTGATTTTAATTCATACATTCTCAGAGAACATGTAGGTGCATGCATTACATTATCCTTTCATATAATTTTAATTGTTCAGAAACCTATTTTTATCTCACCTTCATTCACGTTTCATCTTTATAGAATCTTGAGTGTATACACTTATTTTAATCTCTCAGATTTCCAAAGCCATATGTGTACAATTTATTGAGTTCTCTTTAATATGAGCTTACTTTGTATCTCTGTCTGACTTCAGATTTAATTCTGAGCATAAGACTTATCTGTCTTTTATAGCTTTTATATTTGCTTTGGGATTACGTGCTAAAGTGAGATGATTAACAGTAAAGATTTATGAAAGTTTGATTGTTATGCCTAGGAATTGGAGACTGATCAGCTTGGTTATCATCTGCCCAACACGAGGCAAACTCCTCAGCTGTAAGAGGCTCATGAATAGGCATGGCATCAACTGGCAGGGCAGTTTGACCATCTAATCAGGCAGAGAAGCAGCCAGTAACTGTAAATAGGAAACTGCCCAATTAACAGGTTTTACAGCAAAAGTTTTCAGTCCACCCCACTGTCCATGTGCCTAGCCCAAACTTTTGTCAGTAATGATTTTATGGGAGACAGTATTGAAAACCACAGTAAAGTCAAGGTAAATGATACTCACTGCTTTCCCCTCATCCACTGAGCCGATCATGTCACTATAGAAGGCTGTCAGGTTACTTAAGTATTGTTTACCCTTAGTAAGTCTGTGCTGACTACTACTGGATCACCTTCCTGCCTTTTATGTGTTTGGAAATGATTTCCAGGAGGATTCATCCTATGCAAACTTGTAAATGGGGGGCAAGTATTTTCATTCATATATATATGTGTGTGTGTATTCACACGTGAGCTGGCTAAAGGAATAAACTAGATTGTTAATAGGATGTGGTAGTCTGCTTTTGAGTGGTGAAGACATGATAATTATTCTTAGACATGCACATTTGGGTCAGAGTATCCTTTTGTCAGTCAAAAATACTCATTTGCAAAGAGATATGGAATATTAATGTTGTAGGGGTATATGTTTATATAAAAATATAAATTGCAGTCATTATATTTAATGTGTATTACTTTCTTAGAAGGAGCTCCAGTACATTTATATCTAGAAATTATAATTTCTTCTAGTAGTGTTTTATGAAATAATGTAATGTTTACTTTGTAGAGCAGTATGTTTCATTTCATAGAAGGTATACATTTCCATTTCAGGGAACAAAGAACACCATTTGGGTTTTTTTTTAATAGAAAAGACTCTGGCAAAAAAAATATATATTACTAATAAAATTCCATATAAGTTCACATCACTCCTCCTGTGGCTCAGAAGAAATGCCTTGGTTACAGTTTGTTAAACAATAATATGAAAGTGACTTGTTTGAATTTGAAAATACAGTGCATCTTCTATCAGTTAGCATGTAATCAAGTTTATTCCTGGTAACTGTTGGCAAAAAACTCCAGTATAGCTCTTACCTTGCTCGTGTGTTTGAATTTCAAAGAATTTGTTTGTTTGTCTACCTGTGAAAAACAGAATTACTGTATGTGCAGGGTAGTCACCCACTTTCTGTGACAACAGATGGGCATGACAACAGCTACTGCTGAAAGGCATTCCTGGGGAATTCAGACTTGGAGGATTTTGTTTATATGACAATTTTCTGTAGTGCTAATCTCTTGAAAGAGGAAAGTTTCTCGGTAATAAATGTGGATTTCTCATAGGTATCATATGTATGTAATTAATAGAGTTTTAAACTCTCTAAAATTTTGAATTTTACTTTTTTTTTCCTTTACAAATTTAATATGTAAATCCTATTTCTATTTAAGGTAATTGTTTGGGGTAAAAAGACAACATGTTTTAAAAGATTAAATTTACTGTTATTTCTCTTTAGTTTCAGACACTGCATGCTGTATCACACACACTGGTTTTGCTAGGAAGGAACAACGTACTAAGAAATTCTTTAATATCTCTTCTGCTGTCAGAAGTACATCAGTTTGCTGTGCAGCTGTTGCAAGCTCACCAGGTACTGTCACCTTTTCTTTTGGAGAAGGACCGAAGAGTGGTGTTGGGGAGTGTTTTGTCTGTATTTATTTGTTTCATAAAATGTAATAATTGGATCATTCTATAGAATATGCAGGTTTAAGAACCAAGAAAATGCTAGCACCTAACTTTGACAGCAGATTAAAAAAAAAAAGTAAAAGAAAACTTCCTTATAGATAAAAGTAGATTATCAGACTATATAATAAATAGACTGCATAGGTTTTAAGATCACGCTATATAATTTGGAAAATACTTGAAATAATTACTTAAAATAATTATTGCAACATGTAAATTGTTGGCTGTGCAGGTAACGCAACTTTGGTATCCAGCTGGACCCACAAAGAATTATTTGTCTCTAGCTCATATAAAACTGGAAAGAAAGTTGCATTATTTTATTTCAGAATTAGATTTTATGTTTCACAGTGTAACACTAATTTTCATGATGCAAAAGTTATCCAACACTTAAAATTGTATTTAGTTTGTTGCAGAATAGAACAGGGATAATATTTTTGGTAAAATTTCTATATTATAAACTATAGACTTTTTTTTAAAAAAAAAAAGAGAGACAGTAAGTGGATGTTCCTTTAATAGTTAGAGAAGAGATGTATGAAATTGCGTTTTCATAGATTTTTCATATATTTGTGTGTGGTGGTATGTATTTAATGCAAACTGTGCAGTGTCACTTGGGTCTAGACTTGATTGTACACTATCCTAGAAGGGTCATTAAAAAGAAAGGATACAGCTTTTTATTTGGTGACAAATAAAGTTATGATATATATGGAAAACAGTCATCATAGGTATATCTAGTGGTGGTCCAGTTTAACAAAAGTTTTAAGTGTTGTTCAAGCAGTCTTAACTTTATTCTGTTTCTCTCTAGGATATGATACAGGAATAAGTTCTAACTGCTGGAAAGTGAACACGTAAATTCCAACCCAAATTTCTAGTATGTTTGAATTATATTCTGAAAAGGCTTCAGAAAGGCCAGTTTGAAAGAATTAGGCAATGACCTGTGTTTTATTTTAAGTCACTAGTAGCGTACCAGAGTAATTGATGACAGACAAAAGCGAACAGACTTCAAAAAATGTAAAGATAGGGAAGTGTGTCATTAAAAAATAGAGTCTTTTTAAAAAGTTTAAACAAGTTGCTCAGTTATAACATTATTAAATTTCACATGTTTAACAGAATTAGCCATCCCTCCTTTCAGCAGAGTTTTTGCCAGTGGCAACACAGAACTCTCCAGCACTCCACACTGATGAAAAGCTTACATTGAGCACTGCACTTTGAGTTAGCTACTATGGTACTATTTGACTTTGCCCTGTTGTAATTATTTTAAGTATTGATTTTGCATTTGATACATAAAATTTATTTCTAAAAATTTCTAAAGGAAGTTTGACTCCTCTTTGGCTTTGCTTTATGTTAGAAAGAATCATATACTTGATTTTAAGATCATAATAAGAGCAATTACAAAACTGTACAACTTGCAGTTGAGAAAATGGAAGTTAATTAGTATCCTGTGATTTTAACTGTAAAATACTCTCTTTAACTACATAAGTTATTCTGATTTTCCGAATGGCAAATTATTTTATTATTGGCAGAATAATTTGTTTATTTATGGGAAGATAGTAGAGGGTTTGATTTGTATATAAATGTAATATATTAAGTATATATTAAGTTAGTAACTTAATCCCTGAACAATTCAGGACAGTAAAATGCATTTTTTAATTGACCTTTTCATCTTCCGGACCAAATCCTTTTTCAGGTTAAGTCTTTGCTACCTACAGCCCTCCATCTGTCTCATTTTAATTACTTTTCTTTCTGCAAATCTTAGCTGTTATCATTTCACAGTGCTGATTTTAAGACTTTATACTACAAAAAGCCTTCCAGTGCCTGCTACCTTTGCAGATGAGGAAATGTATGCTTATTATTGTGCAACGGGAAACACAGGAAGATTTTCTGATACTAAGTAAGGTTCCCTTTCACCCTTGTTTTAAACAGCCCTTTCTGTTCACCCAGAGAAATAATTTAATTCTCTCATATTCAAGAATTTAGAGCCATGTATACATAAGGAGAGTTCCCTGCTCTGCTTCTGCTTCCTCCCACCAAGCTGTCAGTCTGCCTCCTGCTACTGAAATGTGGTAGACTATCTCTTTTATTTTTCTTTTTCCTTTTTTTTTCTTTTTAAACTGATACAGTAATTTATTAATTTATATTTTCCTCATCCAGCATTATAAGCATTTCTTGGAAGAATATTGCATCTTGGTCAACCAACCACAAACTGTGGTCTGAAATAGGACTTTCATAGAATCTTACCAGAGCGTACGTGTTCATTTACAACCTCTTACACCTTCTGTATGTGATAATTATTTCTGGAAATAATGCTTAACAAAAACTTTTATACTTATCACAATAGGACACTAAACTCCAGTATTTCTGTCAACCTTCTTCTCGATGTTCCTGACTTTGTGTAGCATTGCTTTTGGTAGGCATGATCCTGAAAAGGATTAAAATATTTTTTTCTTGTTTTATAATAAAGACTAACCATACAACATCAGTTTAAAATATACCAAATGGCAGCTTTAAAAAAAATTCTTCATAAAAAATGTAATTTACAGAAACATAATCCTTTATATAATCAAACTTCATCAGTTATCAAGTATCCTAATCCTGTTTTGTTACCTAAGTAAAACTGCTGTTAATTGCAAAGGCGTTTCATGTCTTCTGATTAAAACAATCAAATTAAGGACTCTGAATTTTAATTAGGATTAGAGATGTGCACTACTTGTTTTCTTTTAGTTTTATTGTTTGTTTCTTTTGTTATTGTTGTTGGCAAATAGGAACAATAAAGAAATCATGGGCGGCATGTATTCAGGTTAGCTTGCAATTAACTTTTAAACACTTGGTGAAAAACAGAAATTGAAAAAATAGCTTATTCATCAAAACAAATGTCTATCTTTTATTTTTGTATAATTACATTTTTTAAAAAAACTTGTTTTCTAACAGTGATTTGAATTGAAAACAAAATTCCGTATAATTTTTAAAAATTAATCATCTAAATATCTCAACCCCCCAAGTGTTAACTCCAAGAACTCTGAAAAAGAAAATAGATTTGAAAATAGAAAAAGGAAGACATACTGTGAGGTTTTGGAAAGCCCTGTTCTTCAATAATTGCTGATACGTAGCTTGTCTAGCATTCCATTACTTTTTGTACACTATTTTTTCATTTTTAAAACTTTTAAATATTTCTATCACAAAAACTGTACGCCAAATAGTTTTGTATATTTTCTTTTAGATAAAAACATCAAATTCTGTGTGATTCTTGATGTTACATGTAAGCATTAAGTCTAAATCCATATGTAGGTGCTAACTTTTCTCCTGTAGTGGATGGTGCGGTTAGACTTTGGCAAGGGATACAGGGTGAGATTCATCCCATTTAGTTTGTATGTAGTAGACACTGGTGTCTGCTTCTCGTGGAAATCAACCAAGCAGCTAAGGTTAACTAAAAAACTTTGCCAACATGAAGATAGGTAGTTCTGCAAGGCTTGTTGAATGTTAAGTAAATTCTTGAGAATTGGGCTTATTACGACAGAACAGCTTTGATGAGATGATCTAAAGGAGTTAGACATATAGGGGGATTTTTCTCACTAAACTTTAGATTTCTAGGGTGTTTCCACCTGATTTGTTTACTTTAGTTATCCTTTATAGCCAAGGGAAGGAAAGAGACATTTCTTGTACAACCTATTTTGGATGTACGTAATTGTGATAAGTGGCCCTTGAGTTGTCTGCTCCTCTCTTCTGGCTATAGGAAGGAAATGTAATGTTTATCAGCTGAAATGTTGATATTTATGTTGTAGAAATCTAAAGGTGGGGGAGGAAAATCTCATCATATCTCTCAGAAGATGTCTTTTGAATTATTTGGGCCAGAGCTGTTATGCCAGGAAAGGCCTGATCGTATGGAATGGTTGTAACAGGTAGTCGTACAAAGCCCACTTCTGTCTGAACACTGGCAAAATTATGTAAGTAACCTTATTAGGAGTTTGTAACAAGTTATGTTTCGGTGAGGAGAATTAATAAGTTCATTTAGTTCCCAGGTGTGCAAAGTCTTTAAGTGTACACATTGCTGGAAAAGATTGATTGTTAACTAGCGTGCAGGATACAGGTATTGGAGCTTCCTGTAATATACACCCAGCTGTGGTGTGTCTGATGCATATGCCTCTAAATAGGAAGCTCTGTTAAACTAACAATCTATGCAGGCAATGTATTTAGGAAGAAAAAGAACAAGTAAGAGCATAGATGCAGCATGATTTTGAGCATTTTCTGAGATTTTTGTTGTCATTCAGCACTGCGCAGCAAACAGTTGTGTAACTGCAATGTCGAACTACACAGCAACAGCTCTGTGTGGAAGCAAATGAAGGGCTGAAATATTCCTCATGACTGTAGAGCCATCTTTTTTCTAGCAGACCTGCAAATTAGACATTGCGAATGTCAAGATGGACTAGCTCAGTTGGCAATCACTCCATTGGGGAAAATGGAGTTTGCCTGAAGCTGTGTTCAGCTAGATAACAGAAGGATTTAAATTGCTAAGAACTGAGTTATTAACGTCAGGGCTTGTCGTCATAAGCCTTTCTCCATGCAGCCATTCTGTATCCAGTGGGTGCTCTGAGCAGGTAGGGTACCCACCACATGCTTTGTTCCAAATTGTGAGTGTGTCTGATGCGATGTAATGAATTCTTCAGATAAGCTCCTCTTTTCAAGAAGTCTACTTTGTTTATGCTTTATGTCTAATCTCTTCAATCATAAGTTTATATATGTTGTAATACAGCTTTTATATGGATTAGAAAAAAAGCTATACTATTTTTTCCAAATATGGTAGAAAATGACTAAAATAACTATTTAGAAAAAAATAACTGAGAGTATTACACAACTAGAAAAGCTAAATGCATTTTGCAGTCCACTGTTGTTCAGGGTACTAAAATGGCTATCCAACACATTTGGTTTTTATTAGTTTCCACTGTTGCATCAGATGCATCAGATTACTAATACTTCACTCGGGTAAATGAAAAGAGAGAGCTACCATGTAGACCTCATGAAAATAATTAAACATGCATCTGGACTTCATCCCTTTTAAGATGTCATTTATTTTCTTTATTATACTGGTAAGCACAGATTGTAGCATACTTCAAATTGTGAATGGTTGAAAACGCTGTAACATAGTGCTCTGGGGAGATGTAGGATTATATTTTTTTCCTTTGTGACTGCCGATGCTATTGGTAACAAAGGAAGTAACGTCTGGATAGAATAATCAGAGGATCTGCATTTTATCTCATAGATATATACCAAGTTTGGAGATACAAACTCGTGAAAACATAAATCTCTCCCATGTAAGAGGGGTAAAAGAATCAGTTGAGACTTGGTGTGTGTCAGAAGAGTACACCTTTAAAGTGTATTCCTGCTTTTGCTGCATATATCATCCCCTATTACAGATTAGATTTTAAGATGCGTATGTGTCAAACAGAACTGAAAATGACAAATGGTTCATGCAGTTTCTCTCTTCCCTCTCATTCTATCATAAAATGATAGCTCTAAGGAGAAAGGAGTTTAGAAGTATTCTTACAGAACTAAAAGGTAGCAGGACTTTGACTGCACTTAACGTGCTTGGCAAAATTGAGGATGACATGTAATCAGAAAACCTCAGGTATGTTTAGGAGTAGAAGCAGCAAATATTGATTACATGAGGAGAACTCTGTATTACTGTCGACTAAAGAATTATTACTCAGTATTGGTGAATCATCTCATTCATGGAAACATAATACTGGAAAAGAAAAAAATGCTTAATTACAGAAATCATAATATATCATACCTCAGCAAGTATACAAGTAATATTCCTGAAAATCTTCTTGTTTCAAATCATGCACAAAATCCCGGCTTTAAAACAATGAAGAAAAAAACCCCCACAATTGTAAATTACAATTATCTATTTGGATTCTTGATACAGTAGAAAAAAATAATGCAATGAAAGCTTATTTGGGTTGATGCTGCTTTTACTTCCTTATTCTCGGTGTTAATTCTGTCCTTTTCCTATTGCTTTCTTAACAGCTCACTTAATCCTTTTGCATGCTTCAAAGCAGAATGTGAACAAAGAATCATCATCTAATTTATTGGCATATGTTGTATACTCTCTAGTCTGGAAGACCATTTGATTATTACTTAATCTGTGTCTCCAAATAGGTAGTTTTAATGTGCATGTTAACCTTCTTTCTTCATGGACCATTCTTGCTTATTGACGGTGATTTGCAAAATGGAATGATGTTACAGAAAATTAAGCATCGCTTTCTTAATGCTTTCGGGTATTGGTGTAGTCCAGGTGAATTAACATATATACCATATGTGCTCTTAGAAGTTCGATTTACAGACAAGGTAACATTTTTTTACAGATTTACCTTTTGATTTTCTTTTTTTCTTTCAGAGCATGGTTTAAAGTCTTCATTACGATGTACTTTTAACACAGCTTCACTAAATGCTTTTCAGGTTACAGTGTAAATGCAGAGTTCCTTTGTCATTGGCTTTGCAGTTTATTTGCTTTAGTATCACATATCTTAATAAACTGGAAAAGGGAAGAGTTCTAGCCCTAGATTTTCTAACTCGAAATTACTGATATAATGGATTTTTGTTTGGAAGAGTAATTATAGTTGATAATTAAAACTGTTTAAATAAGAGCCTAGTTAAATGTAGTGAAACATAAATGGAAACTATGAAATTATAGTGGATACTAGTGAAATCATCACTTCATCTTTCAAAACATTCTTTTTATTTCACAGGACACGTTAATATTTTTGGATTTCTTAACTTCACACACACTTGCCTCGCTCTAAACAAGTGAGGCAGTCTTGTACATAATGACTTGGAACATCAGCTTACCCCATTGGGACCTGATTTATTGGTCTGGGTTTTTTTTGCTAAAAATACCTCTGGAACTGTGTTTAACTACCTACAGAGCTTATATAACCGTATATAGCATATATAACCAGCATAGCCATCAGTACTTTAAATCACAATATAAGGAAGATTAGCTTATGTTTGCTCAGTGCTTTCTAAAATGTTAAAGTGTTTTTAAAAACTCATTATGTAACTCACTGTGAGACATTATAACCGCTAAGCACATGCACAGTGGCATATCTTCTGCAGTATGCTGTGTTATGCCATCGAGCATAGAAAAACCACTTCTGTTCTTTGCATGTTCTTTTTTGATAAGCTGGCAGAGGTCATTGCTAAGCCACTCTCCATCATCTTTGGTAAGTCATGGGCAACAGGAGAGGTGCCTGAGGACTGGAGGAAAGCAAATGTCATTCCAGTCTACAAGAAGGGCAAGAAGGAGGACCCGGGTAACTATAGACCGGTCAGCCTCACCTCCATCCCTGGAAAAGTGATGGAACAACTTGTTCTTGGCACTATCTCTAGGCACATCAAGGATGAGGGGGTCATTAAGAGTAGTCAACATGGCTTTACCAAGGGTAAGTCATGTTTGACCAACCTTATAGCCTTCTATGAGGAAATAACTAGGTGGATAGATGACAGTAGAGCAGTAGATGTGGTTTATCTCGATTTCAGTAAGGCATTTGACACTGTCTCCCACAGCATCCTCGTAGATAAGCTGATAAAGTATGGGTTTGGGGATCAGGTGGTGAGGTGGATCAAGAACTGGTTAAAGGGAAGAAGTCAGAGAGTTGTAGTCAATGGGACAGAATCTAGTTGGAGGTCTGTGACTAGTGGAGTCCCTCAGGGGTCGGTACTGGGACCGGTGTTGTTCAATATCTTCATCAACGACCTGGATGAGGGTACAGAATGTATCCTCAGCAAGTTTGCTGATGACACTAAACTGGGAGGAGTGGCTGACACACCAGAAGGTTGTGCTGCCATTCAAAGAGACCTTGATAGGCTGGAGAGTTGGGCGGGGAGAAACTTAATGAAATTCAACAAGGGCAAGTGCAGAGTTTTGCATCTGGGGAAGAACAACACCATGCACCAGTACAGGCTGGGGGCTGACCTGCTGGAGAGCAGTGTAGGAGAAAGGGACCTGGGGGTCCTGGTGGACAGGAGGATGACCATGAGCCAGCAATGTGCCCTTGTGGCCAAGAAGGCCAATGGCATCCTGGGGTGCATTAGAAGGGGGGTGGTTAGTAGGTCGAGAGAGGTTCTCCTCCCCCTCTATTCTGCCTTAGTGAGGCCACATCTGGAGTATTGTGTCCAGTTCTGGGCCCCACAGTTCAAGAAGGACATGGAACTGCTTGAGAGAGTCCAGCGCAGAACCACTAAGATGATTAAGGGAGTGGAACATCTCCCTTATGAGGAGAGGCTGAGGAAGCTGGGTCTCTTTAGCTTGGAGAAAAGGAGACTGAGGGGTGACCTCATCCATGTTTACAAATATGTAAAGGGTGAGGGTCAGGACGATAGAGCCAAGCTTTTTACAGTGACGACCAATGATAGGACAAGGGGCAGTGGTTGTAAACTGGAGCATAGGAGGTTCCATGTGAATATCAGGAAGAACTTTTTCACTGTGCGAGTGACGGAGCACTGGAACAGGCTGCCCAGAGAGGTTGTGGAGTCTCCTTCACTGGAGACATTCAAAACCCGCCTGGATGCGTTCCTGTGTGATGTACTCTAGGTGACCCTGCTCTGGCAGGGGGGTTGGACTTGATGATCCTTCGAGGTCCCTTCCAACCCTAGAATTCTGTGATTCTGTGAAGAGAAGCTGAATTATGCTTGGGCAGGATATGATTTATATGCCCTTATTAGATGCAGGATTAAGACATTGTTGGTTGCAGTCTTGGACTTGGATGAGATACCTCAGCTGGGCTGAACCATGATTGTAAATGCATGTATACACACAGTCACAGAATAATTTACGGCAGTACAATCTGTATTGCATATCATCTAGAATTATTTCTTTCATGCTGAAGTATACATTTGAAATGCATGTAGCAGTAACACTACATAATTAAAACTAGTTTTAGAAAATAATGTTCTTGAATCCACTCCAATTTAACTTCCTGTTATATAAGAATGGGTAATTTTCACTTGATTCCAATAACAATTCACCTAGTGAGAAATAAAATGAGTCAAATGCATGGCGAAAGCAAGTGGGGAAAATGGAAGAAAAATTGTGTTTGTATTTCTCCTTTTTTGTAAACAATGGCATCCCATGTTGTATTATTACAGTGCAGCCTTTGAAGTATTAGCTTGCATGCTTTAAATTTCCTGGCATCTGTCAATCCCTGAATTGAGTTGGCAAAGCACAATTAAACCTCTAGGTGTGTTGTCTTGAAACAAGGTAGTTTTGGCTCTATTTCATCCTTATAATTAATTCTTTCATTAACATTTACTCCTAGTCTCTCTGAGCTTTCAGAGTATTAAACTTCTAGCTGAAGTTGCTGTTTTAAAGAACTGTTTTCTGTAGCCTTAGTGTTTAATCAAAGATCTTTTACTAAACCTAGCTACTACATTTAATATAGAATACTGTAGGGAATTTTGTATGATAAATACGAGAGAGAGAGAGGGGTAATAGATAGAGATGAAAATCTGAGTAGTAGTTCTGCATATAGGAATGAATTATAAACAGAGCTTAGTTTAGCTTAGAGCTTAACTTATTCAGTTGTTATGTTTAACAGCTTGAGTAAGTGAACTATAATTCAGTCCTGTTGACTAACTTAAACAGAGTGAATTCATCAAACGATAATAGAATTACAGAATGGATAAGGTTGGAAATGACTTCTGGATATAATCTAGTACAACCTCCCTTCTCACAGCAGACTCAACTAGAGCAGGTCGCTAAGGGCTGTGTCTAATTTTTCCAAGGATAGAGACTACACAGCCACTCTGGGCAGCCTTTTCCAGTGCTGATCACTTTTATCATAGAAAAAATTATTTCTTAAGTTTAAATGGAATTTCCTATATTTCAGTTTTTGCCCATTGACTTCTGTCACTGGATACTGCTGAGAAGAGTCTGGTTCTGTCTTCCTTGCCTTCCATGCCACCAGGTATTTATACACATTGATGAGATCCCCCCCTGAGCCTTTTCTCCAAGCAGAACAGTTTTGTCCATCATATGCCTGGAAATCGTTTCAAGGATTATTTGCTCTATCACCTGCTCGGGAATGAAGGTGAGGCTGACTGGCCTGTATTTCCCTGTATGCTCCTTCTTGAAGACGGAAGTGACATTTGCTTTCTTTCAGTCCTCAGGAGCCTCCCATGACTACCATGAACGTCCAAATATAAGTGACCCTACTGTGACATTGGCAAGCTCCCTCAGCAATCACATGTGCATGCTGCAGGGTCCCATGGACTTTTGTATGTCCAGTTTCTTTATATGTCCCCTAACCTGATTCTTCTGCACTGCAGGTAGGTGTTCCTTGTTCAGAATTTTGCATTGCAGGAACATGAGATTCCTAAAAGCTGGTTTTACCAGTAAAGCTCAAAGCAAGGAGAGCACTGTGTCTTTTGTCACCAATTTCCTTGCCACATTTTTCCTCATGTTCATTTTGCTGCTGATGTACCTGTAGAAATCTTTCTTGATGCACTTCACCTTCCTTGCCAGATTCAACTTGGGATGAACTTTGACTTTCCTAACCATCTCCCTGCACAGTCAGACAGTGTCTTTGTATTCCTCCCAGTTCACCTGATCCTGTTTTACGCTTCCTTTTAATTTTTATCAGGAGGTCCTTGTTCATCCATGCAGGCCTCGTGCCACCTTTGTTTTCTTGTACATCAGATAACCATTCTTGAGCTTGAAGGAGGTGAACCTTAGAAATCAACTAACTCTGACCCAGATCCCTCTTCTCTCCAGGGTCTTAGCATGTTGGATTTTCCCAAACAGATTCCTGAAGAGGACAAAGTCTGCTATCCTGATGCCCAGAGTGCCAATCTGGCTTTTTGGTTTTGATAGATTTTCAAGCAATGGGTGAGATTATAGTTGCAAATAAGCTGGGTTCCTAAGAGAAGTGTTAAGTCCTATAGAGGCAGCCACTTTTCTACCTACCAAGGAGTAAACCTCTTCAGGAAAGCTTATAGGAGCTTTAGTAACACTCTCAGAGTTACAAACCAGTGAAGATAATGATTATCATTATTATATGAAGGTAATAATTCCTAATGAATCCCACTGAGTTTGCAGGAACATAAGGTGAGTATTGAGACATGCTCTGAAACGTCTCCTTTTTCTCGAACACCCTCTGCAAAACGTTTTTTATACCTAAGAAGGTTAAACAGAGGCTGGGATTGGTTCTGGAGGATAGCATATTACCTACTAAGTTAGCCCTCAATCTTCCAGGGCTAAAAGATATTTCAGAGGGAGCTTAAATAAAAGCTATAACAAAGTATATTCAAGTATGTTCCATATCTTTGCTGTTATTTTTTCTTCATTATTTAATGAAGGAAACAGAGAAGCTAATGTATTGCTTTCCTAAAAACTATTTTTTCTAATTTAGAACTTGCCTGATTCTAAGAAGGATCTTGAGCAAGCAAGAAAGCAAAACTGTTTCTCTAGAAACCTTAGTTCTTGGGTCTTGTTTTGTTTTTACCAGGATGTGTAGATTAGTTGGGAAGCTTGCAGCTTAAATTGTAAGCTTGAGAAACCTTCTTTGTGTCCACTCATGTCAGAGAGCATACATTCTTTCTGCTTCTAAGGGAGGTATAGTACTGCTGTTTTAGCCATGCACAGGGAATGGGGAAGCTACTGAGAATTACTGGGAGCTTACATTACATCTAGAGCAGTGCTTGACACTAGCAAGAGTGTCATCAACATGATGGTCCCTTCACTGTCATTAACCATGCTTCTGTGTCCATCCAGGTATCTTGAATTCTGACTGCGTAGTCATTTTGGCCTAGTACAATTGTATTACTGCTAGATCATTGAAGTTACCACACCTTCCTTCCACCCCATCACAGTTATCTTCCTTTTGTTTCTGTCAGCCCTGATTACATATCAATCCTTGTCTGTCTTTCACAAACTCTTTGCTCCAAAGTAACCAGGAGGAGGCTGAAGAGGGCAAAGGAGCTTTTAAGCTTGAAAACTCTTTTCTCATTAAAAATAAGAAGTATTTCTAGATATTCACAAAGTTTTTTCTCAAAAGTAAATGGCCTATGATTCCATTTGGTATTTCCAAAACAGATAGCAAAATTAGAGTAACGAGTTGCATTTCAGTCAGATAAATGCTGTATGGTTGAAAGACATTATTATACCATCTGCTGAAAACAGAATAAATTTTCAGGTATAACATGTGAAAAGAATCCTTTTATCTCTCAGTAACAAGACAAAAGAAACAACTCTCATACAACAAAATTCACCCACACCCTAGATCAGGTAAATGACTTTTTTCTGTCGTAAGAGCTTGTTTTCATTTTGTAAATTTTGGCAAACATTAACCATTCAGGATGAAACTTTCTTCTCTAGATATCTGCCTCAGGCCATTTTTGTATGTGGTTTTTACTTTATTTTTGTTCCTGTGAGTGCACATGTGCAAGTTCAAACAGGAAGGCATAAGTGTCCACAACTTTCACAGAAGCCAGCAGGAGCTTTACTTTGAATTCCTGCAGTTCTGTATAATGGCAGGCATTGTAAAATCATGTCTTATTCAGCCAAGATTAGCACTAGCAGCTACTTTGAGTATTTAGAAGATTATTTTGTAAGAGGACGAAAGTAATACCTCTTTCTCTAAAATCAGTTGTGAAATTAAAGTAATATTTGTGGTATGCATGGAATGATAGCAGTGATTGTCATTAAAAACAAAAAGGTATTAGTCCTGTATTCAGAGCAGAGACTGAACGCCACACATTTTATATCAACACATATAACAGGAACAGAAAAAGTACTGAATAGTATTTCTTCTAATTCACCATCATCCGTCCTCTATAGTAACAGAAGCACTACCTTTGCAAAAAATAAAAGAAAAAGAAACAAACAAAAAACCCACAACCAAACAGTAAGTGATCACATAATTAAGACTGTAGGTGTAAGAGTAAAAATTAGGCTTGCAGTGTTATTGTATTGATTTAAAATTGCCATTCCTAATAAAAAGCAGGTAGCTAGTAGTACATTAAGAAACTATATAAAAAATTGAGATAATTAATTTGCAGCATTAAAGAACATAGCCTGAATCATAGACCTTAATTTTGCCAATGTTTCATGTTTCTGCTAATGAATCCTTTGGAATATGTCCCACTGGTTCATTCTACACGGTGGTTGCTCAAGAATCGCTCAGCTCTACCTAGCTTAGAGGGGAAGGTATGCTTTGATTAGTGTCTTGAGTTTAATGTATCAGCAGTTTATACTTAATTTTCTGTCTGTAACATAGGAGCTGATTCCAGTTTGTGGTTCCAGAGCCTTTTAAAATACAGATTTCCATGGTCACAGATTCTTAAAATTAATTCATTATCATGACACAGACAGCTCCTTCTAAACTATGCCTTGTCTGTTTTCTTAGTGTAGATACCACTGTAGGAAAAGTGGAGGAACTTAACTTTCAGGAAAAGTTTGTTGAAACTTGTAGAAAGTCTTGCTTGAACTCAGGAAAAAAAAGAGAGTTTACCACCTTTGGAAGAAGGGGCTGACAGCTCATGAGGACTACAGGGAAGCTGTTAGCGTATGTAGGGAGAAAATTAGAAGGGCCAAGGCACAGCTGGCTACTGCCATAAAAGATAATAAAGTTTTTGCAAATACATTAGCAACTATAGGAGCACAAAGGGGAACTTCCATCCTTTATTGGATGTGGGGGGAAACATGGTCACAAAGGATGAGGAAAGGCTGAGTTGCTAAATGCTTTCTTTCCTCAGTCTTTAACAAGCAGACTAGCTGTCTTCAGGGTACTCAGTCGCCTGATCCAAAAGACAGAAGTAAGGAGCTGATTGAAGTTCCCACAATCCAGGAAGAAACAGAGACCTGCTTCTCCACTTAGACATACACAAGTCTGTGGGGTCAGATGGATTCCACCCGAGAGCTCTGAGGGAGCTGTCAGAGGAGCTCGTCAAGCCACTCTCCATTATTTTTTAGCAGTCCTGGTTAAGTGGGCAGGTCCCAGAGGATTGGAGGCTGGCAAATGTGACACCCATTTACAAGAAGGGGAGGAAGGGAAGGATCTGGGAAACTATAGGCCTGTCAGCCTGACCTCAGTGTCAGGGAAGGATATGGAACAGATCATCTTGAGTGCGATCAAACACCACATGCAGGACAACTGGGGGATCAGGCCCAGTCAACATGGTCCTGTCTGACCAACCCGATCTCCTTCTATGACAAAGTGACCCACCTGGTTGATGAGAGAAAGGCTGTAGACATCGTCTATCTAGACATTAGTAAAGCATTTGGTACTGTTTCCCACAACATTCTCCTGAAGAAACTTGCTGTTCATGGCCTGGGTGGGGGTACCCTTTGCTGGGTCCAAAACTGACTGGATGGCTGAGCACAAAGAGTGGTGGTAAATGGAGTCACATCCAGTTGGTGACTGGTCAGCACTGGTGTACTGAGGCCAGTTCTGTTCAATATCTTTACCAATGATCTGGATGAAGGCATTGAATGCACCATCAGTAAATTTGTGGATCACACCAGGTTGGGCAGCAGTGTTGATCTGCCTGAGGGTAGGAAGGTGCTACAGAGAGACCTGGACAGGCTGCAGCGAGGAGCCAGGGCCAATTGTATGAGCTTCAAGAAGACAAAGTGCCGGGTCCTGCACCTGGGCCACAACAACCCCAGGCAATGCTGCAGGCTTGGGGAAGAGTGGCTGGAGAGCTGCCTGACAGAAAAGGATCTGGGGGTGCTGGTAGGCAGCCGGCTGAACATGAGCCAGCAGTGTGCCCAGGTGGCCAAGAGGGCCAATGGCATCCTGGCTGGTATCAGCAATAGTGTGGCCATCAGAACTAGGGAAGTGATTGTCCCCTGTACTCGGCACTGGTGAGGCCGCACTGTGTTCAGTTCTGGGCCCCTCACTGCAAAAAAGACATTGAGGTGCTGGAGTGTGTCCAGAGGAGGGCAACAAAGCTGGTGAAGGGCCTGGAGCACAGGTCTTATGAGAAGTGGCTGAGGGAGCTGGGGCTGTTTAGAGTGGAGAAGAGGAGGCTCAGGGAGCGGCTGGTCTCTTTTCCCTAGTGACAAGTGATAGGAGAAGAGGGAATGGCCTCAAGTTGCACCAGGAGAAGTTCAGGCTGGATATTACGAAAAATAATTTCACTGAAAGGCTAGTCAGATGTTGTAACAGGCTGCCCAGGGAGGTGGTAGAGTCACCATCCCTGGAAGTATTCAAAAAACATAGATGTGGCCCTTGGGGACATGGTTTGGTGGTGGACTTGACAGTCCTGGGTCAATGATTTGACTCTAAGATCTTGAAGGTCTGTTCCAACCAAAACAATTCTATGATTCTGAGACTTTCCTTATGCATGATTAAAGACTAATAAAAAGGGAGAGGGTTTCTGCTCCCATGATGGTTTTAGAAGAGGCAAGTAGGGATTAAACTACTTACAAATTTCCTTTTTTTTTGGTGTAATACCATTGTGTTATTTGCTATATGGCTTTACTAGACATCTTTAAAGTGTAACTTTTGAAATGGTCTAGAACTTACTAATATTTTGCTCAAAATTAATCTGTTTTCCATAGATAGCGTTGCTAAGTAGGCCAAACTGCAAAAGTTGCTTCACAATGAGGAGTGTGGAATGCTGCCCAACATTCATTACCATGGTGCTAGTATATAATAATTAGGGAAGCTGGGATATAAAGAAGTAGTTGATCGAAATGTCGAGAATATATTCTGTTTACTAAAATGATGATTATTGCTGATTTATGGTTTAGTTTTGGTTTTGAAGTTTTTGATCTATTTAAAATACAGTAAATCATAGACTAGAACATTTTCATGTTTGATGAGGAATTTGCATGGGATTTGTTCATTTTTAATGTAATTTAAGGTATTGGTGAAAAAAATCATGGAATCATAGAATCACTTTGGTTGGAAAAGACTGTCAAGATCATTGTGTCCAACCATCAACCCAGGACTGCCAAGTCCACTACTAAAATGTGTGTTTCCATAAAATAATCTAGAAAAGAGAGGACTGAGGGGCAAGAGCAGTTCTAATAGTCTTCTAGAACATGAAAAGCAGCTATACAAGGAGTAGTCTTGTATGACTACTATGTATGAGGACTAGAATGCTTGAGGACCCTTTCAGCCATAAATCTGAACTCTGCACTCTTGTTTATAATATTATATTAACATTTATAATTATGGTCAAAATTTGAATCAGTTGCAAGGGAAGGGGAAGGAGAAAAACTCCACTGCAGGTTTCCTCTACTCTAGAGTTTTGGAAGAAATTGAAGCACTGTTCTAATGAAACGTGTGAGTGCTAGTTTTGGAGAGATTGGTATAATGAGGATTTAATAATTAATGCTGGTAGGTCAAGAACAAGGTTTTACAAAAAACTTACAAAATTTGACTAATTTTAGAAAATTGTCAATGCATCCCACAATCAGGAATTCAGGGTGCGGGAGGTTAAAACTCTCTTCTTCAGTCAGTAATAAAAATTCAGGATGTAGATCAGATGTGTCCTGGCAGAGATTTTAAACAGGTGATTTTTGCGCAGAAGTGACTGGTTTACATCAGAGGAAGCCTCTTGGGGTTTTCATATTTGGAGTCCTGTGAATTCTGTATTTCTCAGGCAGATTGCTTTTCATGTCCCCGCTTCTATTCAGTATTCACGGTAACACCTGTGTATAATATATTTTATCTATAAAGATGGAGAAAACAGTAATTTTAAGAGACGTCTTGGAAACTGCGAAAAAAATGCAGCTGAAGACTGGACTGCACCATTGGATGAGACCTTACAGAGTTGTACTCAGTTATAGTGGTGCTATACGTTGTGTAAGGATCTGAATAATGAGTAGCTTACAGCTGTGTTCACTTGAGTAGCATTTCAGATAATATGTACTGTTCTGGGTTGTTTTATGCTAATGACAAAATTACTAATATTCAAGAGCCTTTTTGCTCATTCCGAAATATTTCTATTTATCATAAGAGCTGTTCTTCAAAATGTGTTTTAGCATTCATTTCAATTTCAGAACATACATCTTCCTTGCAAACAATTTTAAATGCATTTGAAAGTTAAATTCTATTATTGATTCATAGATTCTGAGGTCAGAGGGAGTTCAAACTCCTTTCTATACAGACTTCTTTCCAGAAGCTCTGAAATCTGTTTTTGATTCTATTAATTTTTTTACGATTATTCTCCTCCTTTAATAATGATTTTATGATTTTTATGAGTGTTTACTTTCTCTATCTGAATTTTATTACTTTGAATTTAGTAATAGTTAAAGAGAAAAAAAAGCCCTGATCAAGAATGACAGCATATGCTGAAGTAGTAGTACCAGCTGCATACAGCTATATAGTGCTATATGTAAAGCTATATAGTAAGCTAGATAAATTATGAATGAAGTGTAAGCAATTGTCCAAGTTGAATCAACTTAAATCAATAGTATTAACTAAATATTGATGCATTATTTATTATGTATTTGTTAAAATATTTATTTGAGGAAGAAATCCAGCTGATGGAAACAAAATTTTACTAGAACTCAAGTGAAAAGAAGCGTTGCAAATGCTTAGAATACTCCAGCGTTTTCAGCATCAGTTAAGATAGTTGGGAATGATCCAATCCTGGCTATGTTGAGGTCTAGTAGCATTCTGTATGCTGCTAGTCGTCTTCTAACTCAAAATTTAAAAACCAAATTCAGAGCCTGCTGGAATCACTACAGGACTCCATTTTTCAGTTAAATTGCATTAAACCTTTGGATTTATAATATGATAGTGTTGTACAGTTGGTGAATTTGGTTACATTTAAAATAACAGAATAAGTATTTAAAACAAGAATTGAGAATTTGTTTATGTAAGTATAATTGAGTTTCCTTTTATCTAGGGATTTATTATTTTTTCTTCACATAACCCTTACTTAGTATCAGTAATTTTTGTTGTGACCCTATGTAACACATTATTTCATAATTTTTTGTTTTTTATGGAGCTTAAACCCTTAAATAATGCTACCTGCACTTAGTGGTGTCTTCCTTGGTTGTCTCTCATACCTGATTCTCTGAAACACATTTCTCTGTATCTGTCTCCTTATTCACAGTGTGTACCACATCGTCGCATAAAAGGGGAAAGGTAAAAGCCTCTGCAAGGTGGCTGGGGGAAAAGCCCTCCCGTTGAGTCACGAGATTCAGACTTGGACCCCCTTGCTTTCTAAACTCCTCAGAGAGGAGTCGAGGTGTGGCTGGATCCAGTCCTAGTCCCAGACTTGGACAATGGTTTATATCTAAAGGGTTATGTGTGTGTGTGTACAGCCACCTGTCAGAGTCAGTGTTTGCCTGTTTCAGAGTCTCACAAAAGACTTGCACTGAAACAGATTCAGAGACAACTTTGTCTGTCTCAGAGTCCCACTCAGGACTTGCACTGAAACAGATGCACAAAGCTGTAAAAACAGTTTATTAAGGCGACAGCCAAACCTGAAGTACTCCACTTTTTCAAACTTCTTGTTGGCCACTTCTGTTGATTCCTGTAAGAAAGCAACAGTTACAGTGGTACATATTCAGTAACAAATGCAAATGTCTGATTTAAACAGAGAAGACTGAACCTTAACAGTGTAAGTAATTTGTGATCATTTTCATGTCATCCGTATTTTCTTTCTCTCATTCCTCTGTTTGAACAGTTTTAAATTGCAGTGTAAGATACTCAAAGGAGAAATTGAGTCAAAATTTTGAGGTGTTCTCAGTATAAAAAAATAAGATATTTGAGATTGCTTGAGCAATTCAGTCTTATTCCTTCTTAACAGTGTTGAAATGGGGAAGAAATTTTATGTTTTTAACGCAACTCCCCAAAAGACATAGGCAAAATATGCAGTATTAAACATAGCAAAGATGAAAAATACATAGCATTGTTGCCATGGCAAAGCTTTTCTTCTTTCTGGTGACAGGCAAAGCAACTGGAAGAGCTCTTGCTATGCCATATGTCCTTGGTACCGCATCAGTTTCAGGTCCTGTGGGACAGCACCCCAGACAGCTTGCCACAAGGCTGCAAGCAGCAGTTTTCCCTTTAGAGCCAAAGAACTGTTTGCTGACTTGGCACCTTGGCACACTTTTTGTCATCCTGAGGTGCTTCCTGATTAGTTCCTCTGCCCTCACTCCTCAGGCAGGAGAATCAAAGCAGGGCTTTTTAAATATGCTTGCGGGCAGCCTTAAAGACACTTTACTGTCACTCTTGCAGGTTTGAGAAATTGTGTCAGAATAGCAGGTAGCGTACAACATTGCTTTTAACTCTATGTACGGCACCATCCCTTCACCCAGATCTCAATTTTTCATTTGTTGCATTGTCTTCAAAGATGCATTCCTCATGCCTACTTCTTTCTCATGAGAAGTGGAGTATTAGGAAAGAAGATGACTTTTTTTTCTCCTCGTTCAGTATCTGTATACAGGTCTGAAATCACTGTGAGCAGCTGAGGATGGTTTATGTGTGCAGAAGTGTTGGCTCCCAATGAATTTCTGCACATGCAGAAACTGGAATAACATAAACATGCCAAATTTTATTGTAATCTGTGCACAAGGCACTGATTTATTTTTTTTTTATTGCATTTCACTCGGCAGTAGACAGTTTTCTAGAATTTCATTCACAAAGATGAGATGCCTGTAGTCATTTGATCAGTAATAACTTATTTTTGTAAAATATCATCCTGTGCTAAGTTTCAAGTTCCAAAGAAGACTTTAAAAAATAAACAAAGCTGAGTCTAAAAGACCAACTTATTTCTAGGGAACCTGTTTCTTTCAGTGGAAGTTTAAGGAGAGTCAGAGTTTACAGTCAAATACATCATGTGAAATAACAAGATTTTCAGGAATTTTTAGCTATCAATGTAGTTATGAAGCTAGATTTACATTGCAGTCTGTGGATTTGTTTTATAATTATGTTGAAATTGAGTCATGTTGATTTAATTGCCCTTGTGGTATATTAAGGGTCTGCAGGAACAGCAATGAACAATTTTCTTACCAAATTATAACTACTGTTTCTGTCATTGGCAAATGAAAAGCTTTTTTTTTTTTGCTTTTTTTTTTTTTTCCAGAAGCTTGAATAGTTAAGTGTAAAAACATTGCAGCTGAAAAACAAACTCAGATATAGGCATCCAGTTGCCATTAACATATTTCTAACAAGACCTTCAGGGCTTCATTGCTATAGGGAAATACTAGGAATTAATGTGAAATCTAGTAAGTGCACATCTGTCTACTAAGTTAATAAATAAAACATGGTTAGGTTTTATTAGCTGCCAATTGTATTCGTGAACACAAGCAGTGAACTGTGATACTTAAAATAAATTGGCATCTTACAGATACTATTTGAAAAATAATTATAGTCCCTGAAATCATTTAGCTGTAATAATAAATTTACTTTTCCACTTCTTCATGCTATTTTAAAAGTAATAAACTATATAAAAATAAACTGTGATTTAATCAAGTATCTGCTAGTAGCACGATCCTGCTACTGCCACAATCCTTCTGAGGTAGAAGAAAGGTCTGCTGCCTTTGATACTCTATTTGCAGTCCAAACCACAAAATATTATGTTTGTCTTGATCATAATACCTTTTGCACAGGAAACTTTAGATGTTTGTAATATTCAGCATGCATAGGGGACAGAAGTGTACTCTGCTTACTTCATAACTGTACTAGCATAAAGGAAATTCCTTAGCAGACAGGCCCCACTGCCTTTTTGGCAAAAGCAATATCTTGTTGAAATAGATCTTCCAAGCAGTGGTCTAGGGCTTAATATAAACATATGTTTGATTTAATGTGGGTCTTGGCATACATGCATTGTGAGAAATACTACAAAGATGCTCTGGAAAGAACTTAAGAGCATCTCTTAAGAATGTGTTAGGCTGTTGCAGGTGGTGTTTCATATCCCCACTTTTTCAGTTCTGTCCACAATATCAGAAGTAGTAGGAATGTCCTGACTTTTTCTGGATTTTGTGCAGCTACTTATTGTTTTCCTACTTATATTTGGTAAGGTAATAGACAATAAGGTAAGTTTTACCTGTGGCTTTACTTTTATTCCTAACATGCTTTAAAATTCCTACTTTAGTGTTTGTTTGGGTTTTTTTTTAATTCTACAACTTACTGATATCCTGGGATCCCTTTAGCTTCTGTCTTCAGTTACTTGCATTATAATTTTTTACCTTACCTTCAGTGCCATTAATTGCCTCCTCTTCTATTCACTACATACAGATTATTTAATGTTTTATCAGTGCTTGTGTTAATGGATTCATTTTTACATCAGCATACTTTGTGATACTTGGAAAATTCAGCTGTCATATTGGCAGCTTACAAGGAAAAACAGTGACTTCCATAGTTTATAATCTTTAAGATAAAGCTGTATATCTTTCTGAAAGATGATTACATTAATTTCCTAGGAAAAAAAGATGTGTTTTTTTCCTTGAACTTTCAGATCAAGCAGTGTGGTCTTTGTGGTCCCTTCTAGATATAAAATTGAGGGCTATGTAAAGATACCACACTGTATTATTTAATACTTTCAGATACATTATCACCAAGAACTTGGAATTATTTTTAAAAGTGACAGAATTTCTACTCTGCTTTTGTCTACTTATCCTTTCTGTAAGAACTTTAAGTCAAAATATTTGTTCTGAAAAACGTGAGCTTGTTTAGTTTGGTTTTTTTTCTACATGGTCTTCCCTTCCTTTCAAGGGCAGTTAGGCTGTAAAAATGCCACTGAATGGATATGAATTTGAAATTAGGAAGGGTAAAGTAACTCTATCATAAGATGTGAGAACAATAGCAGCAAAAAAGAAAAAACATTGAGAATTGATTTCTAAGTAAGCAAAATGGCAGCAAAGGAGGACTTTTTTGTTTTGTTTTTAAGGATTGTGTAGAATTTCAGCCTTCTGCATTCTGACACACACACACAAAATAGAAATAATAAATCCTGTCACAACTTAAGTAAATGCTACATGTCATATACAAGCAAGGACTGTCTAGTTAAAATTCTGAAATAACTGATTTCTTATCATCTTACTGTTGCTTCTGGTTTTTAATTTGTGTGCCTGCTTGTAGCTAATACTTGAGACTGAGCAAGAGATGTGATTTTCTTTCTAGTTAGGGTATACTTCTCAGAGTAGGCTAGTAAGTCACTGTCCATTTGACTTTTTGCTGTCAGCCAAGTCTTGCTGCCTTTCTCATGCTTTTTGCAACCTTGTCAACTTTGAATTTTTAATAATTGTTCCCTGTCATTTTCACTGCATGATTTGCTCTAAGGCTGTTGATTTTCCTAGTTTTAGATTTTCTCAGTTTTGTTTTACCATGTTTAAAGCTAAACGGCTATTAACCTTATTTTTATTAAATATTTATATTTTTATCTTGAGTGTTTCTTGATTTTAAAAATCAACAGGAATTCTTCATCCTGTAAGACTAAGTGCTATATCACAGTAGGACTAACTGAAAAAATACCACAGTGCTTCCCTTTGTATGTTCCTAGTTCCCAGTGTGAAACCTTTTAGTACGCTCCTGATACAGTGTGGGGAAAAAGATCAATATTTCAGAATAATCTTGACAGCAGTAGGTACAATGTGTGGGAGACAGCTATTCTAACGAAAAGTTAAAGAATTTGTGTTCTTGAAATTTGTTTTTCTTTGCATCTGACCTGTAGGTTTATCGTTTATAAACCCAAAGTGGTTTCTTTAGTTGAAGCACCTGAATCTTGTATTTTAAGTTGGAAATGGGAAGGAGGAGATTTGCTTATGTCCTTTTAAATGACATCAGTATGTACCAATGCTTCTGATGTCCAATTTTTCTTTATTACTTTCTAAGGAAGCGATAGAGACTTACAGCCTAATCAGTGATTTAGACTAACAGATTGCGCTGTTCTTCACAGGTTACTAAATTCTATTACATACTACTTGAAATACCACTTATATAATATTCACATTTGATTAACACGCACAGCAAAACCAGACTGGGACTAAACAGGGAAAGCAATTCATAGAAAATGCTTGTGTTTTGCATCACTTTCCACAACACTTAGACAACATACAAGGCTTTGCAGTACAGGACAGCTCTTATTTGACGTTACATTTTTCCATTCTTGCTAACTCATGGTTTCATATCAAAATTACTCTTAAGTATTATCCTTCTTATAGGTCATTTGCATTTGTATTGCATTTACTCCTCTTTTATTTACTTACACACACTGTTAACATTCAGAGTTCATTCTGAAAAAAGACTATCAAATGTGCATTAGTCTTTTAAGCATCTGTGTCAGTATGTTCTAATGGTGTTACTATCGTGCTCATCTTCCTAAAGCAATTCAGAACCCAATTGTCTGTCTCTGTAGTGAATACTGCAGCTACTGGCATAATCGCTGTACTTGGATGAGTAAAATTTTTCAAAAACAAAGACAAAATACTTTCAGACTTGCACAAGGTCAGAATAAACCTAAAAAATGTACCTATGTTCCTGCAAAATTATTCCCACAAGTCAGTGACTGTCTTCTCAAAGATTTTTAATATAAATGCAAGGGGAGCATTCCAAAAGAACAAGTAATTGACTGCTATTCAGAACTGCTTACAAACATGAATATTATAAAAAACAGTAGAATGTCAATTACAGTCTGTGTAGAATATTAATATGCTACTTTGCATGAAGTAGGCCTTTGTTATGAGTTCATTTTGTAGGTGAGCCAGTGTAGATTGTTTTCAATATGAAATGTGACATGCTGTGGTATTAATAAAATCCTGTTGCACATATTGCCATCTCTTAATATGCAATTAAGCACAGTTTTAAATCCTAAGATAAATCATACTGCATGCAAGAGCAGTAAATTGAAAATCCACTCTGAGTATTTTGTCGTTATTCTTTCATCAGTTAGTGTAGCAAGGTGGTGCTAGCTGTTGTAGACCTACATTTTGCAGACTGCAGTTAGGTTAATTTTTACTAATAACTGTAATGGATGATTATTTTGTTTAACCCTTAAGAGTGAGTTCTTTAATTTCATGTCATTTACCAAGTACAGAAAATAGTTTCTTAGCTATTATTTCTGTGCAGTTCTAAAATATTATTAGGATTATGAGATAAACTGGTAAGGTATAGATGATGAGATGTAGCAGATTTGGTCATGTCTTTTCCAAAGATATGTAACAGAATAGAAGGTGTTTTGGATAAAACCAACATATTTAGAGACATCTATTCTGAGAGAAAGGTTGTGATTTGAAGAGGAAACAAACGAACATTGCAACAGAAGGATATAAACCAGTCTATGATGTAAACAAGATAAACTGAGTATTTTTCTACCCTTTATTATTATGGAAGAACTAGATGCCATTGAAAATTAAAGGTAAAAATTGCTAGCATCTGAGAAAGAGACACCTTTCTTGAAAGGTAACATTTAGTATGTTTTCTTTTCTGAACTTAGGATCATGCTGGAGAATTTTCTAGCTGCTTTCTCTGTGTGAATGTTCCATGAAAATTCTTGTCGTATGGGCTAATTCTCTGTAATCTTTTCTTCTCTGCTTTACATTTATTTTTGGACTATTGATATTGTTTCTCTCTAAGACAGTAATTTTCAGCCAATACTTTGTGCTTCTCTTAGGATCCACATCTAATGGAACCTCAATGTTAAGTAAGAAGAGTAGTTTCTAACCTTTACCTTGTTTTCATAAAATGTCATTAGAACATGCTGAATTTATACAAGAAGTCCTAAATGTGCTAAAGAACTCAAAAATTGAAATTGCTCCTTGAAAACCCTCTGTATGTTTCTGTGTTCAGAAACAATGTTTCTGAATGTTTCCAAAGCTGTTTCAGTTTTTCAGAAGGCACCTGGTGGCAAGGTTGGGAAGACCGGATGGGAGTGTTGAAACTATTTCCGTGTCACAGTAGTCTCTCACCTTCAAATGGTGGTTGCTTTTAGGAACAATGCATGAGCATTACTTTCATAAAAATATTTTAAGTGCTGCTCATCTGATCTGTTAAGCTTTTTTCTGGTACAAATGTGGTGAGAAAGTGCATTGGTTCAGAAAGAATGTTCTGTTGACTATCTGACCCTCCCTATTTTTGCAGGCCTGCTAATCACCGAATATATTTCTCCTGTTTTGCTGTTGTGCAGTGTAGCTGTGCCTTAAGTCGGGGAGTATGAACCTAGTGTTCAAATAGTGCTGTGAAATGGGTTTGTCCCAAACAATAACAATTTCCAGCTGCTGAGTGAAGAAGGCAGAAAGCTTTAATCTGAGGAAGAGGAGGTTCAGGGGAACCCTTATCACTCTCTATGACTACCTGAAAGGAGGTTGGAGCAAGGGGGTGGCCGGTCTCTTCTCCTAAGTGACAAGCAATAGGACAAGAGGGAATGGCCTCAAGTTGCACCAGGGGAAGTTCAGGCTGGATATTAGGAAAAATTATTTCACTGAAAAGGGTGATCAAGCATTGGAACAGGCTGCCCAGGGAAGTGGTAGAGTCACCATCCCTGGAGGTATTAAAAAAAAATTTGGATGTGGCCCTTGGGGACATGGTTTAGTGGACTTGGCAGTCCTGGGTGGACGGTTAGACTCGATGATCTTGAAGGTCTTTTCAAACTAGAGTGATTCTATGATTCAGATTCTACTACCTTTTTCAGCATTAAGAAGAAATTCACAAAGCTTTGTACAATTTCTGCTGTTAGTAACTTTGTTATTAAGTCTAATAAAGCCAGAGAAAAGCAGCAAAACTCATTTGACTTTATCCAGAAGGAAATCTTTGTTCTCATGTTTCAATACCAGCTGAACACGTATATACTGTGTCTGGCATCACTTTCATTCTTGCTACTCAAAATCATGGTATATTGGGAGAATTACCCTTGGAACTGCTTGAATTCTTGTAGCCCACCTTGTTTTAGACCAGCTGGCTTGGGGATTTGGCAATATTTAGAAGCTACTTTGTCTTCAGACTTGCGGTACTCCTCATGATGCCACAACTGACTTGCTTTTGTGAATTCTGCCTTCCCTCAAACATAGAGCTTCTACCTCTTACTCTGAAACATCCCTCCTCTTTTCAATTGTTTGCTAAGTGTGTGCATCAGAGAAGCCAACACACTTCAAACACTTTTTAGAGACTGTTTGAGTGAATAGATCTGATATAATCTCAGACATTAAAGACCTGGGTGGAAAAAAAAATATATATAAAAACTCATTTCCTGCTTGTTGCTAAGTCCTTGTGTCATCTGGGGACAAAAGGGTTTGGAACAAGTCGTGGGATGTATTTTATTCTGGAAAGAGATTATAGCTATCAATAAAGTTTCATAGGCAGGTAAAGCAACATACAGAGAGGTGATGGCCCAAGGCTGACCTTGTACAGTTCTGAACACTAGACTGAGATCCCGCTGAGGGAACAGTATGTGGAAGAAGTCTAATTAATCCATTAGGATTAAGGAAATCAAAGTCTTTCAGTTCTTACTGGCCAGAGGATTGAAAACTGAAAAGAACATTAAATGAACCATAATTCTACATGGTGATGATCCCATCTCCTCCATCTCCAGTAGGTAATATGAAATATACAATATTAAGGATGGACCTGTGACAAAACCAAGAAATTCTTAAGAGTTTGCAGACTGGAAAGCTTAAAAAGTTTTCTAAATCAATGGCTATGTGTCAGTATAATATAGGAGATTTAAATGATTTATAGGAGATTTGATGATTTAAAAGAGTTAAGTTTGGTAGCAGAAACAATCGCAGCATGGGTTCCTCATTGGCTAACTCACTGTCATCTGGGAAACTTGAAGGAATGTATTGCATGACTACCTTAAAGCGGTTGAAATGTAGCAGAAGTCTCTTTCTTATTTGTTCACAGTCTACACATTGCTCTACTATCCCAGAAGTTTTCCTTCTGCTATAGCATACATGTTCTCTACAAGAGCACTGATAGCAATGGAACATACAAAAGTTCAGATTCAGGAAAGTGACTTTCTTCTAATAAAGTAAGTTTAAGCATTGAAATAGGAAAGTTTTTTTATATAGCAGCTGATGTCTTTCACGAGTTAATAATGTTATGTTTATTATGCCAGGTAGACTAGACCTTCTAATAAGTAGAAATTTGCTAGGAGTCCTTTACAGCATAACAAAGATGATCTGTGCAGTTTAATTTTGATAAGATTTGGTTTTGTTTCTTCTCTCTTCTTTTAATGAATCACTCCATAGCGATTTCCTGTCATATTGTAGTTAACGTATGTCCTGCAGTCATCTGAAATCATTTTGAAGAGCTGGGTGGCCTGAGTATTTAGTGTGATTTGTTAATACGATCTTTTTAATTTCTTCACAGTAGTTTTAATCCTGCCTAATAAATTAAACAATTATGTTAAATTGCATTAAATTTACAGCACTATATCTGCTTAAAGTAGCAAAGAGAAGAGAGAAATGCTGTTTTGTTATTAAGGGCACTTAAAAAAGCACTGCTGGGTTCTTGTGTGTATTGCTTACTGGTAATTATTAAATAGAATTAGCTGATTATAAATAGCTTTGTGCGTGAAACAAAGTAGCAGGTATTTTGAATTACTACATCTGGTCCACAGTTAGGAAGATACTTTATTTCTTGTTCCAGATCGTGTGATTTAAAAAAAAAAAATTACCTGTTTCAAACTGAAGCTTAGCTATCCTTTTGAAAGACTAGTCATCCTCTGGAGTGCTGGAATTTTTCTAGGTTTTGGGGAAATTTTTTAAATAAATATCACGGTATATCTAACATTGCGTATTGGTTGCACAGTAAATCTGACATTGGCATTGTTAGCATTTTGCATACTGTGTGCTCATTTAGTAGTTGGCCAATACTGTGCCACCTGCAAGAAAGAACAGAATAATTTCTGAGAATCTGCTCTGAATGTCAGTTATCTTAATTCTAGTACGACGCTACATGTTATTTTACACAAAAGGTCATGTGCTGTCTTAATAGTGGTGATGATTAGGGACTGCTTTCTGTAACTTCTTTGAAACTGCATTAAGCTCTGAAATTCTTTAGGTAATACCATATTCTGATAGCATTTTTAAACTCTACTTTCTATAGAAACTACGCAGTGTTTTAAATAGTGCTAATTATTCTGCTGGTTCAGTCCCCTTCACAACATCCATAGTCTTGAAGTGAATGTAAAGGGGTTTTTATCTTTTGCAGATTTGATAATTTTTTTATTTTATTTTATATTTATTTTTTTCCCCAAGACCATATTATTGTGGGAAGTTCAAATCAAATCAAATTCATAATTCATAGACATTAAAAGCAAAGGAGCTTGTGGTGATTGAAGAAATATAACTTCCTGTGTATATCAGATTTGTGTGGTTCCACTCATGGCCTAGAACATGGTCATGCCAGTGGGACACTTTACCTTCTGTTTTCCTGAGATGGGGGAGAGGAAAAATTAGAGAAGAGCCCAAAGGATGGAGGTGAAGGTACAGCAGGGAGGGGAATGGCAGGACAGGTTGTAACTGCTAAGACTGAGAAGAGGTTTTCAGTTGTAACTTACCTAATATTGTGTTTGGTTCGGGCCATTAGAGAACATCACAACTTTAGCTGAAAGGTGAACTTGAACTCTTTTTCTACAAAATTCAGTTCCACCAAGTGCAAGTGTATTCTTGACTTCCATTGGTGTCACAGACTGACAGACCGCTGTGCTGCAGTTGTTCATGTTATTCTCCATCTGTTGGTTTTTAGTTTGTTTTTTTTTTGGGGGGTGGGGGGGTGTTTATGCCATGACATTACCTTTATGCAGCTATTATACTGTGTTCACATGAATGACAATTTGTTTCTAGAAACTTCGACTTACTGTTATCAGGGTTCCATATGAGCCACTACAGGTACATCTATGTCAGCATTCCATAACAGGTTCACCAGACACCTCAGTTATTTGCCTAAAACACTATCTTTTAGGTTTCTCAGTGCACATGCTGTTTCATTGAGCTTTGTTCAGATCTTTTGTGAGTTTGAACATACTTTGAGCTCCAATTTATAGTTTAATTCCTTTCAAGTTTACTTTGATTTTTTGTGTTCTGTCAGGATGCTGTAATTTTCACACAAGCTGATGAAGATTTTCAGTTTCAAAAGGATCTTTCGAAATGTAACTGTCTTTAGAGTTACTCCTGGTATTCTGAATTTTAGAGGGCCGATCTTGAATTGCATATCACTGCTTTCCAGCACCAGTTTCACTGTGACACTCGCAAGTTGTCAACTGCTGCTCTGAAGCTTTTAAAAACCTTTTTACACTATTGCGCCACTGTTACATTTGAAAAAAACAAACACACACATGTGAAAATGTCTAGAAGGCTACTGGTTTGGGGGTTTCCAGAAGAGTATAATGGAAAATTAATGTAAAAGCAAAATTCGAAAGAGAAACTGTGTTTGCTCACAGTCATACCCGCTGTGTTTCAGTAAAGCCTATAAAGATTTGTAGGAAGCAATTTGTTCCATTTTCTGTTTTGTCATCTTTTAATCAAAGGGGTAATTGCTTCTAAAATTAAGCTTTACAGCATGTATATAAACTTAGATACACTATGGTGTACTCATGATTTCATGATATTTTATGCTTTGTATGATTTTCAATTAAATATTTTGCTTATGTAGTTTCTCATATTCAAGTTGAATAAGCAACACCATTTTCATATTGTTAAATTCTGTTAATCCATTCATGATTTATTCTACATACATATTCTACATACTTCTAAATACATTAAAGAAGAAAGTAGCACCGCTTGTCTTTCCTGTCTAATTTTCATGACATTATGATATCCTACCATGCCTCTTAAGTCTTCCAGTTAAAATTTGTAAGACTGTTGGTATTCTCTGTAAGCTCGGAGGAGGTTAAAGGATTTGGTGACATAGTTGTAGTGGAAAGCTGCTGGTTTAGGCAGATGCTAGAATAATTGAAACACCATATTTTGTTGTCTCATACTTATATCTAAGGGAAATATTAATGCATTTTAGGCAACTAGTTTGTGAAAACATTGTATTTATATCAAATACAAATGTTTTCCTAAAGATTTCTTTTCTGTGTGATAAAATGTAATATTTTTTCCAGAAGCAGAGGAAGGGTAAGCAGATAAATAAAACACTTCTTCCTAAACAAAAGATAAAGGTTGGTTTAGTTGAACGTTGCCTTGAACAGTCACACAATATTCAGCCTCTGACTATGGAAGAGGAAAAATAACTGCATAATTAGAAGGAAATCTTTCTTCTTTAGCATTATTCTTTTTTATTTATGAAAAGTAAACATGGTTCATTGGATGAAAGTGTCACTTTTTTTCTTACATATCTTAGGCTTGTTTTCCAACCAGCTTGGCCCCTTTCCTCACACCAGACGGTGCCTAGAATCGCTCCTTTTGCTCATTGTTAGGTGTTTTGTCTTGTTTTTCATGCCTTTTCTGTTTTCTTTTGCAGCAGATGAAGGTTTGAGTACATATTGCATTTTCAGTTAGTCCAGACCCCCCTAGATTTGTTTCTGTTCAGGCTTCTTTACTATGTGATTCTGAACCTGGAGTGGTGGAATTTATCTCTGGCTTTGGAGGAAGGACTGAACTCGCTGAAACTGAAGAAGTTTATGGTGGGGAGTGGACTTGATGGTAGGGGAGTGGACTAGATGATCTTTTGAAGTCCCTTCCAACTCGTAACATTCCAACTCCTAACATTCTGTGGTGCATATAGAGCCATGGGTTGCAGGCTTCCCGAGCTGAAAGCAAGCTTTACTTTGCCTGGAAAAGGGAAGGGGATTTTCTTCTCTGAAGTAACTTAATGTTGGTAGTGGTAGGGCAGCAAAGTAGACTGGGAGATGGGAGAACACAGAAACAGCCATGCTGTCATACCAGAGGTCAAATATTCTGCTTCTGACAGTGGTTATAGTAGACACTTATGGAAAGGTTTGGAGATGGTTCCAGGAACATTCCCCCAGTTTTCAGCAATTTGGGTTATCTAAGGTGGGGGGGTGGCTGTTTTTACATGTGTATTGGCAGATTGCACTATCATACAGCTGTTTACTTTCCTTTCACCTCATGCAGGCTTTCAGCTTTCACAATATCCTGTGGCAAGCAGTTTAAATGCATGTTGTGTGATAATCTACTACTTTGATTTGTTCTTGGACCAGCCATCTGCCGCTTGCTAGTTTCATTTGATACTTTCCATCCCTAGTATTGGAAGAGATGATTTTAGTACACAAGCTGGATGTGAGGCAAGCTTATCATGCTTTTAGAAAAACAAACAACAAAACTTCAGGAGATGAAAAGCATGTTCAAAAGCTTCTTTTCAACAATGAACGAATTATGATTAAGTACTAATAAGTGTGTATCTTGCATTACTGTCATGACTGTGTTTGTTAGAGCCACCAAAGCAAAGTGATTGCTGTTTATTTTCAGTACTTCTGTGCATTTTCTAAAGATACTTCAATTTCTCTCAATAAATTTTTTGAAACTAATGTAGCAGTATTTTCAGCAGTCCATTGTTTTCTGATGTGATTTTTAATTAGTAGAGGACTTTTTATTATTGGTGTTATTCAAAACTTAATTTTGTTACCTTAGTACAATTCTTTACCTATAAAAATGTGTGGTGTTCACTCTCAAGACTTGCATGGATTGCTGGCATTGCTGTATACTTTATGACACTTCCTGTAGGATGAGAATATAATTTCTTATGTCAACAAACAACATCTATTATTCTATGATACAGTTATTGCATATGGTACTCCTACGCATGCTTGTGTTAAATGAAAGAAATGCACATCAGACAATGAAGTGGTGTTATGAACATGTTACCTCTTGCCTTTTTGTTTGAAGCTTGATATCTATAAGGCTGATGTAGGGAACTGAGTGGAAATCTTGGAGGACAGAGACAGGTCTGTTCAAACATCAGCTGCAATCAAAGGACCATAGGGTTTCTGGTCAGGAGGAGGTTCCTTACCACTTCTAAGAACACTTGAAAAGAAGGAAGAATATGAGAACTCTTTCTGTCCTACTCCTTGCTTTTCTCATGGGCAGTAGCTACTAAATGGGGAAACTGGTGGGATGGCAGCTTACATTCTTCTTGCTTTTTTAGGTTGTTTTTCTGATGTGTTAGAATAACTTTGATGTGATACTTCATCCTCTAGTTATAAAATCTGGATATTTATGTGCTGACGTCTCCATCTTTGTCATTGTCTCAGTTTCCACTAGTAATTAGCAACTTATTCATAACCACATCTAAATCATCATCAGTCTTCCATTCTTTGACTCCCTGAAAGCTAAACAGAACATGGATAGAGAAATAAAAGTTCCAAATAGGACTTCGAAGATGGGGTGGAAGGTGAAGCAGAATAAAGTATGTGGTACAGTCTTGTTAGTTTTTAATGATTGATTGGAGTTGAAAGTCAATGTAAATTGTATTCAGGCTCCTCTTTGGAGGAAAGTATATATCTGAGGGAGCTAATAACAGGGGTTTTTTTTGCTTTATAGTTGAACTGACAAGTGTCTTTCCTCCCCTTTCTGTTGTGGGTTAACCCCAGCCACCAACTAAGCACCACGCAGCTGCTCACTCATTCACCCACCTCCCTAGAAGGATGAGGAAAAGAGAATTGGAAAGGTAAAAGTGAGAAAACTTGTGGGTCAAGATAAGAACAGTTTAATAATTGAAATACTTTGAAGTACCCTTTCCTGAAGCAGTCTGTGCCAAGGATACATGGAGCCTCTGGACCAGTCACAATAGGATGCTTTTGCCACTCATTCCCAGTTAGGCTTACTTCAGCCTCCAACACAGACAGTTAATGGGATCCTCCCTTCACCCAGAAGAACAGATGGATTCTGCCCCTTTGTAATCTGGTGGTAATAGTGTACAGTGCACACTGGTGTCACTAGAGCGTTATACTCCCATGGGGCTGATGTGACAGGCCACCGAATGCAAACAGTCCAGTAAAACCTGGTCATCCCTTCCCTTCACCTGGCCAAAGGCAGGGCCCCTCTATTCCTGGTCAGAGTCTTCATTACTTGATTTTTGTAACTGTAGAAGAGAAGTCCTTTCATCAAAGTCAGAAGTACGATCAGCCCTTCTGCTCTGCCCAACAGATACTGCAGCAGTAATTTTCCTGGTTGAATGCTTTTTGGCTGTTGTTTTTCCTTGTAGTTCCTGTACCCGAGCTTCTAGTCTCCAGGTAGATTCACCATCCCGCTTCCTCATCTCCATCCCCTGGTCACACGGGAAGAACCACAGACTTGCACATGGTGTACGCCACTGGTACCCTTCCTTTCCCTTGAACAGAAAAAGACTGACTCTTAATAGCTGAGGCCTTGGTTCAAGTGTGTGAGGAAGACCTACCTTGCTCGGACACTTTTTGGGTCAGTCTGTCCACAGCTGAGACACTGGCCCGTATGGAGGCAGCGAGATTATCTTCTTATTCTCAGAGTTTTCTGGTCAGTCCATCTATAGTTGGTGCTTCTGTGTCTGCCCAGCTCATTATTGCGAGGGTGTGGGCATATGTTGTCTGCATTTCAGGCAGACTTTCACCACATGGGCCGCATGCACCAGAGAGAGAAATAGAACCCAAGAAAAACAAGATACAAATTAAAAGAATTGCTCACCATCAACTGACTGGTACCCAGCCAGTCCCTAAGGAGCATCTCCCTTGCCAAACTTCCCCCTAGTTTTATGTGCTGAACGTGATGCCATATGGTACAGAATATCCCTTTGGTCAGCTGGGGTCAACTTTCCTGGCTGTGTCCCCTCACAGCTTCTTGTGCACGCCCAGCCTACTCGCTGGTGGGGTGCTGTGAGGAGCAGAAAAGGCCTTGGCTCTATGTAAGCACTGCCCAGCAATAGCTAAGACATCCTTCTATTATCAGTACTGTTTTCAGCACAGATCCAAAACATAGCTCCATGCTAGCTGCTATGAAGAAAATTAACTGTACCCCAGCCAAAGCCAGCACAATTTCCCACAGTTCTATTTCCCTATGAGTTTGTAGGAATGGAGGCAGCTCCTCCTCCTCAACCATGAAAAAAAACCACAACAAAAACCTTTCTCTAATACTGAAGAGTTCATAGCTGAGATACTTCATTATATTATTTTTGTCGGTTTCCTTCTCCTTTTTCCCCGATAGTGACTTTGCATGCAACTGTCTAGAACTTTACTTTTTTTAGAACTAGAAATACACTTAAGTAGCCCATTTGATTTGGAAGGATCCATACTATGATGGATATTTTCACAATCTTTATTTCAGATTATTTTCTGAAAAAAATATAAAACCCCAACATATTTCATGCTTCAGCTTGTGAAGATTATTTCTATACTAGAATAGATTTCAAAAATAACATGTATGACAGAAGTGACAGTTGAAGTTTATGGCTTGTAGATCGGAGTAAAATAGGTTTATAAATTCCCATTATCCCAAGAAGGTTCATACATTCATTTTTTGGTTGTTCTTTTTAAATGAGATTGCTTAGTGGCTCATATTTTAGCTGTTCTTGGCAAGATAATTTGGATTAGAATTTACTTTTTAAAGCTTTCTGTGTCTTTGTTATGTTACTTGCAAGGCAGTTGTTACGATTCTTAATCCAAAATGGAAGCTTGAATGCTCTAGTGCTGGTGTATTTAATTTCTTTCAATAAATGTGGAAATCATATTGGTTAAGATGGCTTGGGAATTTCTTGTAATTCAGTGCGTCGTATTAAGGGCTAGTAACAGATGACCCTGCAAAATGATATGTGGGAGAGGTACGACGCATAGGTACCTCAGAGATAAACATCTTCCCCCCTGGGTGACAGTGACAGAATTTAAAGTACGTGTTCTCTTTGCTTTCAAAAATATTCTCCAGGGTATGTGAAGTCATTGTATCTGGGCAGACATAATTTTTCCAAGATTTTTACTGTTGCGTCTCTGGTGTGAGGCTGACTGGGACATATAAAGTGTTGTTGGCAAAGTGTTGGTTAGGACTGTAGTCACTGCATACGCTGTAGTTGCAGATTCATTTGTTCCAAGAGTTCAGCTGATGGTTCCTTCTCTGGAATTTAGCTTTCACAAATGTTAGTAATTCCTTGACCCTTTCTGCAGTCATGTTTGTTCTTAATCTGTAAGCAGAATTGTTAAATCTTAGGGAACTACTTGAGAAGAAAGTAATAGTCAAGAATTCAGTCTGCACATGTACCCACCTGTACCAGCAGTCTTTTGCAAGGAAGCAAGGGGTTCTGAGACTCTGCTGAGATGATGCATTGGTTGGTGATAGACTATTTCAAGATAGTTATATGCGCTTTGCTCACTTCTCCCTGCTCTAAAAAAATTCTAGAAGCTTTGACTCCACTTGCATCC
This sequence comes from Aegotheles bennettii, assembly GCA_013398125.1. Lineage (NCBI taxonomy): Eukaryota > Metazoa > Chordata > Aves > Caprimulgiformes > Aegothelidae > Aegotheles > Aegotheles bennettii. The sequence continues at coordinate 70,771 of VZRW01009966.1, read as the reverse complement.
CTGAGGAGGGAATGGGCCATGGGCGATTTTTGCTGGAAATGGCTAGATGGCAGATTTGGTTCTGTACTACCCTGTCCTTAACTTCTGAAGTGATCACAGCCCAGCAGCTGGCAGTGCTGCAGTTCCTACTGCCTCTGTTCCCATTGAAAGGCAATATTAGCCAGGCTTTGGAAATTCCTGTTGTTTATTTTGGTCTTCCCTTTCAGGTTTCTTTGAAAAATATGCATGTAAAACAAGAGAAATACCAACTTTTAACACTTGATATTTCAGTGAAATTTGAAATAGAATTTCATGGGGCATAGAAAAGACACCTTGCTAAGCATAAAAGTTACATCCCTGCTGAATAGTAAAAGTTTGCCAAAAACTGGAAGTGACAAAAGTTCCAAGAAAAAATTTACAAGAAGCAAAACTGTTAGAATATGATGGATTGAGGAGATTTGCGTGAAACACTTTTCTGCTAAAATAGCTATCTTCTAGAAGTGTCAGTTTTATCACTTTCTAAACAGCAGAGGTGTATAAACACTCATCTTTCCAGTTTGATTCAAATTTGTATCAGTATGTTGGTATTTTATATAGCATTATGATGTTGTGTATAATTATTTCTTGTAATATACATTTAAATGTGGTATATCTTCATAGGACTATAAAAACATAAACAGGTGTGAACTGTATTACAGGGACAGAAAAGGAGAAAAGCTTGTCATTAATCAAACATAGTGGTTCTTCTAGATTAATTCTAATTGTTTTAATTTTGTCAGAAATTACAGCATTTCAACATTCCATTCCAAACCAAAAAGAAGTTTTCCCAAGTTAGAGCTGTTTCTGGCTCATTCCAGAAAGCATACAGGTGTTGCTGATGCTTTGTCCACAGCCTACATAAGTATCTGAGTTGCATGGAAGCAAATACTACTTGCCATGAACATAATCTCTTTCTTTTCATCTGTTTTGTATTTGCACTGGTAAAGTGTTGTCTCCATGCTATAGGTGGCTTTTTAGCATTCTGTCATTGATGTGTACATTTTTGAACAGTTTCCTTTAACGTATTAGTACTGTTTTTTATGGTAACATTGCAAGGAAGACAGGTTAGAGAACTTCCCTGCTTTCAGATTATGTAGTGAATATGTGTGCTTTTCTGGGTTGTCACCCTGTAATGTAAGAGAAGCTTGGAGAATTAATTTCAACCAAAAGCTTTGACACTTCCTGCATTCTGAACTTGCTGATGTAAATATATTTATTCTGATTAGTAGATATCAAATCCAGCCACGAGATCCTTGTACCCCCTGTTTCCATCTTGTGTAAAGCTCAGTCTTGTATAATTAATAATTTTAAATAAATTATTTAACTTTGAAAAGTTTGTTTGGATTGAGAAATCGTAATAAGAATATAATTTCAAAAGTTAAATTTAAAGCTGAGGTGTTTGCAAAATGCACCTTACTGCTAAGAAATACATTTCCAAATACTTGGTGAGGAAAAATTGGCAAGGACTGATCTTACAAAAAAGTAGTGTCCAAAACCTATATCCCATACGCATCTGATCTGTAAAAAGAGTGATTGTCTTAAAATTCTGTCTGAAAAACAGAGTTAGTGTTAAAAGTTATTTAAAATTGGTATTAATATCCTTTGAAATTGTAGCCTATATATAAGGTTTGCTTTACAGCTTTACCTTCTGAATTTTCTGGGTGAACTAGCCGCATGTATGTGTGTGTACATGGACATAAACCTCTACCTGCTTACACACATTGGTGAGCAAGATGAATAGCTGTGTTATCTGACTGCACCGTTAAGTAACAGTAAAGGTATTCCTCTACAAATTCTGTGGCATAAATTTGCATTGATAGTAATTGCATCAATTAGTGCTACAAAAGGCACCTAACAAAAGAAATGTAGACATGTTTCGTTCAGATTATTAAATGGATTGGAAAGGTTAATAAACCTTGAGCCAGAAAGTGTTCTAGACTGATTTATTTTTTTTCTCCCTGGTTTTATAAAACAGTATTTCAAAGTGAATTTGTCCCCTGAAAAGCAATTACCTCATAAAAATACTTCGTCCTTGCCATCAGACTTACCCTTTCTGTTCACAGTCAATTCTATGTGACTAAAATCATCTTCCTTCGGTGCAGTAATATTTTCAGAGGAAAGAGAATTAGTTAGCTTGTGGTTTCTGTTATCCGTAATCAGTTAGATAGTTTACTAAGATGCACTGAAAGACCCACTGAAAGTAACACAATTGCTCAACAGCTTGGAAGAGCCTGAGGTTACAGGGTTAAGTGAAGTGACATAATTTGCCTTTCTAAAACATTTTCTATTTATTCCTCATGCAAAAGGAAGATTTCAGTGACTTTATAAGGACAACACTGAAGAAACAGAGGTTTGTGATCGTAACGTTGTACTTCTGTCATCCAAATTAAAGAACTAAAGGCATAGAATTTCAATTTATATTTCTACATGGTCATTTTTCTGGGCACAAGCATACTTTATCACTGTAAAGAGTTTCAGTACATGGTACATCTGAGGATCTAGTTTATAGTGGGATGAATTGCATCTTGAAAGACTCAGTTGCCCAAACTTAGACATCTAGTACCACACTGGATGCCCTAAGGAACTCCTCCTGGCTTACAGCTGCTAACTCTTATGTAAAGCTCTACTCATGCACATGCCTTGGATGCCCTTAGACATCCAAAATGGCAATAATTATCTATATTCAAGCAACTTAGTCTCACCCCCTGCTTCCCTCTGTTGACTAAAATGGGAGTCAAGGATAACGATCTCAACTTGTTGATGTCTGTGTTTGGTCAGATGACTCTCACGCTGAAAGTCTTAGGAGCAGACTTCTCCTATTCCCTAGAATCTCATATTCCCTAGAAATTCAGGAAAACATTAATACCAATTATCTTCTCAACTTAGAAAGCTGTAATTTAGTCAAATAAGCAAAAGAAATACATTTATCTCACCAGTATTCAAAGCAATCAGTATATAGGCATGGTTGTCCTAGAGTCAGATGTTCGGTATTTGAAGAAACAAACTGTCTTGTTACCTCTTTCTCAGAAGGTTTTCTGTAATTATGCAATTCGATTTAATTGGACTTAAAAGTATGCAAATACTTAATATTGTCCTTTTATATTTTTTGCTGTTTGTTGTGATAAGGATGTCAATATCAAATTCTTGGCAGCAGCTTTTGAACTGAAGATTTTTCTTACCAGGTTTCAGAGAGGAAGAACTGGAGCATGCAAGGCTAGGCATATTTTGCAGGAATTAACCTCATTTTTAAGTTGTCTGGAAAACTCAGGAAAATTACTTTGCTATGTTAGGGCTTTGCAATACGATGGCTATGGTGTTGTATTGTTGTCCCTGAAGTGGGAGTTTACCCTGAAAGACATTACACTAGGGAGTTTCAAACACAGATTCTAGGTTTAAGAACTACCAGCTCAGAAAGACAAAGTGAGCAATCCCTGAGCCACCATCTACTGTAAAGGTACATAATAATAGCATGAGGAGGATAAAATGCTGTCTTTTTGTCAGATTCTCGTGGAATCAAAAATAATTTGCATTGTTCATAAAAGAAACTTTTATGTAATAAATCTGGCACTTCGGAAAGTCTAGCAGTATGTAGTTTGGGTGTATAAAATGATATAATACTGATTCATAGACCCATGTCGAACCCTAGACCTTTCTGGCTTTTGTACCACAGGCCTGAACAGTTGTTTAGGCTCGCTAGAGCTACTGGTCCATTTACTAAAATATATAATTAATTTTGTAGCAGCTGTGATTTTACATTTCAGTTCGGATCATCTAGCTACTGTAATTGCAGCCTTTTTCAGAACAAGGTCATCTCATAATATTGGTAGATTTTGCTGTTAAGGAGGACGTAGAATTTCATTCTAGAGAGATAACTCCCCCAGGTTCAAGTTTTTATCTTACCAGTTACTCCCCATGTACGGCACAGATTCTGAAAGCTTCAGTTTGAAATTGCATTTTTCAAACACAGGACAAGTACATTTATGTTAGATAAAGCTGTAAGGCTTTTGATGAATTCGTAGTTTGGTCAGTGAGCTCATTTGGCAAACGGATTCTCCCACGTAACTGATGCAGGTGTGTAGTACTGGCTTGTGTGTTTTCTATTGAGGTTGAGAGTCCAGACTTTTTGTTTGCTTTCTAGAGGTGTCATTTGAATAGGTGTTTGTCTATATTTGAGAGTAAATACATTTTTAATCATTATTTTATTTCTCAGAAAACAGAAATCCACCAATTTTAATTATATACGTAAAGCAAACAAAGCTGCTGTTGTTTATCTGTAGATCATTATTGCATGTCCCAGCCTATGGATGATTGGTAGAATCACAGAATCACAGAATTCTAGGGGTTGGAAGGGACCTCGAGAGATCATCTAGTCCAACCCCCCTGCCAGAGCAGGGTCACCTACAGTACATCACACAGGAACGCATCCAGGCGGGTTTCGAATGTCTCCAGTGAAGGAGACTCCACAACCTCTCTGGGCAGCCTGTTCCAGTGCTCTGTCACTCTCACAGTGAAAAAGTTTCTCCTTATATTCACATGGAACCTCCTATGCTCCAGTTTGCAACCATTGCCCCTTGTCCTATCATTGGTCGTTACCGTAAAAAGCTTTGCTCCATTGTCCTGACACCCACCCTTTACATATTTGTAAACATGGAAACACATTTGTAAACATGGAAAAAACCCTCTGACTCATGAACAGGAGGTTATGTTGACTTTTTATTTGGTAGCATGATGGGGAGTTAGTTGTTTGGCTGTTATTACAAAAAGGAAAATCCTTCTTAGAAGTAATTGTACTGAGCATATAGCTGTTCTGATTATATAAATACTACTGCAGATTTTAACATTATTCCTTAAACTCGTGTCTGAGATGGTGGGCTGCAGAAGCAGGGCTTTCACACTGTGCTTATGTATCAATTTTTCTTTATTCCCAGATCCAGGCCATGTATGACATTACCCAGTATGAGAATATTTTTCCTTTGTGCGCCATTCTGGAACAACTTCTTCAAAATGAAACAGAAGAAGGTAACATTTCAAGCTCAGGCTATGATGGAGAAGAAAAAATCAAATTTCTGAAGAACCTTGATCAAATTATCCTTCACCTCTCAGATGAATTCCCTTTGTTTTCTTTATATTTATGGAGAGCGAGTGTTCTTTTGAACTCAGCTCAAATGCAAATTGATTAAAACAAGCAGCCTACTTTTTTAACAGTGCATTTCTTGTGGGATTGCTTTGGAAAATTGTCATTGAAAAACAATTACTTTAAACTACTATGTTATACAGCAGTTTCAGAGATAATGCAATTTATTCCCAATTTTAAAGATAGAAAAAATGTAATAATCCCGGTGCCATTTTGAATAAATGGTGTTTCTCATAATGGAAAATAATATCTTGGTGTTTGCATATACAGTGAAAATGACAACAAAGAAAGGTGGTTCAGGTGATGTTTAAAATAAGGGCTATGAATTTTCAAGTCAAGACATAACATTTATGTAGAGCTTCCCTGTTAGGAAACTAAAGCCTGTCTATTAAGAGTTGTATAGTTTCTGTGTGCTTTAGAGGCAATGGCTGCTTAGCAGGAGAAAAATGTTCATTTTTAAGCTTGGTAACTTAACACTACAAGTTCATATAGGACAGACTTAGTTTCTTTGATTTAATCAAAAGATCATTACCTGAGCAAAATAAGATCTGGTGCTTAGTTTTACAACTTTCTTACATTCATTGTGTTCTGCTTCGCTTTACTTGTGTATGCACAAGAGTAAGCACAGTAGGCCTCATTCACTCTGAGTTGACTAATAATTTCAAAGATTTAATCTGAATGAATAAATTTAACTCCTTTAAATATTACTTCAAACCTTTCTGTTCAAAATTAATGGATAGTCATAAAATTCCCTTATGTATTATCAGATTCTTAAATTCTTATTTCTGTGTGATGGAATTATATTCAAAGTAATAATTAAAGTAACAGTTCAACAGAAGTCAGTTTAAACATAAAAGGCCTTTAAAACATGAGTTCAAAAATACCTTAACTGATCCAGAGTCTGACAAATTTAGAGGCTAACTATTGTGATGATTTTTTTTCTAATACATAAACAACATTTTAGTTTCGTTTTGTCTCCTATTAGTGCATATTCACGGTAACTATAAAACATTTTTAGCATTAATTCTTATCCTTCCCCTTGCACTTGTTTCTTCAGATCCATTTTTATGTCAGAAAAATTATCTGAAACACCACTTAATTTTTAATGCTGTAAATATTTTTTTTTATTTGAATACATTTATTTCTGATAATAAACCCTTGCTTTATATATATGCAAAATATATTAATATTTACAAAACTAGTTACTTTGATGTTGAATTGGGTCCCCAAAGAGATTCTAACACTTGTTTATACACTGGCCACTCCTCCATTTCTTAAACTTATTATTTGGTATGTTATAGGGTAACATTTTTTTAATGTTTGCTTTTAGCAAACTTTCAGCAGAAATGTTTGATTTACGAAACAAGTGTTCCTGAATAGTTGCATTAGAAAATCAGAATTTTAGAATAGAATAATAATAGAAAATTAATTGAATTAAAGAAAATAAAGTTAAATTAATATGGAAGTTTTGTAGCCATGCAGGAACTTCTGTGCCCTTTTTGTTACTGCTTTACTTTTCTGTTTGTTTTTTGTTTCATTAAGGTAGAGAATCAGTTCTTCTGTCTTCCTCCACAGCACTTAAAGCATGATTACAAAAAGAGCAAGGAAGAGAATAAACAAAAGGAACTGGTATCTAATTGATATAATAATTTTCATTTTTAAAAAAAGTTTCTTTCAAAAGTATTTTGTAAAGAAAAGACACAAAACACAGTATGATACCAGAATCTGTGTAATAGCAAAATGTGTATTGTTTCAAGTCTCCTGTTCTAAAGAACAGATTAAACACTAGATTATACCACTGTGTATTTGCTGATCTGTTGGCAAAAAATATTTTTGTTGCTGCTAAGGCAACTCGAACACAAAGGGACACATATTTTCTTCTTTGCAGATTGTAGCATTTTCTCACCAGCAAGCTCTCTAGACCACTGGAAGAACAATGGATATTTTGGGAAACACATACATCCCTGATATATTTTGAAGTAACTTCTGACTTGAGACATGATTTTTTAAATCTTTTTCACAGCATACAGGGAGAGGGCATTTTGTGTCCAGAGATGGAACAACTACATGGCACTTACACTCTGATAAAGATTTGAAACAGTTTGTTATGCAGCTTTCAAATGTTGGGGCAGTGAGGGTTCCCCTTATAGCCCCATTGTAGCAATTTAGACACACTAGCCTCTCTGCAAAAGTGTTACGAACTGGTCACCTGGGCTCTCTTATCTGTTTCAGTGCAAAACTAAATAGTGCAGTTGAACCACTTTAGTGAGCATATCTCAGCTTTGGTGGGAGCAATAACTTCTGCAACCACAGTAGTTATTAGAGTGTTATCTCATGTTTCTTGAAGAGATTTTTCTCCAAGATAGGACTCGCATAAAGACAAAGATGCACAAAGGTAGACATGCATTTAGATGTCTCCTTGTGATCGGGATGTCTAAGCTATGAAACACAAAGTACCCTAATGTTTTGGGCTGGGTCTTCAGCTGCTACCCCAAAGGACTGCAGATCTTCTGTAAGTCCTGTGTCACATTTTCCATGTAGTTGCCTCTGATACTCTGGGAAATTTTTAGTAGCCCTGTCACTAAATGTATCTGCTTAGGCAACTGAATTGAGCAGTGATGATGGCATGAGCTTAGATATGTAGCTCGCTGACACAAACATGCATTTAGTGTCTTAATGTGAGAAATAAATCCCACCCATGTGATATCTTACCTGGTTTTATGAGTAGGAAATCCTAGGTTTAACTCCATGCCCTTCAGGCAATTTCTGCTCTTGTCCATTGAGAATTAGATGTAACTTGAGTAAACATCGCTGTCATCAGTTTTGAAATAAAACAGGATGACTGAGCCAGTCCCTGGAGTTAGTTGTTACAGGTGAGGATTGCAACCCGGTTAGAAGAAACCTTCCTGCAGCTTGGACTTTAAGGTACTTACTAAATAGGTATGTCGACATCCAACTTCTACATATCTGGCTTTCAGAGAGGAATCCAAATCCAGAGAAAGTACTTATGGTCGTTGTCGAGTGCAGATTATTAAATGCCTCAAAAGAATAATCTCAGTCCCGTGTGCTGAGTTTAACATGTTGTAGACCTAAAGAATAGGAAATACTAAAAGAAAAGAACTTGGTTTGACCTGTCATCGCTCCCTAGAGTGTTTCACTTGAGTTACCCTTATAGTTTTAGAATTAACAGTTCCAGGATATTTCTTTTGTCTTGCTGATTTCCTTTTTGTAACTATGTGTGCTTTAGAATTTGGCAAAATGCTAATGTTCTGCAAATGCAAATTGTTCAGGCTTTTATATATATATATATACACACACACACACACACACTCATATGGTTGAAGTATCTATTTATATGGTTGAATTAGCAGTGCTTATTAATTAGTAGCCTAATAGTGGTTATGATTCTGCAATTTGTTACTTGGTCACATTCTTAACTTTCCAGGTGACTGTGTTTCGTACCTATCTCCATCTGTTTTAAAAATAATTTTATGTTATAGTGTCTTTTTTTATGAGAATGGAAAAATTATGAGACAAGGAAAATAAATTTTTATTCTAGTGCTGCTCAGTTGACTGTTCTATTCACTGAAGACTTTTACATGCCTACTAATGACAGTGGTGGGTGGGATTTTGAAGTGAACTGTCTCAAGATATTTTTCTAAACTTAGTTTGGAATCTTTTTATAAACTTTGTGATTTACTGATTTTTTGAGGTTATTGCTTGTATATGTTGGTAATAACAGAAATGAAAGTGTCCCTTATTTTAATCCTGTAATAAACTTTATTTTTTTCTTTCAGTTATTTATGCATTACTAGCTGATACAGACTAACACTTTATAGTTTACTGTGGTGCAACATTCAGCTGATGTTCACATGATCTTAGGAGAATTTGTGTTGAAGGAGTCCTCAAGAGACCTCCAGTCCAACCTCCTGCTTGAAGCAAGGTTAGCTGTGGGGTCAAACCAAGCTGACTGTTGTTCATTCAACATTCAGCCAGGTATTGAAAACCTTCAAGGACAGAGACTGCACGACTTCTCTGGATAACCTGCTCTTCTGCTTGACTGTCTTCATGGTGAAAAGCCCACCCTTATCCCACCTCACAGTGCAGATGCTTCAAGCCCAGCCGTCTTGATGGTCCTCCACTGAACGCATTTCAGTCTATCAACATCTTTTTACTGGGGTCCCAGAATGAGCAGCATTAGCCTAGAAGCACAATAACAAGGGTTGAGTGGAGGAGAGTAATCCCTTCTCTAGATTCGTGGTCTTGCTGACACAGCCCAGGATGCTGTTGGACCTTGTTGCTGCCGGGGCCACTGCAGGCTCATGCTCAGCTCACTGCCTATCAGGGCTCCTAAGGGCTTTGCCCACAGAGCTGCTCCCCAGCCTGGCACCCCCAGCCTGTATCACTACAAGGGGCTCTTCCTTCCCAGGATGAACACTTTGCATTTATCCTTCCTGAATTCCATGGTCTCTGTCAGCCCATTTTTCCAGCCTGTATCAGTCTCTCAAATGACAGCCGTGCCCTGAAGCATATAGATCAGGGCCCCCAGTTTGGTGTCATCTGCAAATTTGATATGAGTGCACTCCATGACATCTTTCAGGTCATTGATAAAGATCTTAAACAGGATGCATCCCAGGATAGCTCCCTGTGAGCTTGACCAGCAAGTTATTTTTTTACCCACATGGTTTTTCACCCATCCAGACACATCCTATCCTTGCCTTGCAAGGACATTAGCCAATTCTGTCAGAGCCCATGGATGCAGACCACCTGATTCCGTGGACATGTATGGGCTGAAATCTCACAAAGAAAAACTAACTTGATCTTCAGCTACTCCTAATAATCCCTCTCCTTGAACACTTTCACTAAGCAGAAAGGACTAGGAGACCTTATTGAAGACTGAGGCTAAGAAAGCATCAAGTTCCTCAGCCTCATCTATCTGACATCGCTCAAAGTTTCATCCTTTGTAAGTCCTAATTTGATTGAAAGCCATCTGTGAAATACTATAATGTAAATCACTTTAAAAGTCATCAGTAATGCAACTATGTTTATTTCTGAATTTCCAAAGGTTCTAGCTTTGAAATTTCAGCATTAACATTAGAGTTGTATAAAATTGTATAATCTGAAATTCAGTTCAGCCTGTTTTAAGAAGCCATGGGTTTGGGGTTGATTAATATATGTTCATATTTTATTGATCTAAACGAAGCAATTTAGTCTTTAGATCTCATGCTGGTGTGGGAACAGAGGACTCAGAATGACTGTTTCATCAAACCAAAAAAATCTTACAGCTTCTGACCAAATGATAACTTGTATTTACACTGCAGAAGTGCAGGGCATTCTTCAAAACTCCTGACTGCAAGAGAACACTGCAGTGCTCCTTGTCTGCAAGGTAAAATAGCAGTAACTTCTGAGTAAGGGTATTAAAAGCACAGTATTTACATGCAGAAGCTCTTGTAGCTCTTGCACAGTAGTAGTTCCTTTAGCTATCTTCAGCATCCTGTGACAAGGGGAGAAACTCAACCTAAAAGATTGAGGAGGTACAGATGAGCAGGAACCTTTGACACTACTAGAGGTGCTAGATGAGCTGAGGAGTATGGGAATATCAGATGGCTGGGCAACAAAATGAGACACAATGTGCAGAGAGAACTGTAGTGTAAAAAGAAATACAACCTTTTCACAGAGGAGAGGGAAAAGACAAGGGTAAAATTAGGTTGTTTTTGAGCTAAGGCATTGTCACCTCACTCCCTCACAGACATGAATCTGACGTCAATTTCAGCTTCTTCAATTCTTACCCCTTAAAAAAAAAATCTCTTCTGTACCTTAGTGTCCCTTCACAGATTTCAGTGATCAGCTTGAGAGAGAACAAGTCAAGTAATAATCAAAGGACTATATTAACCTAGCATCTTACTCTGCTTCAGTTTAATAGTGAAAAAAAGGCAAGTTTTTAATTTTTTTTAATTATTCATAATGCTAACCATAAAACCAGGAAGAGCAAAGGATGAAGTTTTAGAGGTTTTCCTTAAATGTTTGTTTTCATTCTCTGAGCTGTCTATATATATATATATGTTTCCCTTTAGAGCTCACAGAAGTTTTGCCAAGCTACATACTTGTAGCTTTCCTGGTTTGTGCTTCTTATTGTATCATGTGCCAGAAAGGGTTTTTTCCTGTTCTTCAGTTCTTAATTGCCATGATTTGGGTTTCTGCAGATTCATCCAGATGGTGTGCCTGACTTAATCGTTCTTTAAATCACCTCCCCCTTATATAAATTGTTTCACCCTCCTTAATTGAGTTTCCTTTTAGTTTTCCCTTTATTCTTATAAGTAAATTTACTTAGTCTGCACTTGCTTCTTTAATTGAACAAGCAAAGTTAGTTTTCATCCTTGCTTTAATTAAGCCATTCCTTCAACACGGTTTCTTCTAAACTTGCTCATTTCAAATTCCTCCCAGATTCTTTGGGGTTATGCCCACCATTAAAATAGTGTCCTGGTTTTGCTGGGACAGAATTCTAAAATAATTTTTCTGTTCAGAGAAACTGTAGTTTTGAGAGACTGCAGGGTCCTGTTCTGTGAGAACAAAAGAGATGAGATGCTCTGGTGTGTGGTTTCCATAGTGACCAAGGTCAAGGGTAGTTTTGAGCCATGCAGGTGCAGTGGACCAGGAGGGGCGAAGCCCAGGGCAGCTGACTCAAGCTGGCCAACTAAAGTATTCCATACCATACCATTCCATACCATTCTTGAGAACGCTAGTAGCATATCACCTGCTTATCAGCCTTGACTTCATGTTTAAGACAACTCTTTAAAATTATATTTTAGGAAACAGTCTCTGCCAGACAGGAAAATCCTCCAGTGAAGAGAAATACTTCCAAGACAAGATCTTTCTTTGGGTTTGTTCAAAAGGGCAATCTTCTTTCTTTTCTTACACCTGTAGTTGCCAGAAATTCATGTGACTTGAAGGCCAAGCCTAGCACCTTACAGAATACAGCTCTTCAGCATGTGAGGCTTAAAAAGCAGCATGCATGCATTCATCAGCATTTTCTCCATCACAACATCATGAGAAAATGTATACTGCAGATTTTAGCGCTGATGTTGGTTACTCTTCCAAGAAGTTTCGATGATTTCTTGCATCCTCCTGTCAGCTGCTGTTTATTCTGTCAAGGCATAGCTTTTAGCAGTTACCAGTTTTGTATTTAGTTATGTTCTTTGAAGAACATTTTCCAGCCCATGAAGACTGAAATTCTACTGTGTCCTCCAGAGTAACTGTTCTCCCCTGACCCTGGCATGATGACACCCACAAATTTCATAAGTATACTATTTGATACATTCAGCCAAGTTTGTACAGCCAGAGGAATATTGTGAAGTAAAAACCCTTGAGAAAACAGAAGTTGAAACTCCTGTAAATTATTATTATGTACTGAAAGAAGATAAAACATTGAAAGCAAAGGTATTATTACAAGGGAAATACAGGGCCTAATCTGTTTTCATTTAACATAAATGAGCTCCATATATTTAGTGAAGCATTTACTTCATGTTTCTGCTGAATGCAAGTGAAAACTGCGTCAGCCTAATTTTCTATTATCTTTTCAATGTATAGAATTAACAAGAAGGGTTTACATCCACAAAAGGCTTTGGACACACTTACATACTACTCCTTTTGTTACCTGAGGAAGATACTGGGGCATCTCTGACCTTCACTCTGTCTTCCTCTGGAAAGTTGTGACCTTTGGCCATTGAGTATTATGGGCTTTTGTATGAGAGATGAGGAAGTCTGTTTTCAGCCAGAAAAAAGGAAAAAATGAAAGATTGATCTTCTAGCTTACTATCTCAGTGATTGACTACTTTGAAACTCTCCCCCTTGTTTTTCTGGGGGGGAAGGATTAACTCTTTCCACAGGGGAATTCTTGTACCTGGTTTACAGATACCAGGATGCTGCACTGGTACCTCACTGGTACTCATTACTCATCTGCTGGTATTCATTACTCATCTGGTAACAAGCCCTGTCAGCATCAAGATTCTTCAGGCTTTACAGATAACAGAGGGTATTTCAGCTGAATGTTCAATTTATTTTAGTTGCCATTCATAAAAATTATTCCGATTCTACACTGACCTTATTCTGAGTCTGTCTTGTCCTCACAATACAAGGAAAAAAAAGATGGGAAAAGCAAAGAAGCAGGAAGGCAAATGATGGGACATCCAAGAAAGTGTGAACTCCAGTGAAATTTTGTAAAAGCTTTCAGCAGTGTGTCATCCTTTTAAGGGTCCAAGCAGCATGACCAAATCAACTAATGAAGCATTACAGGGTCCTCACAATTAGCAACCAGTGGGAAAAATGTTCCCACAACCTAGTGCAGCAGCACCAACTGGTTTGGATCACCTGGGCAGGCACCTGGACACAGCTGAGCAGTTCACAAATGTTCTTAAAAAAAACTAAACACACTCTGCTTCCTAAATACAGAGCGAGTTGCAGTTATTTATATGTTTTTGTAAAAAAAATTAAAGGAACCCTTTATAACTGGGCAGTGAAGATTGCTAAACTCCCATTGGGTGTTAATTTTTCCTGTTAATTATCACTTACTTTTTAAGGCAAACAAACAAACCCTTAATTTCAAATGAGACCTTGGTTTTCTCTTTTTGTGTTTGTATAAAAGGCTCTTCTGAGTAAAGAGAATTCCTAAGAAATTATGCAATACTTTTAATATTAGTCTGCCACCATTAGAATATAACAAAATAGATTCTTTTGCAGGATTTTGGTGCCACAAATTGTTGTACTATTCAGAAAACAGATTGTATTATTTGGTCCTTTAAAAGTCTACTCATGTATTAGAAGCTAATAGAAGCACAAAGGAAGCCTTTTCCACATGGATACCACTTGACTCCAAATTCCTTATTGCACCAAGGTATTGTTGCAAGCATTTCTGTCTAATATTAATGTATGCTCTTGAGCAGCATACTCTACTTTGCTTTTTTCCTCCTAATGATTGTATAAACCAAAATTGGCACCCAATACTGTAAGAAGTAAACTGTCTGTGAACTCTAGGATTCTGTTTAGCATTTCTAGTGTTTTGCTCCAAATGAGAAAGGAAATCTGCTTAATTTATGCTTTATTATGAAAATCACTGAAGGCAATAATTGGAACAAATAAGTTAAAGAAATACATGACAGTCATGTACATCACTGGAATTATTTTTGACACTTTCTGTTTTTTCACTCATTAGTTTCTAGTAAATTTGAAAAGGGTACTAGAGGCAGGTTACACTCAAGTCATTTTTCTGCTAAGCTAATGATCCCATTCCAAAAAAGTGGCCTTATGGTTATTCTGAAATAAAATGAAAGTTTTAATTTGTAACAGGGGAAAATGTTGACAGCTGAAAGGCTTTGTTGCATTCTGTGACTAGACTGCCTGCAGATATCAAATCTACCCTTATTGTTAACACCTTCCCTCATGTCTTCATCTTTGGTTAAGCAGAGCATACTGTGAGAGTTTGTTTGCACCTGTTTGGCAATTAATGAGAAGGGTGAAGTACTAAAATTGTGTGGTCATCTTCAAAATGAAACACTCTCAAGGTTTTCTTACTGTATTTTATTTTTGCAAAATGTTTCACCTTTATTTTGGTTGGTGAAAGCACACAGACATAACTAAGGGTAGATTTTACATTCCTTACTCAGGATAACTTAGTGTGGGTTTTTTTGTTCCTGTTTCTGGTTTATTAATTTATTTTAACTTTAGGATGCATTCATGATGCAGGATTTAACAGAAAAGCAGAGGCATGAGTCCTAAACTCCCATAGTACTCCTGCCTCAAAGATCAGAAACAGTAAAAAACTTATAGATGACACTGAGGAAGAAGTAATTTTCCTTTTTTTTTTTGTTCTATGGATATTCTGGATGGATTCTGTTTCAAAAATATTTTGAAGAAAATCACCTATCATAACCAAACCATAGAATCCACAGAATTCACATCTGCAGCACTTTAAAGGAAAATTAGAAATTATAACTAAGTGAACAAATACCTTACTAATTTCCAGATTGATGAACAGCAGATCATTTTATATGTTGTCTTGGTAATGTGCTACCAAATGTTGATAAACAGGAATACATCCATTTAATATTCTATATCCCTGGTCAGATCTTCTATTTGCTTTCATTTAACTGTCTTGACTGTCCCCTATGATTCGGTCTTTCCAGGCAGCATTATTGGTGTTGGTATCCTGTGGGCTGATTTGATAATACCTGTCTGATAACATTTTTATGTTTGGAGAGTAGTAATTCTAGCTGTGACTGTACCTGTTCTACTTTGTATGATTGCAGCCTTCCCTGTGCATGTTGCAGCTGTTTGTACAAAAGCACCATACGTTGTGCTGGATACATTAAGCACTTGAGTCCCGTAACACTACTGAGATTTTTTGTGCGTTAAGATTTAAATGCGCATCTTTTTTTTTCTTTTTTCAGTGAAAGAATTGGCTAAACTCTTCTAACCAGTCTCTGATGATACTAAAATAGGTGTTTCAGCTAAAATGGGTCAGTCTAGCAGAAACATGCTCTTTATGGTAGCTCATTCCAACTGAGATGGGTTTTGGGTGTGAACAAGAGCAGTTCAGTGGGCCATCATGATCCCAGGAAACAGCAGTCATGAGCAGCTGGAAGTAATTTTGAGAAGTGACCTTTTCAATCAGTTCAGCTACAATCAGGAAATAAAAAAGTGTATTTGCAGCCTTACTGATTCTTGAGTTCTCCTTTCTTTGTGCACTTAATTCCTCTCTCTTCCCCCTTCCCCTTCCTCGTCTTATTCTTGTGGTAGATACCTGTATTATTTGCTCTACTTACCACATAAGTCCAAAAAATTATCCTAGGCCAGTATGATCTGTAGGGCTTCTCACAAAATGTATTTGTGGGTACTTTGTTTCAAAAGGTGGCCACAGAAAGAGGGCAATAGTAAGGACATTCATTCTTTTGTCTTACACAGTATCCAGGTGGGTCACTCACCCAAGTGTGGAAAATTGGTGATCCCTGATCAGTCTTTTAAAGAAAGTTTCTGGACAACTGTTTTCAGAACAGATATAATCTGTCTCTCTTAAGTATTTTCGTATCATTTTGCATAAAGAGTTACATGTAAGATGCATCCTTCTCATTACTCTCCCAGTGACTCACACTGAGCAGGACCTTGCTAATCATGTTGGCTTTAGATGGCTCCCTGCCTGCTGTGTTCCTTCTGGAATTTCTGTTCTGAGGTGTGCAAAATGTGTGCTACCCTGCTGAGGCCTAAGGTTCGAAGATTACATCTATATTAGCCACATCGCCAGTGCCATCAAGCCAACTTATATTCTGAGTCTTCTAATCACAATTGCCGCATCCTAAGCAGCTGTTGTGGGATGGTCCTTGGCCTGTGTCATCATGGGGAATCACATGGGGAAATTGCTAGATGACCAGTGCCGAAAGGGTACCAGGGACTGTTCTGACATTTCTGCGATAGGTAATTTAACATCTCTCCCCTGACACTCTCTAATTCTCTGGTGCAAGCAAAGTCCTCAGGTTTCTAAGGTCATGCAGAGACTGAAATACGTTTTTGCACAGACTTTTCTGCACAGAATTTCTGGTGCCAGAAATTTGTATATATGTGTTAGGCTTTGCCTAACATCTGGTTACGTGTGTGTTCACAAATTCTGTAACAAGGTTTGTTCTCTTTGCTTTAAATGTCATCCTGTACAGAAGGAAATGTCACCAGAGGTTCTCAGAAGGTCTAGAGGGGGTGTCAGGGGAAGCCCTAAAGGAAACAGGTGAACAGAGCTTTAGATTGGTGACAAGCCACAAGGCCCGAACTCCCAGGAAGGAAAATAAAGGGAACTCAGAGTAAAAGGATTCCTGAAAAGTAGAGCTAGTGCACGTGCCTCCAAAGTACATGGCATGTGTGAGCTACATCACAAATGAGCAGTTAGAGGCAGGAAATCATCCTGGGCTGAAACCTCAAGTATATTCGAGTTTATTTTCTTCCTCGAGGCATTAATTTTATTTTTTTTCCATTAACTGAAAAATTCCGTGGTTTATTTATTCCTCCGATTAAGCTTTCCTGTTATTTTCTCTGCCTTGCTTGTGATTTGTAAGTTCTCTCCTTATGCCCTGCGTATGTTTGAAAGCATCACTAACACAGTCTTTACTCCTTCATGCAGGTCACATATGACAGACCATCTTCATCAAAACATACCAGAATAGCTGTATGCAGTCAATTCACCAACATTTATCATTACTTCTTGCTAATGCTGCTTCTGTCAGTTTTTAATTTACTGAAGTTGTAGCAGGTATGAGCTGGGGGAAAACTTCCAAGGGGAAACTTAAACAACAGTCAGTATAAGGTCCCCAAGGCAGAGGAAAATGAGCCAGGCTTGGAGAGGGGGTCATCAAATCTAGGAGTCCTGTTATATATTCATATTCCATCTCCAGTACCTGTTTAAATCTTTGATAGCACCAGTGATCTTACCCTTACATCAGCTCTGGTGTTTATCATCCCGAAGGAAATAGTAAATGTAAGTGGGAGCAGCTGACAGTAGAGGAATTAAGACCCAGGGGAGGGGAAATCACTCAAAAAAGGGAAAAGAATCTTGTTTTGACCTTCAAAAGGACAGCTTTAGTGGTAAAAGGGCCTCAAAGCATACTATAGAAAAAAGAAACTTATAAAAATCTGTGATAATTTAAAAAGTTACAGTAAAAGTTATCTATTTTTCAATAAAGACTCTCTCATGAAATAGCTGAACTACTGAAAAAGTGAAGAGCTGAAAAGGAAGATGGATTCACTCAGTAGTGTGCAAGAAATCCAGAAGGTAAAGATAATATAGAAAAAGTAAGTAGCACAAGTAATAGTGACTTGTTCAGCTTTAATAAGGTGATTAGCAATTGTTAAAACTGATCATAGTGAATTTTATGCTATTGGAGTTTTCTATTCACTACACTCTAAAGATTAACCTTTACAGTGCTGATATCGTAGCATGAAATCAGGAAAGGGAAATTCTCATTTGCAGAAGTTGAAAGTAAGGTTGATACATTAGAGTTAGTAGTCTATATTCGTGCTTCATTTTCAGTCATTCAATTTATATTCTTGTATGGACTTTATAAGATATATTTTTTTGTCAAGACCCGCTAACTTCATAAGATTCTTCATACTTAGAAGCAAACAGATTTTGAAACTTACATTTTAATTTCTAAAAATTGAGGCCAGCTCTACCCGGTATCAATTTTTACCCATTGAAGGCTTCAGATTGCCTATAAATTTAGGAACAATCCTCCTCTAGCACAGAAACTCTATAACTTAAAAAGACAAAAAGTAGGAACACGCTAACTTAACTGTGAATAATTTAAAAGAAAAATTGTAAATATGCATAAGATGAATATGGCATGAATTGAAAGTACTGACATATCAAAATTTGCTTTAATTCAGAATTGTAATGAGAGTATGTCAATACTTATTTTGCATGAAATACAATCTGCAACTTTGCAGGGTTTTTTGGGTTTTTTGTTTTTTTTTCTATTGGAGTCTTACCTGAGAATTTCACTCTTATATTATATATTTGTTTTATTTCTGTTTTTAAATATATCTGCATATATATTTTTATATATACTTTATATTTTTATTTATATTACGCTTGTATATTTACTTTTATTTTAGACTTAGTTCTTTTATATGCCGTGATTTGGTACATAAATTATGCAAACTTACTTTGCTATTAATATACTATATCAACTAAAATTTCTATTATTTGAATTGTTACTTTATCTTTGTTTTAAACCTTATAAGCAGCTGTTGTTCAGTTCTGCTTGAAACATGTTGTCATTTTGTCTTTGGTGCCTCCAGTTTGAAACTTGAGGGGTTTCTAAAGTCACTGTTTCCTAAATTAAGTCTGTGGCACAGAACAGGAAAAAAGTTTGATTGTTGAGTAGTACCTACTACTGATCTGATGTCCATAAAAATTTATTCTCACATGTGTTTTATACTCACAAAGTTTGTATAACTTCCTTGAATTACTAGACTTCTTATTACCTATTATCTCTCGGGTCTGTTTTGGTTTAGCATTTGCATGTATTTCTGGCTTAAGCTCTGTAGGTGTTTTTTATATCCCAGTCAATTTGTCTCATTCAGAAAAGAATTATATCCAACTTCAATATAGACAAAAATGGTTCGTTAATTTTTATTCAAAAAAGCTTTAGACTACAAGTGCATCAATAAAGTACTAATAATTAAGGCCTTATTTCACTCAGCAGATCAGATTCCATTCAGTACAGCTCGAAGTTGTTTAGACATGTCAACAATTAATTCTATAGAAACAAACGTTACTCATTAATGCATTGGAATCCATTAATATACAACTCTCTGAATTAATAAGATGTAATTATATCAGAACATAATTTTCTGATGGAACAGCTACAGTTTGTCTCTTTCTAAAAGCTTTTCCTAATACCTCACTGATTTCTATTTCCTAATCAATAAATTATGGCCTAATTAGTGTAGAGCATTGTTGTAGAGAAACAGCTTTCACTTTCTAAAATGTTAATATTCTCATTTTTCTACTTTCAACAATAGTCTGTCTAAAACTGATGCTGCTCTGCATCAAAGTTGCCACTTCATTTACTATTGTAAAATGCTGAGGTAATGAGGAGTGTGAAAATTGCTGTAATTATGCAAGTATATGTGTTTACTTATTGTCTCACAGCTGCGTAAATATTACTTACAGATAGGCCTCATCAGCAAACCAAAATTTCATTTACTGATTTTTTTAAGTCTTTCAGGTCAAATTCCTTTCAGCACAGTAGAAAATATAAAGCTTCAACCTGGATAGATCTCTCACCTAGACTCAAGTTCAAGCTTTTTGCTCTTCTTCAATCTGGATGAGGCAAGATTTTGAACCTGTTTCTGTTACCTTAACTACCTTAGCTTCTAAGTCGACTGTCTTTGTTTCTCACAACTCAGGTTTTCTTGTTGTGATTAAGATCCAATTAACCAGATATTTAAAGTCTGATTAAAACTTCTACCCAAATTTAAGAAACCTTTCTCAGCATTTTTTTTTTTTTTATTAAAACTTCCCTGAAAAAAAGGCTTGCCTTTCAGGTGGATATTTTTCTACAAAAGAATGTTTTCTTGAAAGTTCCCAGTCAGCTCTATTTAGCTGCTGGAGGGGGGAACGGTTTGCTGCTATAAATCATGTAGAACACTTAGAGATAATTTGTGGAGCAATTAAAATAGCTGCTAAGATTTTATGGTGTGCAATTATGTTACTTCCATCAGTACATCATTAGGAGGAATCTTGTTTACCCTTGCAAGTAGAGCTTGTTAAACATAAAGAAAAATGCAACTTGCAAGCAGTAAAGGGCAGATTAAGGGACAAATAAGATGTCCAAGGAGTTCTTTATGAGCAAGGCTTTTTTGTGTGCTCAGCTTTTGTTTTTCAAGACCTCCCTGAAATAAGAGCTCAGAAAACCAATTGAAGCCCATATAGTTTGCTGACAGTTTTAAATGCAACTTCATGCTTAAGTAGTAAATATACTAGGTTACAGTTAAGTAAACAAGTAGGGTGTGCTGAACGTGTGTATTCAATACTATGTTGTGACATTCCTCTGTTTTTTTCAGTTTTAGTCAATCTCCAAAAGGTGTCTGTATGGTTTTTAGAACCGTAATAAAATTCAGGTTGGAAAGGACCTCAACAGGTCTTTAATCCCATCTCCTGCTCAAAACAGCATCAACTAGAAGGACAAACCAGGTTTCTCAGCCATTTATCTAGTTGAGTTTTGAAAATTTCCAAGGATGGAGGTTACATGACCTCTCTGGGCAGCATGTTCTGATGTTTGGTTGTCCTCAAGGTGAAAACATTTGTCTTTACGCAGTCTTAATCTCTTTTGTTTCCACTTATGCCTCTTGTCTCTCGTCATCTTTTTGTGCATCACTATTTCTGGCCCCTTGATAATTTTCCTGTAGGCACTGGAGGATGGTTTTAGGTCCCCTCAAAGGCATCTCCTCTCCAGGCTAATTTCTTCATGTTTAGACATCTAACCATGACTTTTGCGGAAACACTGGAAAATTAGACTTGTTTAGACTAATGAAGAGAAGACTTTGGGAGACCATTAATAGCAGCTATCAAGTACATAAAAGGTGTATTTCAATATTGTATCTGATTCTGAATTTCTGGTTCATATGTAACACTTTGAAGTTAGAATGTTTCTTGCATGACAGAACAGAGTTGTCAGATCATTGCCTATCTGAACCACTGCTCAAAAAGTATTAATTTAAAATACAGATAGAAGTAAGCCATGCTTTGCTCTCTGTCAGGAACTTGAGCTTTCAACTGAAATAAAAAATAAGAAAGCACAAATTAGTTTGAAGTATTCATTCTGTTTAACCTATTGGTGTGAGGAGACATAAAAATTGAATGAGAATAAAGTCTGTTTAGCAAAGAGAAAATGTCCGAACCACTTATTCACATAAGGCATCCTCATGTTTTAGGGAGACAGTAAAGGAAGGAAGAGGAGGCCTCTGTTCATTTGATGGGCTATTCAAAAGTAGCAGCATTTGTGTAGATTGTTTTTTCTTGCTAGCACTCCAGGAGAGAAACAGAAGTAATCTGTCTCTGCAGCAGTGTGCTGCATTCCTAGGTGAATGTGCATCCATGTTGAATGTGTCCTTCGTTTCTCATTTCAGGCTTCAACTGAAAAGTCTACTATTTACACTGATACTGTCTTCCTTTTGGGGTGAAGCAGACCACTTCCTGCTTTAGCCTCTGCAGGTAGAATAGGAAAAAATAGGTCAGTAGATAAGTAATAACTTGAGTAATAGACTTTTACTCAACTTGACTCAGAATGCCCATTCATTCTCCTCAATTGTATAGTCATCTCTTACTAGATTGTATTACAGGTGAACATGGAATTTACAGAAAAATAAAAAGATCCCAGCCCCTTCAGTTTTTCTGGGTACACCAGTAGCAAGGGCTCTTTCTTCATGCTCCCATCAGTTCATGAATCTCATGGCCCATGTTTTGCTTTTGCTGTCTCACAACCTTCCCCTTTCTGGGGATTTTTTCAAGACATAAGGTAGCCTCAGACCCCATTTTTCAAGTCCTTGGCAATGCCAACATTGCATCTGGTTTTTGAATGTCTTTTTACTTTTGATAGCATCACCATGAAGAGAGAAAAGATTTGATTTCTATTGTTCGTACCCTGAAAAGACGAAGTATGTCTGGGTTCCCTGCAGTTCTTTAGATTTATCTAATTGAAAGAACTAGTCTACTTGTGTTCTACCAAGAACTTCATATCCCAAAAGAAGACTCATTTTTCAACAATTCCTTTGCCAAAAGGGTATTGCTTTTCACCACAGGAAACAGACCCAAAGGTTGTTTCCACTGATAATTGGGAAAGCTGAATGTCTAATTATTTTCTGCTATAGACTTTTAAACTGGATAAATGAGTTGTGTCAAGGTCTAATATGAGACTGTCAGGGTGGACACTATGCCCAGCATTCCCTGAAATTCAATACAAGCTCTGTCTCCATCAGGAGATAGCTATAGGTGGCAATGACACAGGAGGTGACAGTAGTCTTTCCATTACTGACACGTACCAAGCTGCTGTCTTCACCCAAGTGCAATTTGTTGGGCATTATAATATCTTAGTGCCTTGAGTAACCAGTGCCCTTTTGGGTGAACTCCCTGAGTCAAAGAGCTACATTAAGAATGGACATTCAGATTTTTCAGCTGTTAAGTCAAGGCCATAATGGCAGACAAGACATTAGTTATTGGGTGGGAAGGAGATAGATAGACAGGTTTTTGACTTTTGTGTTTTCTGAAGTAATGGATGTAATACATCTTCCAGGGTTATCTCTATGTATAAGTTGGTTGGGTTTTTGTTTTAAAGACGTTTTTCGTGTCAGTCTCATGATTTAATCTCTGTATTAACTCAGTGACTTGATAATTTCAAAAATTCAGGAGCAAATTATTGTTGGTTCATTGATTGATTCATTCAGTCTTTGATATTATATATTCATTATTTATTTTTAATTAGCTGAACAATTTACGGTAATTTAGCCCCAGCTGTTATTCACTTCTTTCTTTAATCATAATCCTTACACAGAGAAGATAACTGATCTTTCAAATTACAACACTGATTTCAAGATAGTCAGTTATTTAGACCATTCTTCTAAATTTCTAAATTTGTCCCACACAAGTGAACTACAAAGCCAGTAATGGAAAGCAAATAAGAGAGAGTTGTGTTTTGAGGGGAAAATATACCATGGTTGAACACAAAGCAGAGGGAGCATGGCTCAGTGTCAGTCAGGCTCTATCAGTGTCTTCAGAGTGGCATGGTGGGGTCTCTTGAGGAAGCTGCAAAAGATACTCAACATTTGCACTCTCCAAATTAGCATGAAAGCCATCACCTATGAATGTACTGAGCTCAACCTATCTAAACATCTTCCTGAGACTCTGAGCAACCCTGTGACTTAGCTTGGGCAGCAAGGAGCTCCCTGTGTGCCAGACACAAGGCTTTCTCAGAGGTTAATTCAAGATCAATTCACTTAGCAGAGCTACTGACCATTGGAAAACTTCACTACTCTTTGATCCAAGTGCAAAATGTGCCTTTTTTTTTTTTTTTGTGATATCCTAAGATAAGTCTAGAATAGCATAGACACTGAGGTCTTGCAGGAAATCTCTCTTCCCTCCTGGCATCCGAACTGCCTTTATTTTTACTTACGTAGCTGGAGCTCATCTTTCTTGAACATACATAGTCTGGTATGTACACAGGACTCCAGATGTGGTTTCACTAGGTTCTTCTTGGAAGTTTATATTGTTATATTCTATTAGGAATACTTTCCCTGACACATGTTTGCTTTTTCACAGCAGCATCCCATTGGTGGTTCATTTATCCTATGATGGATTCAAACTCCTTTAACATACCCCTCCACTGCAGCTTTCAGATGGTTAGCTGTGTTTTAAACACATTATTCAGCCTGATCTCTGTGCCAGAGAAGATTATGGAAAGGTTCATCTTGGGGGAGATCACGCGGCAAGTGCCGGACAACAGGGGGATCAGGTCTACCCAGCATGGGTTCACAAAGGGCAAGTCCTGTTTAACCAATCTGATCTCCTTCTATGATCAGGTGACCCGCCTAGTGGATGAGGGAAAAGTGGTGGATGTTGTCTTCCTGGATTTCAGGAAGGCATTTGACACTGTCCCCCACAGCATTCTGCTGCAGAAGCTGGCAGCTCATGGTCTAGACAGGTGGACTCTTTGCTGGGTTAAAAACTGGCTGGATGGCCGAGCCCAGAGAGTGGTGGTGAATGGAGTTAAATCCAGATGGAGACCGGTCACAAGCGGTGTCCCTCAGGGCTTGGTCTTGGGGCGTCTTGTTTAATGTCTTTATCGATGACCTGGATGAGGGGATCGAGTGCACCCTCAGTAAATTTGCGGATGACACGAAATTGAGTGGGAGTGTCGATCTGCCTGAGGGTAGGGAGGCTCTGCAGCGGGATTTGGACAGGCTGGAGCGATGGGCTGAGGCCAATTGCATGAGGTTTAACAAGGGTAAGTGCCGGGTCATGCACTTCGGCCACAACAACCCCATGCAGCGCTCCAGGCTTGGGGAAGAGTGGCTGGAAAGCAGCCTGGCGGAAAAGGACCTGGGGGTGTTGGTTGACAGCCGGCTGAACATGAGCCAGCAGTGTGCCCAGGTGGCCAAGAAGGCCAACGGCATCCTGGCCTGTATCAGAAACGGTGTGACCAGCAGGAGTAGGGAGGTGATCGTGCCCCTGTACTCGGCACTCGTGAGACCTCACCTTGAGTACTGCATCCAGTTCTGGGCACTGCAGGATGGGAAGGACATTGAGGGGCTGGAGCGAGTCCAGAGAAAGGCAGCGAGGCTGGTGAGAGGTCTGGAAAACAAGCCTTATGGAGACCAGCTGAGGGAACTGGGCTTATTTAGGCTGGAGGAGACTGAGAGGAGACCTTATTGCCCTCTACAACTACCTAAAAGGAGGTTGTAGTGAGGTCGGTGTTGGTCTCTTCTCCCGAATTGCTAATGACAGGACGAGAGGAAACGGCCTCAAGTTACATCAGGGGAAGTTTAGGTTGGATATTAGGAAGAAGTTCTTTACTGAGAGGGTGGTTAGGCACTGAAATGGGCTGCCCAGGGAGGTGGTGGAGTCACCGTCCCTGGGGGTGTTCAAAAAACGGGTTGATGAGGCACTTGAGGCCATGGTCTAATGGTTAGAAATATGATGGGATAAAGGTTGGACTTGATGACCCTGGAGCTCCCTTCCAACCATAATGATTCTATGATTCTATTCCCAAGTGTATGGCCTCCTCTGTTCTACTCATTTTGGTATATTCTTCTATTTTGACAGTGCTTCCCAACTTTGTGTCTGTTGTCCACTGGGTTCATTATCATCTTCCATTATCTATGGAAAATACTTAGATTCTTAAATAAGATTGGTCCAGAAAGCAAGTTTCAGGGGAAATCCTCTTCTGTCCTTTTAGTCCATCCTGCTTTAATGTTCCTCTACCCAACTGTTGCTGGCTGATTTGGATTGCATATAACTATGCTTCTTTTGTTATATGTGAATACTATATTCAAAAAAGATCATGCTGTTCCTAATTACCATTTTGCAACAATGTTAATTTGGAAAGAGCAACTGTCAATAGATGTGTTTTTATTTTAAAGGAATGTCATGGGAGCCCAAATTGATTAATACACTGACTACAGTTTTCTTATTATTATGCAAGCACATTTGCTTGTTTATATTATTTGAGAAACCCTGAATTATATATTTTTTTTCCTCTGAGAAAACAAATCTGGAGACCTGGCCTGACACAATATCAAGCATTGAAACAATTCTGTGATGTTCTGCAGGCATATTATTCCTGACTTTATATGACAACTTATTGGAAACAGTGAGGTAAAATCTGATTTACTGTCTTTCCATGGTAGATTTACTGAATGCATAAAAATGCAGTGAAATGAAATAGGATTTTCATGAAATTATTCTTGCAATAGCATTTTGGTATCGGTGGGAGATCATAGTTTTAATTTTATTTTAATGATGTGTGCTTTGATCCTTTACTCTTGTATCAATTGTATAGTCTTTTTCAGCCCTGGTATTTCCTTGTTAATATTTCAGTCATGCTCCAATATATTCATGAAAGAATATGAGAATTTAAAACACTTGTACTTTTTGTAGGTGTTGCGTTTGATGGGTTCTAAATCTGTTATAGGAGCACATTCAATTAAAAATCTATTAAGAACATATTTCATGTTCTGTGTAAAATAAGAGATGAGAAGTACATTTTGTATCCTCTTAATGTCATCTCGTGATGACATATCTTAAGCAGAGTTCTGATCATTAATGTTAAGAAAGGGCAACCATGTCCTACCACTACAAGTCAGTGGGATGTGCGTACAGAGGAAACACAACAGTGCAACTCCTCAAGGGCCTCAGAAAATAAAAAAAATATTAGTAGTAAAGACCACAAATGCCCATCTGATTGAAGGCAAATATCTCCAGTAGGCTGAGACCAGAAGTCCTGGGAAAGGAAAGAGTGTTCTGGCACAGGGTGTCCCTGGAGACATTGTGAGGCAGTAAATTTCTCTAATAGTGTGATAGTTGAGGGATTTGGACTAATTTTTACGTAGACATACAATATTGTTTCAAAATCTTTAATAGGTTATATGGTTTAAACTGTATTTAAATTGCATAAGTAGAATCATGGAATCATTTTGGTTGAAAAAGACCTTTAAAATCATCAAGTCCAACCATCAACTTAGCACACTGCGAAATCCACCACTAAACCATGTCCCTAAGCTTGCTTCTACTAGACTGGGTTTGAAATGGCTTTATGCAGTTAAACTCACAAAACAAAGACAACTTAAATTTTTTCCCTTCAGGTCCCAAAACTAACATCTGAATTTAAAAATAGGATCTAAATGTAAGTTTTGAATATTACTGATGTAGCAGTGATAACCAACGCATGTGCTCATTTCTAAATTTTATGTCTCTCCTTTTGTCACTGCTGGGGAACAAATCCTGCACTAGCTAAGCAGTGGGCTTTTTTTCTTGATAATATTGAAATAGGTTCAGAAAATGCAACCTGAAATAAGAAAAGTTTCTTTCTCTCAAAAACTTTTTTCCTCCTAGTCTTAGGTGTATTTTTCTATCAACAGCATCTTACTTCTTAAACTTAAATCTATGAAATCTAGGGGAAATAGTAATCTTCAAAGGTTTGAGTATTTTTTGGTTACAAACCTTTCCAGCCTGTGCCACCTGGGATGTCTTATGATTATTGGAGCAAAACCCGTTCATATTGAAAGACTGCCATATTTTATTTAGCACACTTTGATAGGAGCAAGTTTAATGGCAGAAATCACAAAAGCTTAACCAATTTGCCTTCTTTCTGCAGTAAAAAGGTTTTGTAGTAGAACAAATAGGCTTTTCTAATTGTTCTATACAATGTTACACATGAAGTGCTTTAGAAACTTTGCCAATCTGGTGTTAGCATTTTACAGGGAAATCATTCTGTTGGTGAATGCAATGAAATAAGAGACAAAAAGCACAAAACCCTTAAATTACACTTCATGTAAATGTGAACATTAGGAAACATTGCAAAACAAAAATATTGACAAAGCTTTTTTTCATGTCCCCTGCAAGAACCACGTGGATTTTGACTGATGTTATAAACTGCAGTAACTCAGGAGTTCAGAATTGGACAGACTTGTATCTAATGAGTAGCTTAATAAGTTTTCATACTTCAGAAATTAATTCACAACTAATGACAATACCATCTGCACTCATAGTACGTGTGTACCTAGTATGCTTGTCACCTGCAAAACTGTCTTGCTGTTGAGTAAAAAGGTGGAATACAATGGGAAGAGGGGGAAGTATTTAAACAAGCAAACAAAAATGCCCAAATCTTTCCATATGATGCAGAATCTCAGCATTACTCATATATATCTCTGCCTTTGTTACGTTCCAACAGTGTGCTATAATTGAAAAAAAACCCCACAACATGTATTTCATTATTTCCGTTAAGTCTATTATGGGATATTCAATAGGGAAACTCATTTATTCATGTAATTTCATTTACTGTTTCTGCCTCAACACAGCAAACTGTGTCAGTTTGCCTTTTTGATGTAAGGTGTCTAATACAAAATGGGGAAGATAAAATATGATCAGCCTTACAAAGGAAAGCAATTATGTCTTTGTTTCAAAACTTTTAGTAGGATTCATTAAGAATTCATAATTACTGAAACCCTACTTCAATAGTCTGAGTTCTGTCGTGGCTGTATGCTCAAATTTTAAATACTACCATTTAGCTAGGTCTGTGTTTTGGCTGTGATTTAGTGCCATGTTCCTTTTCTGTTTCTCGGTTACCATTAATGGTAACCACATTCCAGCTCTGTGGAAATTGTGGACTAAAAATTAAGGTGAAGGGACAATTTTGGAGGTATTGGAGATGGTTGTGCTGCAGCAAATTTGTAGGAAAAGGCTGTGGCCTATAGTGAACTTGAGGAGGCAGCAAATCTTACATCTGACTGCAAATTCCCGTTCCACACCTTGTCAAGCACCAGAAGCTGTAGCAAATCATCACAGCCAGTTACCATGTTTTGAGTTAAGAAAAAAATTTAAAGAACCAGCTGTTTATTGATGGCAGACAAAAAGAGGTCACAGGCTGTTGTGCACTAATTTAATGGACCATGCACACACCCTCTGCTCCTGCTGTGAGCTGAGTTGCCTCTGTCAGAGGAGGGAAGCAGGCAGCTCAGTCTGCCAGCTTTGTCTTGAACCCCTGCTGCTGAGTCTGCAAGAGCTGGCTGCCAGCACCCCTTGACTTCAGCTGCCCTGTCCTACATGGCATCTGCTGATACTGGCAAGAAAGGTGATGTTGATTTTTCTAATGTATGATTATATAGGCTTTACAATGAACAGACTGTTCTAGAAAGCATCTCCAAAGCCCACTAGTTAGTCAGAGGAGGTATTTAAATTGTACACGGCTTAAATTAGTCCAGTGTTTCTCTGAGCTGGGGCATTTTGTCCCTATGTGACACATTAGTGCATTTCTATCTCTGGTGCTGATTCAATCAGATAATAATTTCACAAAAGTGGAGCTACTGGTCAGTAATTATCTCTTACAATTCCTATTTTATCTTTAAAACAAAATCAAAGAAGAAAGGAAAAAAAATAATCTTTCCCACAGGATAAACAATAATATTTTTAAAAATGCTACGAAAATCTATTTGTCCTTTTAAAGTCCAGATCTTAAAACTGGAATACTTTCCCCAATGGGATTATTTTACAACTGTTTCCTTGGATAATATTTTCTCTACTTTTTATTCTAATTGTTTCTACACAGAAGTCAGTAAATATATAAATGATGCTTATTTTGTGTTGTAAAAGATAAAAAGATGTATTTTAGTAACAGAAATATTGTCTTATGTGGTAATGAAAACTCTGAGATTCAATAATGAAGCATGCATGCAAGTTACAGTGAAGTGTACATGCACAAGAGCTTACCTAATTATGTTTGAGTTCACTGTCAGATTTTTAAGGTACAAAAGCACTGCACTGTAAAAGACCCACTTTATGTTTATTGCATATCCCAAACTCTCACTAAAACTCAATAGAGGGGGAAATGTGTTAAGAAATAACCATTGGACCCGAAGGACTTTTGCAGTGGCTCTCTGGTGAGTTTTAAAATAATACTGGGAACACCATGTAGTATATCATGGACATCTAATAACGTAAACAGAGCTTGCATTTCTGTAAATTTGAAGGGTTGCTGCAAAGAAATAAATTCTCCTAGTCTGAAAACACTGTAGCTTTTTTTTTTTTTCTGAAGTATGTGGAATTCATATAGGCTTGCTATGTAAATGTCACCTGTTCCAGCATGATTTATTCACATCGTTCTGGTAGCCGTAGTAGGAGGATTTACTACTTCATGCTATGAATTTCACTCTGGCTAAGGAGGAATAAAAAATAAATCAAAATTATATGAGCAATAAGAAAGTACATGTTTTTTTACGGACATATGTGAGGTCGTGTGGTGAGACACTGGAACAGGTTCTCCAGAGATGCTGTGGATACCCCCTCAACCCCCTCACTTGAAGTGTTCAAAGCCAGACTGGACAGAGCCATGGACAGGGAGGTTGGAACTAGATGATCTTTAATGTCCAACCCAAACCATTCTATGATATTTTACATTATGCCCTTGTGTTTTATGTGTACAGCAATGTACATGGGGTGCTGCATGGAGTCATATGCTAGCAGAAAAGTTCTGGCAGTATATGGATACAGCAAGGGGAAGAATAGTAGGATGGTGCTTAACAACTGAGTTAGCAGTGGAAACTTTCAGAAACGAGCTCGTGAGAGGGGACTTGCATGATAAGAGACAAAATGGAAAGTAAAATGTGTTTCAGTGTCAAAGGCTAAATTGTAAAGCAGGTTTCTAATATAAACCAGAAGTTCAAATACGGAGAAAGTCTTCAGGATATATGGTATGGTGCAAGTAGAGGAGACAGAGGAGAGGGCAAGATCACAGGTATAGAGTAAGAATGGAGGAGAGTATAGAAGAGAGAGGTCAGAGGGTCTGCTGGGTATCCTTAAGAGAAGGAGGAAAAGTTTTAGTTTGATTTAAAAATACCACAAAGGCTACGGAAAGTGATTGATAAGGTGCAACTTCTAGAATATAGAATAGTGTACTTATTGGGAAAGCTTTAAGAGAAGATGAGCAACAGTCAAGACGAGAAGGACTTCAGGTCTGAAAGTGTTCAAGAAGACAGTTAGAGCAGACAATGGGAATGCAGGAATCAATTGTTAGTAAGGTTTCAAGGGTGGGGATATGCTTCCTCATGATAAAAACGTTGTGAAGGAAAAGCTATGAAAAAAAAGCTATGAGTTAGCTATGAAAGCCGCTCAAGGTTTCTTAGTAATTGGGCTCTAATAAGAAAGTCGGAGTCTGAGATTCAGAGCCTAATCAAGGTGTTCAGCAGAAAATAATAATAATATCCTGTGGCTGACTAGCCCTCTACTTGTCTGGCTGAGGTGCATAAACAAGAGCAAAGCTTCATGGGGAAGGACATAGAACAGAGTATGTCTGCCTATAAAAGGCAAAATTCAAACACTATTGTTTCTGTAAGTTCTTGCCACTCAAAACAGGCATAGTTTTAGATGGCTAGATCCTATATGCAGTGCAAGGGGAACGCACTTTTAAAATTGTGGCAGGTGGGGCATAAAGTCACCAAAAGTTGGAGGAAAGCACAGGTACATAAAACAAACAGGGAAAAGTTGCAGATAAAAATCTGAAAGCCCAGCCCTCCTGATTCATTCATCACTTTGGGATCCACGGCTTGAATACTGTCTTGAACCTATATTCCCATTTTTTTAAAAACTGAGAAGGGAACCCTCAGGTGTATGACAGCTGGGTGTGTGACAGCCCAGGTATATGACACCAGGGCTTGCAAGATACCGGGAAGCCTTTTTCTGTACTAGGTAACTTTTATATTAACTGTATGTGGTATTTGAAATTTCCTTTTTCTTTTCTTTGAGGTTTCACGTGGAATAATTGGAACAGAACAGGAATCCAGATTTTCTCTCAGGATGTTTAATTTGTTCAATCCCTTTTACCACTGCTCTCCAGTGTACTAGTTGCTAAGAGTTTTTGCAGCCTCAGCATTACTAGTAATTTGTATTATCTTTTTGCCTTGCATGTTAAAGAGAGTGTTTTCTCCACATTTCTGGAGTAGGTGCTAAATGCAAAGCCACACAGCTATCACAGCTGTTTCTTCATTCACCAACATCTGAGATGAGATAACAAAAGAATCTAGGAATTAGACAGCTATTTAGGAAAAATTTGGAGATGACTGAAATAAAATGGAACAGCTGCTCTCTGTGGAAGATGATAGCATTATACCAGAAATAGAATCATCTCCCTTTAAGCCAGATGTCTCTAAATTAGGAACAGACCCAATAAAAGACTTAAATATTGATGCGCTATATTGAGATACTCTAATGTTGTAATTTGGATTTTGTTCCTGACAAAGGAAACCAAAGCATAGTTAGGTACACAGTCATAATAATCATTGTGTGAGGACCTTCTGGCATGTCAGAATGAGAACCAAATGGCTAAAGCACTGAGCAAGAGGTTGTTTAAAACCGGCTACCCAGGAGGACTGGGATGAGGGCTGTATGTTGAAGTCCCACCTTGATATTCCAGAGCAGGCTCTTTACAAATACCTATGCAGAGGCCTTTCTCTCTGATCTGGTTAGCCTGTGTGTAGCCATCTCCTCAGGGCATGTGGCTATGATTATTCATTAACAACGGGACAAGGCTCACCCTTTTATTTGAAAGGATTGCTATTTGGTGGTGTTGCCTACTTCTCATGTACATTCAAAAAGTTGAATATTCAAAGAAATAAGTTTTGGGTTCAATATTCTTCTTAGGCCTCATAGTCCTGGCTAAGTTCTTCAGAAAATTATCTTATCCACCAAATTAGAGGTTACAGTACACAGAGCAGAGGGGCATCTTTAAAATTTTTGAAACTGAAAGTAGGAAATCCATTGCCTGACACCACAAGGGTTATCACAGTAGCAGAGGTAGTCACCTTTTCCTAGAAGCAGTACCATTCATCACAGGAGAGCAGCTCTGCTGATCCAAACCCTCTTTGCTGGAAATGTATAATATTAAAGGTTTAAGACAAAATGGCAAATACAGATTGATGATAACAAGGTAATTTATGAGATGTTAATTGGCATATGGTGTACATCAAAAAAAAGCATTAGAGAATAGGAGGAATACCAGCTGTGTGTGTTAATGATGGTACCAAACAAGCAGCATCTGACCACATAACAGCCACAGCTGGGTGACTTTAAAGGAGCACCTGCACTGTGCTGCTACAGGGAGTCAGGGCAAATAAAATACAATCCGTGTTTCCTATACTGAGTATAATAAGTTGTCATTGGTTATTCACATTAGTAGAGATGGGTTGATATAAGAAAATTATTATAGTCTTTGTATAATACCATTTCTCTAAAAAACAAGATCAACTGACAGGCAAATCAGTATTTATATGGCAGAAATGGACACTAGCAAAATGACTAATTTACTTGATGAATTCACAATGATCATTTTGTGAATACTGGCATAAGTGTTACATAGTGCTAATTAAAAATGCAAGTTCTTCAGTTTTTTGGGACATAAATCTTTGTTTTTGAAATGGAGTAAGCACCTCCATGATTAAAGTGATCAAACACCAGCTATACCCTGTCTCTGACAGTTTGATCTCTAACATACAAATCAACCTTTTCAGACAAGACTTTACAATCAAGCTAGAATAATATCAGAAGTCAAAATCTTTTAAAAGAGGAATGATAGAATATTTAATAAAAAGGAGACAAGTAGTTAGAAGTGTGAACTTCTGGGCTTAAATTGCATTTTCCATGTAACCTAGCATGTATATTATCAAGAGGAAAAAGAGAATAAATTAAAATAGTGACAAGGAATGTGTTTAATGTTGAATGTCAACCTTTGACATAGATACATACAGAAGTATTAGAAGTGCTTGCTCATTGTTAGGGTTTTCAGCTGGAGTGACCCAGTAAAAAAGAATGTGGCTTATTGAAAATAGTATATTAGAAAGTTAGTTGTGTATGGTTTGCATGAACACATGCGCTGTTTGTTTATATTGTTGTGGAGATTTGTATGTTATATTCTAGAGCTTGTTATCCATGGGCCAGATGGTACTGTGACTTGCATCAGGTGAGGAGCCAATTCAGTATCCTTTTAAATGAAGCAATCAATGTAATTTTGAATCATCATTCCGTAGTGTTTGCCATCCAAATTCATCAAAGGAGCTATGGTACAAAGCGCAGATAGTTCTGACTGGCTGTTTGAAGGAAGATGAGCATATATTGTACAGCAGCAGGTAGAATCCAGCTCTCACTAGTGCTGGTGTTATCAGGACTAGTAAAGCTTACTTGCACATGGAGTTTATACAGGCTATAAAGGTTTCTGTGGACCAAAAAACATCTAACAAGACTTGAAAAACATGAGGCTTACACAAATATTTAGTGTTCTGGCATGAAGAGGAATTGAGTTATAAGGATAATTGGCCTTACACATGGCAGAGAGCATCCCAGAGGGTCTCTATCAAACCAGCTAGTGTTTATGTGAAAGACTGTCAC
Organism: Aegotheles bennettii; assembly: GCA_013398125.1. Taxonomy (NCBI): domain Eukaryota; kingdom Metazoa; phylum Chordata; class Aves; order Caprimulgiformes; family Aegothelidae; genus Aegotheles; species Aegotheles bennettii. Next base: position 36,437 of record VZRW01009966.1, on the reverse strand, counting down.
TGAGACATGTTTCCAATTTCCTTTCCTCATACTCTTTTTCTATCAGCTTGGTTAGCCCATTTATTGTTTTATTAAAGATTGTCAGTTACTCATTCTGACCCAATTTTCTTATCTGAGAACTTAGAGATAAGATGTTTTATTCTGATTTTGATCAAAAGGGACAATTGGACACTTTCATTCAAGTCCTTGTCAACTGGTTATTAGGGAACCATTTTAAAGCATATTACTGTTGGTCTGACACATGCAAGAGGGAATAAATGGCAATATAGAAGTGTTTTCATGTTGCAAGTTGTGCTCAACTATTGCAAGATGTCATTGAAAATACAGAGAGGACGCATCTTTTCTAACTGTATATAAACATGAAGATTGTTTATGTTCATCACCAGATTAGTGACTAGTGCATCAGCTTTAACGTTGTTCATCAAGACTTGAGATTCTGAACCATCTTGGCTTGTAGAAGACTCACGAGACATCTTGTGCCCCTGCTGGAAGATGTAACCAGTGTGTCATTTTGAAGAAGTACATTTTTTTATTCCAGTAAGAATTCAAACATCTAAAAAAACTGTAAAGAAATCAGGAATGGATTTTTTGGTTTCACTTATCTACTGTCCAAGATGAAAGCCCTGATTTCTGAACAAGAGGAAGCTGCCTAAAGGTTAATTCATAATTCATCTAATTGAAACTTTCATTATAGATGTGATCAGGATGTGGACCAGAAGTAGTACTGATGTACGGAGTTTTTGACCTGAAGACCTGAGATGAGGTTGAAAAGATCTGTCAGAGATACAGGGAAATGCAGTAGCATAGTCTGAGTCCTTCTTGGAGGGATGCATCCACAAAGTAGTGTTAAATTAAAGCACAACTGAAAAGAAACAGAGTATGACAAGCTATGTACAAAAAAGAACTGCAGGACTGCACTCTACATTTAGAATACAAAAGTTACAGAATCTTCCTAGCAAATCTGTGGGATTTGTTTACTCTTGTAAACTTACTTTTGCTTTCTGACATATTTAAGGAATTTACACCATCTCAATAATTCTACTCTTCCTGGAAGGCAAAGAAAAAATATTTTATTAATTTAAGTGTCTCCCTGCGCTGCTAGTCCAATTCTATTTTTTTTAATAGTCTGTGCTTCTTGGTTTCGTTCTCTTGTAATATTCTGGCCTACATTACTTTAATATAGTCTTATTGATTATAGTCATCTACTACATGCTTTGTAAGGGCTAGAAGAATTTTTTAGAATGTGCCAAATTCCAAAGTACATTCATAAAAAGGTGTATCATCAAAAGAATTCCCCAAGAGTCATCTCATCTCACTGGTGCAAGCTCAGCAGATACCTTATGATTAATATTTCTCTAACCCATTCCTACAAAATTTTCTGAGCTTTATTATGTGGACCTATTATTTAAACAAATAACTAAATAAATAAATAAATAATGCCGTGTACTAAAAAAGCTACACTGAAATTCCTGAGAATTCTTGCACTATAGATTTTTTAGTAGCCATTGCAACTTTGAAAACATGTTTAAGTCCTTTCATGTTAGCAGTATTAGATAAAAATTTTGTCTCTGTTCACCATAAACAAGTGCTTACTTCTGTATAATGAATTAATAGATCAAACAGATTAAATCCCTAGATTAAAAAAAAAAAATTAAAAAGGAAATTTTAGTAGGTATTTAGGAAACTATTTGATCTTCTTGGTGAAGAATGATTTCCTAGATGACAGCAACTACTTGGAGCTGAAGAACTTAACAACTATTCTGTGTCCTCGAGAAGCAGTAATGCAAGTCAGCGCTTGCTCACAGCTGTGCCACTCAAAATGCACCTATGTTGTACTGTAAGTCATCTCACTGCTAATGACAGACAAGGTTAGCAGCCCCATTTTAGTCTGTATAACAGCTGAACCCCACTGGGACAGCATTCCTCTGCCACTAAGCTTCAGGTGTCTGCATGGCCCTTAGGATGCAGATGTGCCCCAGGCTAAATTCTGTTTGCAGGGATCTCATAAGCACAGCTTGAGATGGGGCACATGATGGGCTTCTAGGCTGGAGAGAAATTGCCTCATATTCCCTGAAATTGCATTACATTGCATTTGTTGGGTTTTATAGCCAACTGGTCTTGTATCTTAGCTACTGTGTTAGAGGCCAGATTATATTCCACAGCCAATATAATTTGTATGTTGGAGTAGAACTGTAGCAGTTTGGTATTCTTATTATTTAAAATGGTTTGCTGTTTTGTTTTAGACTTTGGCTTCTGATCCAATAGTGCATTGCCTGTAGCAACCAGTGGAAGTCCTTTCCTGCCGGTTTTGTGGTGATGCCAGTGGACCTGTCCATGATTTCTTAAAAAATAAAAAGTTACAATCTGCTCGATGCAATGTGATTAGTATGATTTCTGCAAGACTGAACAAAACAATCAACCCTTATAATTTCTGTCAGAAACTTAATCTCAAAGTTTAGGACATTTTTTATCTATTCTGAATACCAGTTAAGACATTCATTTTAAAACAAGGATTGTAAACAGTTTGCTGGTGTCATCTGGACACAGAAGTGGCACTTGTTCAAATTCAAAATTTAATAGCAGGACCTGTTCTCATAAAATCACATGTGTGTAAAGCTTAAGGATTTACTTTGAGGCTTTAAGAAAATTAATTATTTTCTTATCTGTTCTTTACAAGCTTTGTATCTTAGATACCATAAAAACTATGCCAATAATTGGTTATAAGTGTGTGTAGTATCTTTCTCCTGGGCTAATTTATTTAATTTGAATGTAATTTGGTCAGTGTGAAAGCACAGCTTTTAAATGGTAATTTTATAATAAATTAATATGCTTAATAGCAAAAGAATGTATGGAAAGAATCTGTTAGCACTGTCCTATGAGCATTTGGTTGGGTTTTTTTGATCAAGACCACATTACTAGCTTTGTTTCTAAATTACAGCCCACTGACGAGTGAAATGATCCTTCATCTCTATAGTTACAATCTAATCAAACAGCACTAATGTTGTTACTGCTTTGTCAGCCTTCTGCAGAGGGAAATGACCGCCAGGCAAGCCAGGAGTGAGGAGAGGCAGGAGGAAGCTTCAGAGCTTAGGGAAGCGAGTACTGTAATAGCAACTGCTGAAGCTACTGTATGACTAGAGGATTACTCTGTGTAGTATTTCTAGATGCATCCCTGGGATCGAATATAGTTTGTCTTTTGTGTGTTAATCCTGGGGATGGGATGCAGTTTAGCCGTCAGTGGGTTCTGGATGTGAAGTTAAATGCACAAAATTGTCAGTGCTCACTGGCATTTGTTACATTGGAAAAGACCAGCCTGTGTCTCCCAATGGAATAGCAAATAGCTCCTATTCAAGGCTTGATCTAAAAAACGTTTTGACCCTCTAAGGCTATCTGGTGTGTGGAAGCAATTGCTCCTAAATGTCAGCCCTCACCAGCCTGGAGGGAGCTAGCTGGAAGCCTGTGAGCTTCAGAGGCTGTCTTACTTCAGAAGATGATCTTGCTTATCATCTTGCCCAGACCTTTTTTGAAGATAAGGAGGCAGAATGAGCTAGTTTAGAAGGTGTCTTCTCCCTGGTGAACATCTTGTCTCCCGTGTCAGAAGTTTTACCCATGAGAACAGTCCTCTCCACATCTCTGATGGGGCTGCCCTGGAGAGGCAACTGCCATCTCTCAGTATGAGCAGTGCCCAGGGCAGACGTCTTGGGGCTTTCAGCTACGCTATCTCTGCTCTGTCTCATAAAGGTAGCTCTATAAGTGAGTTTTCTTGTCTTCTGGCACAAATTCACTCTCTTCAGGGTACATCTGGTTTTTATATATGTTGCTTGACCAACATGTACAAGCGACAGGCTCTAGTCAAGGGAATGTGCCTACCTCTGTGCAACAGTTAAGGCCTGATTTTTGCCATTCACCTCAAAAAAAATAACTTACCACTGAGTGCTGCTAGCTCCAGAATAGATCTCTGGTTATCTGAAATAATCTTCATTTCCATTGCAGTCCCACATGTCCTCCAAAATCCTAGCCATGGAGAATGTTGAAACCTCCTTCTCTTTGCAGCGCAGCTTTTATAAACACAAAGATGAAGAGCAGTCTCAAGTATGCAACAAATAGAGAGAAGCTCTCTATAATTATTTAGAGTGCACTACCCAGTTGTTGTCTTCTCCTTTATAGCTGGGATTCATGGCCTGAGACAACAACATTTAGTTTTCTGGTCAACCTGGCTTTTCTACATTACCAGGTAACGAGCACCTCTAAGGGGCAATTTGTCTGGTGTGTTTTACATGTGTTTTTACTTGTTATTCCTTTCCACAGACTGCAAAGGGTGGAACTGCTGACATAGTCTTATATAACTACTAATTTGAATGCCTAAATTAGGTAAAATGGATTCCACATGAGATGCTTGTGTGGTTTCTGTTATTTGTAAAGGATTCATGCCTGTGTAGATGGGAACCAAGTTTTCCTTTTATTTGTCTGTAGATTTCTGACACATCACAATGGCTTTGTGATAACTGAACTTTCACTTCTCAAAAAAAAATTAATGTGGCAAGATTCACTGTTAGTATCACAGAACTATAACTCCTGCAAATAAGATTTTTGTGGTAGGTTTCTGCTGAAATAACAGGCATGTTTAGATTCTTAGTTCACTAAGAAAAATGACACATTCTTATTGGAAAATAGATTTTAGAAGAGCAATGAAGGGAGAGGAATAAGTGGAAAATAGTATGCATTTGCTTGTGAAAGGCAAAAGAAAGCCAATATTACTCATGCTGCCAAACAATCTTAAATTATTGAAGGCTGCCAGAGCTCTGATGTTGAAACAGTAGTGGACTCCTCAAATTTTTTTCTCAGATAAGTAGGAAAAATCAGAATACTTCCTTCTTCACATGGCTTTTTGGTTCTATGCCACTGAAAATTTTCATTCCAATACTCTACCTTGTTCAGCATTCAGGCTCTTCCACCAACCTAAATTTGTGCATACTAGTTAACTGTCACCCACCATAGAAAATAACTCCTCTTGCCCCAAGATGAATCCATCTCTCTAACTGCTATGTTGGAGCTGACAGGCCCTCACATGTCTCTGGGTTCCCCTGCTACCCAAACTGTCTCTGTCCCTGCACTCTGTGTGCTCACGCGTGACTTCCTTAGCTTCAGCCCCTGCCCCCTTGGCTGCTGCCATCTGTCATATTAAGCCTGCAAAAGGGGGAAGAAAGAATAAGTGAGAGCAAAGGACAGGTGTCATCTACAGGCAGCCATTGGAAGAAACTAACCCTGAGATATGGGGCTGATCCTACACCTCTGCTTCTCACATCTTCCCTTTGGAATGGTCTTGGGTTTCTGGGAAGAGATGGGAAATTACACATCCTCCTTGCTGTAAACTCCTGCCTTACCTCCCGGCATAGGGAGGTCACTGTGGAACTGGGGTTGACCAGGATGGGCATAGAAATAGCTCTGTGGTACCATCTATTGCTGAGCAGTTGAGATTATGAGGATTTTATTCCATTGTTTGAAGCCGCTATAACTATATAATCTCAGGGGCTGAGAAGGAAGCTCAAGACTTCTCTATGCTCCTGTTCCATTCTCCCACTGTGTTCCTACACAGAGTTTGAAAGGTGGTAGTTAAAGGGTTATGTCTAGAGCTAAATACAAAAGGTCCCAGTGTGGTCAATAAGGCTTGTTAAAGCTATGGATGACAGTAGGAGGGCTGAGTCCTAGTGAGCATCTGTCTACTAAGCAGCTATATAAACTAAGGTTGCTGCAACTGAATTAGTGAAGTCATAAAATCAGGAGAAATGCAAAACCCCCAGGTAAGTACAGCAGTACACATCAACTTCAAAGCTCTGAGTGAATGGTGTATGGATTGGTGAGAAGGAAGGAAAATGAGCAGTAAAAGAATATTTTCTTATCAAGTACATTTACAGCTGGGGGGAACTGGAAAGGTAGACTACCTACTGTCAGCATTAACAGGAGGAAAGTTTGATGTTACCATTTAGAGTAATGCCTTATTTTCCCCAAGTTGATGCTGAGTTCTCATGTAAGCTCACAGTTTATAGAAATGGAAATACGAAAACATAGCCTATTACAGGCACCCAGGGGAAGGTGTTTAGATTTTCCAGAAATTCAGAGTGGAGATTCCAGCTGGTATTTCTTTATTTTGCAGGTCCTAGGCTTTGCTGATAGAAGACATATGTGTAAAGTGTGTTTTCGAGATGGTCCAAAGGTGAGTACTGGTACTTGTGTCTCCACCGTGTTCTAGAGAGCAGCAGGTTTGAGGAGATAGGTTTGCAGGGGATTGTAGAAAGCTTGGTTGATAAAACAATAGGAACATATAATCCATAAAAAGACCTTTCCTTCAGTCCTGTTAGTTCCTGTAGTGTTTTTTTCTTTAGGAACTTTGTCAGAGAGTTTTAGAGAATACAAATATATTCCATCTGCTGGATCACCTTTATCTTCACACTCATTGATAACCCTCATCAAGCACCAGCTTGCTAGTGAGGCAGGTACAGGCACCACACTGACTCCTTTCCAGCAGACTGTCTATTTGTGTGCTTCATGTTCTTGTTCTTCATTACAGTCTCAACTCTCTCACCCAAGCTGAAAGTCGATCTCAAGAGTCTGTGGTGCCCACAGTCCCCTGCAAAGTCCTTTCCATAGATGTGAGTTGTATCATAAGTCCTCTGGCATCATGTTTGTCTGCATGACAGATTACACATTGACTTTGCAATTTCACATCTGAAAACCTCCAGAGCTCTGGGGTGAGTCCAGAGAGCTGGCTAATGCCTAGTTTAGTACCTCCTATATATTTATGTCACTGGTGAAGTCCATTGCCATCCTCTTTTTACTTCTGTTGTGATTTGTGCTGAAGTCCTACAGCTGCACCCTTCATTTTATTGCTTTCGCACACCATTCAGTAGGTTCATTTCACTGGTTCCTGTGCCCACATATAGTGAATGTGTATGTAAGAGCAGAGACTCCTGAATAGTTTGATGAAGCTGCAAGTTTCTTAGCCTCAATATGTACCACTTTATGAGAGGGAACTTTATCTTTCATGGGATGTGGTAACTATATAATGTGACTATAGAAAGTGACTCAGATGTACTTAAACTCTTGCATTTTCTTACCCATCTGTATCTATTAAAAACTGAGCAAATTTTGGTCACTAGTGTAAATAATGTCAGCAATATCTGTTTTGATACCAGAGAACATATGCAATGGCTTCCTTCACAACTGGCAAACAACCCAAACTCAATGGAAGACACTGCTTCATACCAGGGAAAATCTGTGCAGCAAATTTCCTTTTCAGAAGTCCTTAACAGTCACAGCTGCCATCTCTTTTCCAGGCACGTTGTCTTTGGTTCTTTCCTTGAAGCATTAACATCACATGGGGCAGTGCAATTGAGCACATCTGTTAATACCGCCAATGCCAGGAGAGAATGACTAAGTGGTGTGGGAAGAAAAGGTGTTCAGCATAAGGTTGTCTACTCCTTCCATTACGTAAAGCTTCATTTCAAAAGGATATTTTGACTCATGTAAAACTATTCATTTTGACAAAAAGTTAGTGATCTACTCATAAGTAATACCTGAGCAGATCAAGTGCAGTTTACTTCAGGTCTTCTTTGCAGACTCTGAGAGCTGAAATGTCAGTCTCAAGATGCAAATACATTCAGAGGAAATCAGTACAGCACTAAATTTGCTCCTCCTAAAAGGTTTTGAGTGGCCAATGCTAATGAAGTAGCAAGGAGGCTGCACACCTGGAAAATGCCAGGGGTGGTTCAACACTTTGAAAATTCCTTTTCAGTATATTGCAAACAAAGGCTGGAGTATTAAAGCAGTGTGACTAATCCAATAAATGATATTCTAACCAACACCAAATCTAACTCAGCTTTGATTTAATAATTAAATCTGCAGAAATTCATATTGGCAATGTTTTTTCACTCATCCCCTTGCAATAAGCTATTGTAGGAAGAGCTGCTTTGAGGAAATGAGCCGTAGCCTTGAACAAACCCCAGCACAGTGGTCCTATGGCTTCTGTCACGCTTTAAACCCTGCTTATAGAGATGTAGTTAACTCTGAGCACATAAAGAGTCCTCTTTTCTTGAAGTGGTTCCTAATTAAGAGAGGGGAGCCTAAATCATCCTATCTCCATCTAGTGCTTTTGAGCTTGACACTCTTTATCCTTCTAATTAAGAGTAAGTATTTGCAATGAGATATTGATATTTCAGGTGTACTCATAAGGGGCCAAGGGTGAAAAGCATCAGACCGACTGCTCTGGTGTGCTGAGGAGCTGAAGTACATGATGTTGCCCATGTTCAGTAAACAAAACAAGAACTGGGCACTAACTACTAGCAAGTATTATGTTAAATAATAGCCAAATATTTAATTGAAGTTGTCAATAATTAGAAACAAGATGAATCATTCACAGGTTGCTAAGTATCTTAGCTATTATATTAACACACAATAAAAATAGAATTGTCAGAAAAAGACCTTTCTCTGCATGCCCTGAGCCCTGTGTTCATGTGCACACATGCATGTGCAGAGGACAGGGCATATGAAGTCTGGCGGGCTGACATACTTCTCACTGAACACTCCTAAATTATCACTCCCTTTGTTTTCGTCCTTATTCTAATTTACCCAAACCACTCCTTCTCTGATGCTTTTTCTAATAGTGTGGCTTTGTGTGCAAATTGGATATAAACAGGTTTTGAAACTTTGACAGCTGAGTGTATTTGAGGCATCTTCAACAATGAAAACAGAAATTTTTTGGGTTTCTTCGTTAAAGCCTTTGTTACTGCCCACAGAAGCAGGGAATGAAATCATAGTTATGACAAATGTGTTTCTTCGCCGCTTTCAGAAATACTAGCTCTGGAAACAGTACCTCCTCAAACCTGGCAATCATTTAGATAAAGATATAAAAGCTCCTTAACTTTTTCTTTTTTTTTGTAATTTTGCTCTTCTGTCCCCAATTCAATCACTTCACTGATGTTCTCAGAATATTCTGCTTTTAGGGGGGCTTTTTTCATATTCCATTTGGAATAGTTTTCATTTCTTCGCTGTATTCCTAAAGAGGAAATTACCTTTTCAGGTAGTTAGGGCATCTCTGGAGTCACAAAGAACATAGATTGGGATGGGCTGGAGTGGTGGAAGGGGAGGTTTCCCAGCCTATGCCACTGCCCAAAGTAGATCCTTTCTTATTTCTGCTCTTAAAACCACCCAATGATGGAGTCTGCACCAGCCCCTCAAGTTATCTGCTGCAGTGTTTTGCTCTCCTTAGCAATTTAAAGTTCATCCTAATATTTCACACCAATCATTATTGCTGCACATTAAGTCATTACTTCTTGTCTGGCTGCCATGGACAGAAGGATCAAATTGTTCCTTTGTACTTTGCACAAGGTTCAAAAACAGTCCCTCCTTAACCTTCTTTCCTGTAGCAAAACAACCTTTATGTCTTCTCATGTGTTTTCCTTGACAGTCCTGTGTTCATGTAGTTGATCTTTGCATCAAAATAAATTACTCCTATGGAATTTTACCCATTTTTTCTATCCCTTTTTGCCAATTGGTTGAGTCACTTGGTTTGAGGATTTTTTGTTATTATTGCCTTTTTCCAAAAATCAGAATCTGTGACTATTATCCTGTGGTTTTATATAGACCTCATGGGAATTTAGAGTAGAAAATGATCAGCCAAGAACAGATCTAAGTGGAAAAGGATGAAGAGGATAAGAAGACAGCTTCTCTTACATATTTTTGTATTAAAATAACTGCTTGCCTGCAATGCTTTTGTAAAACTGTGCAGCACTAACATCATGGGACCACAACAGAAGTCCAGAAAATTTTGGGACAATACATATTATGTACTATCATAGAAGTATAATAGTTAGTCTGACTTTTGTCCTTGGAATAAAAAATTTTAAACAGCCATAGCTGGGCTATTTTGAGGGGAAGAAAGTGTTGTGGTTGTGTATAGTTGATTCATCTTGCAAGACCATTTCATTACCTGAGCAACAGGTTCAGATATCCTGTGTGGGCACCACTGGGACAGACCCTGGCAACCCCTTCTTCCTTTCCATTACCTTGCAAAATTTTTCTTTATCCTGAGTGGACTTGGTCCAGAAGTGGCTTCATTCCCTGGCCCTTTTCTTTCCCCAGTCTTCCATGACTGGCTACTGTGTCTGCTTTTGCATGAAAGGCTCTGCACAAATCACAAATGTTGGGTGGCAGAGGGAGGAGGGTACCTTTCTGTATGTCTTTGCTTTTGTGATGTTCAGTTTCTGTGTCCTTTCTTAAATTCACTGCAGTGATGTTAGTTATTACTGTGTTGCTCGTAATAAATTGCCCTCAGATAATCAGTGCTCCCCTTCTGGTTTAAAATGCTCACCCCTGCATACCTTGACAGCCTGTCCTGATTTCGCTAGATTAATAAAGGATAAAACTGTTTTCTGGGAGGTTTATGTACACCATTAAGTCAAGTTCTGCATTGCTTGTTCAGCTCCTTAAAGGTTATTTAAGAGATAATCTCTATTGATTCGAAACTTATAAAGCCATGGGTAACCCTGAGATAGCTTAATAGCTGACACAGTAATAAAGCATTTAATCAGCCTCCAAAGGTATCTAGGGCACTATGTTCTAAAGCAATTTTTGTTATTCTATAGAAAGCCATAATAAGAGAGGGAAAAATATCGAATGCCCTTTTGTGCATGACATCCAAGTGCTGAGGTGACCAAGGTGTTCTGAGCTGTCCACTCCTGTGTTTGACAGACACTCTGGACCCAAGTCAGACTGTAAGTGTGTGATTCTCATCAGAGGCAGAAGACTGATGTCTGTTAACCCTGGATCTGCTTAGCTCAGTGATATGTTTGTCTTTTCACAAGAATGAACTGAGTGTTGATTTCATTTGGGTCTCTCTCCCATCAAGCTCATTGTCTTCTCTAACTTATGAGTTATTTTTTCCACAACAGCTGAATTCTTCTGTTTCAGGAAAGTGTTAAGAACTGGTTTATTTAGGCTGTGCTGGTATCATCTTGCTTCAAAACGAAAGGGAATCTGGATGACCATATGGATCAGGCAAATGAATTGGCTTGTGTTACTGTGTAAAACTTCGGGGGTTCTCTTCAGTGTCCAAATAGCTGCCTCTTCAGCCCCTGTGCCTGAGCAGTGGTTGTGTCTCTCTGTGCATCAGGTTAATCTGCTGAGCCAGGCTCTTGCCAAGCAAGTCTGTATGTGCTGTGTTGTGCACAAGAATGGGGAGACCTTTTCTTAACCTGCAAGACTTCAGTGGATTTGGGAAGTCCCACCGCAAAGGGAAGAATTTCCCCTCAGCAAACAAGATATACAGTCCTCCATAACTCTTCCACAGTCCCCTTGAGAAATCAAACTTTTTCTGTGTATAATGAGAAAAACAGATGTTTTACTTATTAGGTTGTAAGTTATCACCTAAGGCAATGTTAAATTTGTCTCCATGTGACTCCCTTGTTTTTTAAATGGAAAAAGCTCCACCCAAAAAACAGTGGCAAAAGCGGAAATTAGATACAGACACTACATAGCTCAAACAAATTTCCTACCATAGTTCATACCAGAGTCACTGCCCAACAACCTGTCCACATGGAAAATTGGACAAAGATTCAATGTCACTTGACAGAATATTGGTTTTTTTCTTCACCTTCCTTGCTTTTTTCTTCAGAATTAGTGTGTGCTTACTGGAATAATTTTGTAAATATAATGTTGAAGAGATTAAAAATGTTCTTAAAAAAAGAAGGCATAAAGTATGGTCAGGACAGACTTCTTGCTTAACCTATGATCTCAGTTCTGGATAGGTAGAAGCAGATCAGTTTTTTCCAAGTTGGAAACTCCTTACTGATACTTGGCCTCTTACATTCCAGCTTTTTGGTTAATTTTCACCACTGCGTAGTCCTTGCTCAGTGTAAAGTCTTGGTAGATGATTAAGTCACTTTCCTGCAACCTTTGCTTTGTGACCCACATTTCCAGCTTGTGTCTCTGCTGTACGTCTCTAGAGCAAGTCTTGTCATTTGTGTCCTATGTCCGTGAACCTAAATTTGATATTTACGACAAATTTCCTAAATTTGATATTTACTTATTTAATATTTCCTAAATTTCCTAAATTTGATTTTTACGACACCTGAAAGGAAAACAACAGACTAAAAACTGAGATTCAGATTTCTTTAGGAGTTGTTAGTGATAATCAATACTTGCACTTGCTCTGAATGTATAAAATAATTGTCATTTCAGCATCTGACATCCCAGTCAAGAATTTTTTTTTTCTTACGGTGACAGATTTTGCAAGCTTCTGTACCAGATCCTGGAAACTATTATGAAAGTTCAGTGGAGGCAAGAAAAACTGAAATTAATGTGGCCACAGCACTTTTAGCCAGATCACTTATCTTAGTCAAGAGATCAGTTAGGATGCATCTATGGGTGCTGATGGACCAGCCATCAGGAGACTGCTTTTTATCATGGCAATCAGAAGATGTCCCCAGAAAAGATGAAAGACAGCCAAATTCCAACTAAATATAAGGAAAAAAAGTTCACAGAGAGGTTGGCTAAACACTGGAGCATGTTCCTCAGGGACACTGTGGAGCCCCAACCCCCAGAAATTTCCAAACTCAACAAGACTTTGAACAGCCTAATTTCAAGCTGATGTTAGCCTTGCTTTCGACTGGAGGCTACACTAAATGCCTCTGAGGGTCCCTTCCAACCTGAACTATTTTATGATTATTTTTATGATTTCCCCAAAAGGAGCTGGGAGGTTTCTTTCTAGCTGAGAGCTGTCAAGCTTCAAGCTATTCCTCCTAACCATTTTTCACCCATGCACTTCTACCACTCTTTTTCTCTTTAGCTAAACTACTTGTGACAGCAATTTCCTTTTCTAGATGGCAAAGCAAACGTCCAGACCACCCTTGGAGACCTGGTGCACAGCATAACCAAAGTGATATGGGAACAGAGATGACCCTGCATGTCTGTTGTAGCTGCAGTTCAAAACAGGTGTTAGACCTTGCAGACTCCTCTTCTCAAGCGATGTCAGGCAGAAGTGACAGGGAGAAGTTAAGCTGAGAAATCCCTTTAACCTACAGCAGAAAAAAACCCAAACAACTAACTGGAGAAGTCAGTAAGATGTATTTATTCTGTAGAAAAAAAAAAAACACGTAGAACCTTGGGCACGGAGGAGAAATAATTTTTAAGATCTCAGCAGTGGGAAAGGAAGAATGTTTTAAAGTGCATCCCTCTGCTCTACCTTCTCATGGAGGTCTTTGTCTTTTCTAACACTCTGTCCTTAGCAGATCTCATGGTGGTTTTTCCCTGTCATGGTGGTTTTTCCCTCGGCAGAGTTGGCAGTGAGAGATTTTTTGAATGACAGCCTTGATTCTTACTGCTCAGAGCATTTCCTTGTGGGTGTATTTTGAAATGTTTCTGCTAGAGCTGAAACTGATAAAAAATTCTCAGTAGCTGAACTGTGTGTAAGTTTGCATTCTGGTTATACTCTCTACAATTTCAGCCTTGTAGGAAAAGGGAAAACTTACCACCACAGTTTCACTAGAGGCTTTAATGTCTGAAAAGCACATGCCTGCCTCTTGGTCTTTGCTGGCTTTCTAGGAAGGACATGCCACCTTTTCCATTCCTTTTCCTTAAGTCTTGTATACCCTGTTATTTTCATGATCTGGGGGAACGTGCTTATTTAACAGCAGTGCACACCTGTTCATCTTCCTCCCAATCATTGCTGTATCAAATACTGTCTGCTTGTTCCTGCTGTGTTTCCTGGTTTCTATTTCCATTTTCTGTTCCACTATTTTCTGATCTGTAGCAATGCCTTGCCCCATTACCATTTAGGTTAGCTCTAGCCATAGGGTTAACTTTGGTATAAAGAGGTTGAGCTTTACTGTATCCCAGTACACAATGCGGATTTGTGCAGTAGGGTTGGCATCACAAGCAGCTGCATCCAACTGTATGAGCAGCAGTCAAGCCATCCCTGCCTCCTGCAGCCTCTGGTTAATTCAACCCAGGGCTCAGCATGCTGGTGCAGGATGAACAGGGAGGAGTGTCTGAGTTATCCCTTGATCTAGCTCTACTAAAAAAGATAAGTTTGTCTGATTTTCTTGTGTTTGGAGGAAAACAAGATTAATCACCATCTGTAAATACCCCCTCCATTTTTCTTCTTCTTTTCCTTCTTCTTCTACACAAGTCCATTACACTTGTCTTTACTCACAGTGTACAAAGCTGTATGCTTTAGCTGAAGTCAATGACATTTTTTGTTACAAATGCGAGTGTTAGCAGCTGCAGGAAGCTACTCTTTTGATAACAGCCCACAGAGCCGTGCAGAATCTCCAGATCCTCCAAAAAGAGGCAAATAACTACTTTAGGCACATAGAGAACCAGGCTGTTTCTCAAATGATGGCTTTGAGGACACCACTGTATGCAAGTCAAGTAGCTGCCTTGCAGCATCCTTGTCCTCATTCAACCTTCTATGAGGGAAGAAGTATGGTTTAGACTGGGAAGTGAGTAGTACTGAGATGAAAGGTTTGATAAAAGCTGTAGAGATAACCTAGGTGTGCAAATACTGAGGATATAATTATAAACACAAATATGCCTCTCAAGGAAGTGTCTTTACTCTGCTTTCCCTGTCTGATATTTCAGACTTTACCCTTGCTAATCATCCATGACCATCTAATCAAAAACTTAGAGTGGTAAGGGCATCTTACAGCTCACAGCAGCTGTAGGACACTGTTAATTTGACTGTAGCAAAACACGAGTGACTGCAGTCATGCAGGCATATCTTAAACTACTCTTCATTGAGGTTTTGCTGAGTAGGATCAAAACTAACATCCCTGTAATTAGTGCTGGTGACAGCAGCAGCTGAGGCAAACCTGAACCAAAACTGCAGCAGTACCCTGGACAAGCTTATTCAAACAGGCTGGTGAACACCTGGATAAAAACAAAAACAAGCATCTAATTTGTTTTTTTGTCTTTCGTATCTTTTTGAAGGTGCTTGAGGTTGTTGAAGAGGTATCTTTTCGAACCCTTGTTTTATAGCCACCCTGACTGCTTTTCTATTGTACCTCACTTCACACCTCTATTGATCACTTTTAAATACAGACCAAACTAAAGTACAGTTCACTTTTCCTTTTTCTTGGCAGTGTTTATTCTGATTTTCTCAGATGAAACTAGCTTGATTCAATATAGTAACTGCAGCCAACATTTCATCTCGTTGGAATCGCAGTTCAATTTTGTATCAGTAATGAAGTTTCACACACAGGTTTTGTTTTACTTAAGGCTTTTAAAACCTTTCCATGAAATGGGAATTGTCTCTACATGAAAAAACAAAGCTTGAAAAAACTTTTGTTTGGAAAAGGTAAGATGAGACACTATGCTTATGTATTTCCCAGGAATATAAGGAAGAGGCTATGAGCCCCTAACAAAATCGTGTCTGCTTTATCTCTAACTCAAATGACTCAAATTTAGCTCATCAGATCACAAAATGCAGGGGAAGAGTGAAAAATACTCCCATCTCATAAGGGGCACTAAGGCATGCTTTCTTGAGGTCTATTTATATTTGGTATGTAGGAGACTGATAGAACATGGTGACAACTAAGAAGTCCACACCTCTTTGGTAACTTTACTTTGCACCCTTATTATTCTTGTATATTTAGCTCAGCAGCACTGCTGTGTAATATTGTGTAATTCGGCACGTGTGCTCTTTAGAGATTACTGTGAAGATCTACTGAGCTGTAGAAACAATAGAACCATGCCCAACAAAAAATTTAAAGCTGAGAGACTAAATTGAAAACTATTACTGGTCTTTTGCCTCAGCTTAGTTTCTCTTAGGTAATCCTTGAAAGATAAGTTGCTGGCAGTTTACAGCACTGCCTTACTGTCATCATGCTGTGAAGGTTGAAACTGTATACTTGCTAAACAAGAGTGCTGAAAAATTAATGCTGACCTAATTGCAATCAATTAATATATCAACTTGTATGTCTCTGCCTTATCACCTCATCACATACATAAGTTAGCCAGAAGTGAATACATTTCTTTCTGAACTGGTAAGTATTATCAAGGTTTGCAGTAAATGTGCTCCTTCAAGAAAGAAATGCAAAATAGATTTTCATTCTTTCCAAGACAAAAAAGGAAACAATAATACTTCTTATCAGGGCTCACCAGGTTTATAGCATCAGTAGGATATGTAATGTATTTTTTCAAAGTATAGCATCGTATCTAATAGCAGAAAAATACAGAAATTATTACATAGCACCAAAGGGCATATTACTAGCTGTCTTCTTTGATCTAAGATAAATTAATGGGTACAAAAATATGAATTCAAAACACTTGTACTGCCCTTAAGGTGCATAAAGGCATCATGTATCTTCCGAGTTAAGGCACTATCCTATTAGATTTCTTCTACTGGCAGATGCTTTCTTGAAAGTAATTCCTTCAAGGAACTTAATAATCCTAGTACATAATTGGAAAAGCTTCATATTGCAAATGAGGAGGCTAAAAATTGCCTCTTAATCTTGCATTTCCATTACAAAAGTCCTTTTCAGTCTTCCCATACTTGGTACTGGAACAAGTGTAGTGTGATGCCAATATTTTATATAACAAGCTAACAGCTGGAGTCCTCACTATGAAGAAGGTCAGACTCCATTTGACTTGACTTTTTCAGCCCTAGACAATTCCCTTCTTTCCAGAAGCATGGTTTAACACCCCAGTCAATGCCAGCTCTTGGGTGAGACTACCCCTCTTGTTGAAGCTGGGCCAATGCTGAAAGCAAGTTGTGCTCTGCATGTGTGTGTAAGAGGGAGAAAAGAGAAGCGAGGATACAGTAGGGTGGGCTTACTGTAGCACAGTGATGTAAGTATTCAAACAGCAGTGGGGACATTTCTGTGGCTGCAGCAACCTGGACCCTTTCTGTATTTTAGCCAATGGCTACTGAACAGTGACTATTTAGAAGCCCTAGTTTGAATGTTATGCTACTAACAAGGTGGGCACTGGATACTCTTGTCTGTGCATGTTAAGCATCCTAAAGACACTTTGGTTGTGTCTTTGGGTCAATTCATGTGATACAGAAGGTAAGCAATCTGAAACAGCCTTTCATATGCTAAAATGGCCTGTGTGCTTTTGTGCTTCTAAGGCATAGTTAGCATCAATTTTCCTTCTAGGTCTCCTAGGTCCACCAGGACCTTTTCTAACTATCTGTTCCTCCTGATCAAAATCAGTTTATAAACTGAGGACAAAGATTACTTTCTTGCCCTACAGAATGCTCTCTATTAGTCCAAGGATAAAAAAGGATGAGTCAACTTAAAGCGTTTTCATCTTGCCACATGATGCCAGTATTCCATTGAATATATTTTGATTGAGTTTGTAGGCACAGCAAATGATAAGTAGCTTTATGTATTTATTTAAATGATACACCATGGTTACTGTCACCGTCACACTGCTGCTTGTGTTGCCTTTCTGCAAACCACGTGCAGAAAGGTTCTACCAGCAGAACCACTGTCAGAAAGCAAATGTGAAACTTCACACTGCAGTCCCTATGGGTTATGCATTTTCAATTGGGTTTCTATGAGCACTGGCACCTGCACATTAAGCACATCCTTCAATCTAGCCCTCATCAACAGAACACTCAAGGATTTGGCTGAGTACTCTCCTCAACTGAGGCCTTCAACTCAAATTCTGAGCTCTCTGCATCGGTGTAAGCTTTGAAAACAGCTGTAAGTAGAGCAGTCCCAGCCTTCCAGCCTCAATGAAATGTGAAGTGTCCTTAAAAGTTTTTATTCTACTTTACTAACCTTGACTATCAATATCTCCTCCTACTGCAACTCTCCTGAAATTGCTGCACTTTGTCATGCCTTATTGTTTTTGCCTCCTGACGTATTAAGTGGAAGACTAATGTAATAATGCAGGATAGCGTTTTGTTTTCAGGGGACAGTATTTGTTTGGTAGCTGATTCCCATCCAGATGGATGCAGAGGCCCTGCAGGTGCTTCAGCAGAGTGCTGTGGAGCCCTGCAGTCGTCACACCTAATATCTTATAAGGCACGTAACTGCAGCAATTCATCCATCAGAGGTTTGTATCACACCTCAAACAGTGAGAAACAGGAGCCGTTCTCTCTTTCTCTCTCCCACTCAACTATTTTACACCATTTTTGTCTACTGCTAACTCTAATAATCCCAAATCTTCAGAGAAAAGGATGAAGTGTTTATACAGCTGTAGCCTGTTTTCCCTGTTTCTGTTAAACATGAAATAGTTACTTCTAAGGTTCTTTTATTTTTGAAGGCTGAGAGTGGCTCAGGAAAGGGGGTAAACACAAACCTAACATGAACCAAAAAACTCAACCCTCATTGATTTAAAAGAGAACTGAGTATGTGCTTAAATGTTTTTATGAATTATGGCTAAAATAATGTTCCAGCAATTAAAAATTTCCTCTGGGCCCACAAATAAGGATCTTGGTAAAAAATAGAAAAGGAGGATACCATGGCCTAAAATATTAAAGTTAATTGTTTTTTGAACTTACATAGTTCTAAAAATGTGTTTTAATTTGATTCTAGGAGTGTTAGTTCTTTAAAACATAAGATTTAAAAAGTAATTACTCTTTGAGTTAATCATTTACTGTATTTATTTAATATCTGAGTCAGATCAAGTGCAAATTGCATTTCAAAAGTCCCTGGATCTAAAAGCTTGTTTTATCTAGGGCTGACATTTCCCTTCAGGTTTAATAACTTTCTGCTTCTGTCAAAGATGTTCCCCTTCTTCAGTGCAGTCATAGCAAGAAAAGCCATCATTTTGCCTTTCATATGTCTGAAATAGTATCTACACAACCATATTTTCAGTCCTGGATATAATTAATAATTATTTAGATAACATTTAATAACAGTATATTTAATAACAGTTTAAGAATATGGAAGTTATGAGCATTATTGAATTATTCTCTCTTTTTCAAATTCTGTATTACAACTGAAGTGTTGATTTTAACATGCAAGCTGCATCCTCAGCAACATTTTTCAGTCAATTTATATTGATATTCTGTGGTTCTACATGTCTCTACTTTTATTCTAATTTATAAGCAGCAAGAGGTTAACCAGGATTCAAGGGAAATACAATAGACAATTATACATTCCATTGCATGCCTGAACCATTTGCAACTATTGAATTTTTGTAAACTGGATTTCTAATTGAACTTCAGGAAATATTTGTCATCACTATGTTTTATAAAAGATAAAAAGTCTGTAGAAGGTTCAATTTTATTAATTAACTGTTAAGCAAAGTAGACAGTGTTACTTTTCAATCTTCAGTAGAAAAGTCAGCAAGAAGGGGAGATTAGCAAAGTTAATACCACCAGTAAAACCTCTGCCTCTGTTAGAAGTAAATAAAATACTTAGATAAATAAGATATTTTTAGCTCTTCCAGACCTGATGAACTTCATTCTTTGACAAAAAAAAGCACTGGCTGAAAAGGTCTCAGAGCCAGCAGCAGCCACCTCTGGGAATTCACAAAGGATGGATAAAGTGCCATAAACTGATAACATCATTGTTGCTTTCCCTCCTTTATTAAGGGGAAACAAGGGTGAGAAGAGAAACAAGGGAGCTGTGTACCACTCAGCATAACTTTAATATCCAGAAAAACTCTGGAACAAATAATTCAGCAACCTATTCATAAGTAGTTGAAAAATTATGATAAGTTGCCACCAACTCTCTTCTCATGTAACTAGTTCTTGGCAAATTCAAGTAACTCTTTTTACAGTGAGATAGTGGCATTTGTGGGCAGAATAGGAGCCGTGAATATTTTATACCTTGGTTCTTAGTAAGGCTTTTCACAACGTTTAACATATTCGCAAGCTAGCTACAGAATCATAGTTCAAGTGAAAGAACCCTAACCTGCAAGCAAAATCATGCTCAAGAAATACTTTTCAGTAGTTTCTTGACAAAAGAGGAAGATATATATATGCAGCTCTGCAGGACTTTTTCTTCACTCTATTGTAGGCTGTTTTCTCTAGCGGTCTGAGTGAAAGAATTGTTAGGGTGCTTATACTAAAAAAATGACAGAAGTACTATAGTTATGCTGTAAGGCAGAAAAGAGTTGAAAATGGAGAAATAATGGGAAAAATATCTGCACATTCGATAGGGACAACTGCAAAGTGCTACACATAGGCAGGAATAATCAAGTGAACAAATAGGGAATGGAAAGCACTAGACTCCAGTCCCCAATCCAGACAGATTGGAAGATTTGGCCATCATTAATGACAAGAAATTTAACAGGAACAAATGCTGGATTCTGCACCTGACATGGATTCACACCAAGCAAAAGTGTAAACTGGGAGAGGAATGGCTGGACAGCAGTCCTGCAGAAAGGGATCTGGGGGTGGTGGTTGACAACAGGCTCAATATGAGCCAGCAGTGTGGCCTGGCATCCAAGAAGGCAAACGGCATCCTGGGGTGCATCACACACAGCATAACCAGCCGGTTGAAAGAGGTGATTATCCCACTGTATTC
Organism: Aegotheles bennettii; assembly: GCA_013398125.1. Taxonomy (NCBI): domain Eukaryota; kingdom Metazoa; phylum Chordata; class Aves; order Caprimulgiformes; family Aegothelidae; genus Aegotheles; species Aegotheles bennettii. The sequence goes on along the minus strand of VZRW01009966.1, from coordinate 15,957 downwards.
AGCATTGCAGCCTCACCCAGAGTACTGTGTGCAGTTCTGGGCCCCACAGTTTAAGAAGGATGTTCAGGTCCTTGAATGTGTCCAGGGGAGAGCAACAAAGCTGGTGACAGGGCAGGAAGAAATGTCCTACAAGAGCAGCTAAGGACTTTGGGCTTGTCTAGTTTGGAGAAAAGAAGGCTGAGGGGTGACCTCATTGGTCTCTACAGCTTCCTGAGGGGCTAAGTGGAGAGGGAGGTGCTGACATCTTCTCCCTGGTATCCAGTGATAACATGCATGGGAAGGGTTCAAAACCGTGCCAGGGGAGGTTTAGACTGGCCATTAGGAAGCACTTATTTACCAAGAGGATGGTGAAACACTGGACCAGGCTTCCTAGAGAGATGATCGGTGCCTCAAGCCTGTTAGTGTTTAAGAGGCATTTGAATAATGCCCTTAATAACATGCTTTAACTTTTGGTCAGCCCTATAGTGGTCAGGCAGATGGACTAGATGACCACGGTAGGTCCTTTCCAATGGAAATACTCTGTTCTATTTCTATTTCTATTCCATTCCATTCCATTCTGTGTCTCGGCACAGTAGTGGATGTTGAGTCCATTGTACTGAAGAAGGGAAATGCCATTCCAGGATGTGTAAATCCACATGTACAACCAGCAAGTGAAGCAGTCCTTTCATTCTGCTTAGCAATGCCAAGGCTCCTGATGCAGTCTTTGGACAGGTTTTCAGCAGCATTTCCATGAAATATTTGGACTAACCAGTGTTCAAAGAAGAGCAGTGTGAACAAAAAGAAATTTAGTGAATGTGTCTGTAAGGACAGACCAGAAAAACTGAAAACTGTTTAGTCCAAGGAGGGAAGGACCGTGGGACATGTGATAATGTCCTCCAAGTATGTGAGGCTGCCTTAAGAAAGAGAATAATGTGTTCTTTGAATCCCAAGGTGGTGAGCAGCCTATGGATGTAGTGAACCACTGGAACAAGCTGCCTGAAGGGCTACAGGTCTCACTGGGTGGAGACCATTTCATTTTCTGAACAGTCCGGAAAAAACCTTTCTCCAGACTAACTGTAGGGTAGGCAGATGCCCATTTGAGTTCTCATACAGCCATACTTCTTCAGGCTCTTCTGAACAAGACCAAAGCACACAAGGTAATGTAATATAAACACACATGACTAGTTTTGTTTGTGTTTATGCTTTGTGTTACTGCTGCAGTTTTTAACTTGCTATTCAGTTTGACCCATCTCCTTACAAAGGTCAGATGTTGGTGCAATACATGGAAGAAAACACTTTTTTCTCCCATTCTTTCATTTTTGTGGATGAGGCTTTTCCAGATTATGTTTGTGAACAAGGAAATCAAATATATATGTATATTGGCAACACGCACTGTTATTTTTTCTTTGTTGTTGTAGTGGTTTCGTCAGAAAATGCAGACGCATTCTTAATGACACAGTCATCCATTCTGAGGGGTCAAAACAGAGAATTCTGGATTCCAACAGGTTTGAGGATAATCCTCTATTTGTAGGATTCACTTTTGCTATGGGACAGCAAATTGTTATTTTCTTCTGTTTACAAAGATTTGTTGTGAAAATTTCTCCTACATTTTTGCTACTAATCTGCTTTCTTGGAAGGGAAACTCCTATTACACACTTTGGCTGCCTCAAAAATATTCTGGTTTTACTGGAACCTTTTTCTTGTTCCAATTCTAATTCAATTAAGTTCCAGCCTAATTTTAGATCATTGGTGGTGTCTGAAGTGAATATGTACTTATTTTGTCCACACAAGGTATTGGTTTGTAATTTTCTCTCAGATAAATTTCAGTGGGGCCCATTTCTGCAGAATGCTGAAATTAATTTCCTTTAGCACTAAAATATATTTATGCTTTATTTCTATCAAGTTTGAGATCATGCAGAAAATGCCACTTCTTAGGTGTCAAATTTCTCATGTCGCTTAGTCACAATTTTTATGACTCTTTTCTTATATCTCTTCTGAAATGAGACATGGTAATTGGATTATTGCAGATGGCAGCAACCTCTGAATCAGTCATGCAAACCACTAGCTGTTTTCTCATGCAGGACATGGATATGAGACCTTTGCAAATATTCTTTTACATGTTAACAAAGAAATTGGCCTTTAAAATGGTGATAAGGAAGGGAAGGGAGTTCAAAAATAGCTGAAAAAAATCAACTGGGTGGTGGTGTTTTTACAGGATTCCTGGATCCTTTTATGATGTGGGATGCTTGAAATCCTAACATAAACTTTACTCATCTGAAACCTTACTCAGTCTTCAGTTAGTGTCAGGGCTGCATTAGGAATCACCACCTCACTTTCTGCAATGGGATGAGAGCTGGTTGCCTCCTGTGCTTTGCCAGTTCTCGTGATAGGAGTTCAGGCAGACCCAAGAAGAGGGTCCGCTCTGGGCGTTTAGGATCACCTGAGCCAGCTGAACATTTACTTGTGCCCCACTGGGAATACCCTCCCTGACATTATTCCAGAAAAAAATGTAAACCTGAAGTAATTCTTGCTATAAAGTATTTCATTTTTTATATACTGAACACTGGACAACAAATGTTTATTGAAACTGGAAAAGGGGAAGGCTACCTCTTAAATCTGTTTTGTCTTCACCATGCACATGGAGGCAATTAGTGTGATGGTGTGCTAGATTGAACAAATATTTACTCATGCCCAGGAGGGACTACAAGGTAAACTGTCAGAGAGGCAGATTGCCTCTCCCAAGGAGAAAGGGCTGAGAGCTGATCTGAGAGGACAACTTAGGGAGTCCTTCCTTCAAAAGTGAAGAGGATTTATAGCCCAGGTTTCAAAGGTATTTAGGAATCTGAAGATGTAAGGATATGTTTTGTGGTTTACCCAGCGCACCAGGCATATTAGTTCAGTGAGTAACAACCCAGCCTGGTCCCTAAAACAAAACATTGAATGTGGCATGGGATGCCTGTGTTTTATATGGCTCACAAGCAAATCAATTGCCTCGGAGGGAACCCCTTACCACACAGCTCTTCTCATTGGATTTCCAGGAGACTCAGCTTGACATGTCGTGTTGTTCATTTGAAGCTTTCTGATAGCTGCCACCAGGCCACGTGATCCCCGCTTGGGAGCATGTTGCCCAAACCCATCCCCTTAGCTTAACATCCTGCTTTTGGGAAGAGGCATATGGGTCAGGAGGAGGATGGATTGATACTGTGGCTTTGCAGCAATGGGTAGCACCATAATTAAGCTGGCGTAGCTCTGCAGCTCTTGCCAGACCAGGTCAAAGCTTTTACATAAATGCTTGAGTCTCTTTGTATGGATGTTCAGAGATGGGCTCACAGACTGTAACTCCTTCCTGCAGCATAACACCTCCTACCCCAACCAGCCCCTCTCAGAGACTTGCGTCACTGACATCAATGACTACAAATATTCATCATCAGAAGAGCAGGACCATGATTCAGATTTTTTACCCATTAGTTGAGGATCTTGTTGCTAACTGTTGGGAGCTATATCAGCTTTTTCTCTCACTCATGCAGCCCACTTGTGTCAAAATTAAGGCTTTAATAGGGTGTTTTGCATTAAAATGGAGATAAACAGTGTGCTTGCTTGAAGCAGAACAAGACAGAATAAGCCAGATCTTCATCTGATATACATTTGTCACAGCTCTATAAAGATAATGAAGCTATACTAATTTACATTAGTTAAGAAGCAGAGCTTTCATACAGACTCCTCTGCAGATCTCCTTCATGCGGATAAGGAGAGACACTGGTTATAATGTGCAGGCATGACAGCTTCCAGCACGTGCCTCGAGTAGGTCAGAAACAGTCTTAATCATGCCTTCACTGAAAACCGCTGATAGGCAAGAATTAATCATAAGTAAAAGCTTGTATTCTTGTACTTTTCCCTGGAATGTCTTTTGGTACTCTTAGGCAACACTGCTTTATCTTACCATTGCCTTTAGGACAAGGGGTTTGCAATTTTCATGACTGCTTGGAGCTTCACATGTGCAATTAAGAATTGTGTGTTACTTCAAATCTAGCTGGGGACCCACTCCATCATCTATGGTATTCAACTCTTCCCTGTCTCCTTTTGTCTCTTGATTATTAGGCAATGAGGAGGATTTTCTTAGCTTTTCTGCCTCCTTTAATACTCTTTCCTTTCCTGTCTCACTCACTTGACTCAACTTCTCTTGTAAGGCCACCTGCTGAGAAGAAGTCAGGTACCATTTATCTTGTCTGCATTTATTTCCAGCTGATATCACTCTCCCTTTTAAAGTGACAAAAGAAAATAAATTTCAATAATTTGAATTTTGAGTAAGTAATAAAAGTTGATGGGATTCCTATTGTTGTATTATTCTTAAAACGCAGGCAGCCATTGGCCTTCAGGAGCCCACGAGGTGAGTCCGCAGCACTGGGGATTCACCATTTGGATCACAAGTATGCAAGTTCCATTTAAATATCAGCTGAAACTCTGAAGTCCTTTTGCAGACATCACTGTTTAATTAATGCAAACTGGAAGCAACAGTGGTGGTAACCAAAGAGAATTGTATTTGTCCCTCCCATTTCCCTTCACTGAGAAGCCATACTTTTTCCATGTCTTGTGACATTGTGTTCCCGTGGATGGCTGTGTAACCAACAGCCGGACAGCCAGAGGCAGTGGGAACAGAGACACTCAAAGCCCTGTGACTGCAAGGCTCTGGGATAAGTGATGCAAAGCAGGCAATGAAAAATTTAGCAGAAACACATCATTTTTATTCTGTTCAATAAAGCAAATTGTACCACTCCCAAACATAAATTCTTTTAAGAAATTAAATATTTTTTAAAATGGAAATTTTCTGCGGATTTGTGTGTATGAGTACATGAACTGTATAAACTGCTTTTTCTTTCAAATTTCAGTGTGGAAAATTCCTTTAGCTGCCTTTGAGGCAGAGTATCCACTGAGATGTAATATTAATTTCATTAGGTTCATCAGTGTTAATGTTGTTCAGCTCCATTTAATGAAAACAGTAAATTAGCATGTGCAGTAGTTCTCTTTCACTAATTGATATATGATGAAAGTTCCCATGTTACCAGCTAGTACATCTTAAAGGAGAGTAACTAGAAACAGTGGCTTAAGGGTTCTTAAAAATGCATGGTTTTAATGGCATTAATAGCCAGTATATGCTATTTAAGAGATAAAAGCAAAAATAAGACTTGGTATCGCCTGATAACAAAATCATGTCCAATTCAATTTCTACCCTGGGAGTTTGAGTAGCTATTGTTCTTATGCAGGAATGGTCTTTGAATACATATTTCAGCAGCATTACATACTTTAGCATAAGGATTATCATTCTGAAGTCTGCTTTTATAGTAATTTTTTTTCAGTGGACTTTTAGCTTTTGATCGTGTGCTTGCATCTAATTGAAGAAGTGCTTACATGTCTGTCTCTGCTGATTGCTAAGTGAGAAGGACTTGAGTTACTAACTGTTTTCCAGGAAGTTAAAATGGAGCATGGCAGATTATCATCTGATGTTAACCAGTTGCTCTGTTTAAAATTGGATTGAACTGTTCTCATTTGCATCAAAGAACGGGAAAGAAACCCAGTGTGGAAACACTGAAGACACTTCTGTCAATGACAGAAGCACCACAGTGCTCCAGAAGCCCAGGAGACTTTATCAGGCCACAGCCAGGCACCTGTTTCCAAAGGAAATTTTGAGTGACCAGTAAGGGGAATAAATGAAAAATCATGTACTTCATGAGTATTGGCTTGTGGATAACTTCAATCTTACTAAAAAATCAGCTACTGACTTCTCCTTCAGTAGTTACATATGCCTACAAAATCTTCAGAGGGAAAAATCGAAGACAGATGAGAATGAAATATTCAAAAGGAACTGAAAATAACCCATTCTGCTGGAAGAAGTATGGAAAAGACTCCAAATATGAGCTTGTACATCTCCCAAGGCATCATGTTTTAAAAGGGCATTGATCTGTGTGAAAAGAAAGCAGCTTTAGTGACTTTGTAGCCAAACCGATCTGCTGAAATTGCAAGAAATCTCTGACCAAGCCTTGTAGTATGCAAGGCACCCAAACACCACACAAATGCTACAAGGCACTGAATTGCTTAAAAGTTACATTTCCCTTGGCTAGTAGGTCTGCAGCAGTGAGATGCTGCTCATCTGCAATGTATGAAAAGCCAGGGGTCATAACAATTGTGTTTTCTGAATTCACGTGTCTCAGGAATCACATTGCTTTTCCAAGACAAATGCATTGTTGGCTTCATCCTGCTGCCCATCAGCAGATACTCAGATTTGTACAATGCCAAACAACATGGCCCTCACAAATGAGGTTTTTCTTGGCAGGAAAACACGGGGGACTCAGCAAGGTAACCTGAGGACTGCTGCGCTCACAGTGTTTGTTTAAATTGGTCTGGACTGCCATAGTGCTGTGCAGAAATAGGTCTTGCAATGACTTCAGCGACCGAGAAATGTGGTAGATAGTTTGCAGTCCCAGTTCAAAGTTTTTATTTTATTATCCCAAACTTGATTTCTCCCAATTATTTTTTAACAAGTATTTCTCTGTTGTTATACTCCATATGGACAAGCCAAAAATCCTGTCCCATAGACAGATGGAGCAAATGAAGGAGAAATTATTATAAATGCAAACAAAATTATTTAACTAGAGGCTTGCTTATGATTTTAGGTTCTTGATTTTCTAGTCTGTGAAGTGTTTTTCTCTCATATGTGATAGCTCTTATCATAGCTCTTATCAGCAGTGGTCTCCTGTTGCATCTCTTCTTCTTTATCATGTATTTTTCAACTAAGTGTTATGTATTTTTGAACTAAATGTGAGATGATTGTATCAATAAAAAGATGAGTTTATGGAATTATCTCTGACCTTCTTGCATGTATCTTAAATCTTATCATGACAGGTATAATCTATCATTTTCCTGACTAGGTGGAATGTAGAGTGTAGAGTTTCTGCCCCTACTTTCCAGATACAGCCCATTTTTCTCTTCGTTTTGAGTCATTCTAGAAGAATTTTATATTGTGGAGGACTATATTGATTCTCCTTTAAGATGTAGACTTTTTGAGTACTGCATTGTGTTCATCTGTATCACTTATGTTTGTTGAGTGATAAATTTGGTATCTGCTTCAGGTCATATATTGACTTCTTACAAACTTCATGTTCAATTACCAGTGATCAAGAAGCCACAATGATGATATTGTAAAAGGTTCATGTTGTTCTGTATTTTCGGAAGAGATCAATGATGTTGTGGTAAAGGATATGAAGGAAGACACTTTTGTTATCTATGTCCTCCTTTAAATGTTATGCCAGGTGGTAAGTTCTCCTTATATTTCTATCAGCCAAACTCCACTACTCGTAATGGTTTGTATTGTGGTTTTCCACTTGAAATTAAAATCTCTAAACATAGAATCAGAGAATCATCAAGGTTGAAAGAGACCTTCAAGATCATCCAGTCCACTGCCTACCTACATCACCACTAAACCACATCACCCAGCACCACATCCAGACTTCTCTTGAACACCTCCAGCGACGGTGACTCTACCACCTCCCTGGGAAACCTATTCCAATCACCCTTACAGTGAAAAAATTTTTCCTAATGTCCAATCTGAATGTCCTCTGCTGCAATTTAAAGCCATTTCCTATCATCCTTTCACTATGGGCACAACAGAAGAGACTGACCCCTGACTCACTACAACCTCCATTCAGGCAGTTGTAGAGAGCGATGAGGTCCCCCCTGAGCCTTCTCTTCTCCAGACTGAACAACCCCAGCTTCCTCAGTTGTTTCCCATGACATATTTTCTAGTCCCTTCACCAGCTTTGTTGCCCTTCTCTGGACACGCTCCAGCAACTCAATATCTCTCTTGTAGTGAGGGACCCAAAACTGAACACAGCACTCAAGATGCAGCCTCACCAGTGCTGAGTACAGCGGGACAATCACTTCCGTAATCCTGCTGGCCACAGTGTTCTTGATACAGGCCAAGATGCCACTGGCCTTCTTGGCCACCTGGGCACACTGCTGGCTTGTATCCAGCCAGCTGTCAACGAGCACCCCCAAGTGTCTTTCTGCTGAGCAGCTTTCCAGCCACTCTTCCCTGAGCCTGTATCGGTGTCTGGGGTTGTTGTGGCCCAAGTGCAGGACCCAACATTTTGCCTTATTGAACCTCATCCCATTGGCCTCTGCCCATTGATCCAGCCTGTCCAGATCTCTCTGCAGAGCCTTCCATCCCTCAAGCAGATCAACACTTCCACCTAACTTAGTGTCATCTGCAAACTTACTGAGGGTACACTCAATCCCATCATCTAGGTCATCAATAAAGATACTAAACAGAAAAGACCCCAACACCGAGCCCTAGGGAACACCACTAGTGACCTGCTGCCAACTGGATTTAGTTCTATTAACCACAACGCTCTGGGCCCGTCCTTCCAGCCAGTGTGTTAGACTGTTAACATGTGTTAGACTGTTAGATTGTTAACATGTTAGACTGGCAGAAGCATTTCAGTTTATTTAGCTGAATTTTTACAGAACTACTGGGTCAGTTGCCATACAATCTCTGGGATAAAATAAAATACAGGGTCGCCTTTTTTTCTAGGCATTGTATTTAAAGTTAGCAAGGCCTTAACAAATTCCCCAAAGCCTTCCTGGATGACATGGAAACTCTAGAATTTGGAGCTTTGTTGGAGTGATTTTGGATGTTTCATTCCTACCCTGTGCAGACCCTTGGCCTCAGCCTGCACTGGCCATGCCCTGGTTTTGAACAAATTGGTTAGTTATTTTTCTGTTGCCCTGGGCCCAGTCAAACAGTGAGTAACTGATGCTGCAGCTCGCTAATGGAGTAATGGTAAACACAACCTTGCCTTTTACTGTTTTTCTTAGCCCACAAGCAATGTTATAAAACCTGGGATTCCCAGTTGTAATTGAACTACAACATGGTCTGCTAGAGGAAAAATGTAGTTCCAAGTGCCTCCCTCCCTTCTTCTTCTTCATCCTGAGACATGCTCCTGGGTAATGCAACATCTTGTGTACAATTGCATCATGCTTACCTGTATTAGGTAATTTAAGAGCTGAATAAAACAGAATCACAGAATCTAAGGGGTTGGAAGGGACCTCGAAAGATCATCTAGTCCACCCCCCCTGCCAGAGCAGGGTCACCTAGAGTACATCACACAGGA
>VZRW01009963.1:311407-326683 GCA_013398125.1 Aegotheles bennettii | reverse complement strand
TTTCTGATACAGGCCATATGCTGCTGAGAGTCCCTGGTGACAAGAAGGTTTGAGAGCGTGGGCTCATGGCCTTGAATTCTCCTGAGGGAATCTGGGTGTCCTGACGGCATCGTTCTTTGTCCCGAAGGTGCTGAGCGATGAGGTGAAGCGGAAGCAGTACGATGCGTACGGCACGGCGAGCTTCGATCCCGGCGCAACCGGTGCCGGCGCTGGGCGGCAGTACTGGAGCACCGGCCCGTCCATTGATCCGGAGGAGCTTTTCAGAAAAATCTTTGGGGAGTTTTCGGGATCCTCTTTCGGTGATTTTCAGAGCGTCTTTGACCAGCCGCAGGAGGTATGGAGCATGTTCATTTCCTGGGTAGTGAAATGGAAATGAGAAATGAAACCCAGGAAAGCTGGAGAGAGTCTGTCACAGAGCACTCCAGGAGGGAGCTTAAGTGAAGAATTTGCCTCTGGGAATGTCAGCACAAGAGTGTCCCCTGGTGTGGGTGGGGGAGTCACGTGTGGGTGTGTTCTCCACACCTCCAGACAGATGTTTTTCTGGACTTCAGCTGCTTCATTTGGTGTTTACTGACACCAGACAATGGATTGTAGAGGCATGTTTTCTGGTCTACGTTGATTTGCATAGATCTGCTTTAATATGTAATGCTAAAAACCACAAAATACCTTTTAACTGTAAAATAAGCCTTCCAGCGTCAGGTTTGACTGCTTAATTGGCCTAATTTTGCAACTTAATTGGCTTAATGTTTCAGCAGAGCCCATAATAAAACCCATGTCTTGTTCTTTGTGCTGCAGCTAAGCACTCTTCTAAGTACTGACAGTGGTGGTTCGTGTGTGGCCTTTGGAAACGCCTGGTATTCCGTGCTTCTGGCTTTACTAAAAATTACCTTTTTGTTATAAACAAAAGTTCTGATTTTGTGCAGTCATCTTTGCTGATGACTTCCCTTGGTAAGTGAAGAGTTTATTGAGGAAGAGCAGATACAGCTGAAAGCCTTCACCCTCACCCGTTGCTGCATTCCCATTAAACAAAACCTTTAGAAATCGTAAGGGTTTGCCTGTGAGGAGAAAAACGCTTGGCTTCTGTTTTTACTTCCTTCTTTTCTATTCTTAGATCTCGTTTTTGCTATACAACTGCTCATCAGAGTGGTGTAATCATCATCCTTGTGATGTCTGCTATCCTCTTGTACCCCTCTTTATTTTGTGAGACACAGGATTGCTTTCTCAAACGAGGCAAACCCTTTGGAATTTGTTTCTTCCCCTCCCTATTACCTGGATGTATTTTAAGCATTGTTTAATACTTGGCCTAGAGCATTTCAGTCTGCTTAAGACCCCATCAGCTGTATATCGGTGCCATAGAGTCATAGAATCTTCATTGAGGTTGGAAGAGACCTTCAAGATCATCCAGTCCAACCCCCACCTACATCACCACTAACCCATATCACCCAACACCACATTCAGACGCCTCCTGAACACCTCCAGTGACAGTGGCCCCACCACTGCCCTGGGCAACCCAACACCAAATCACCCTCACAGGGAACAAATTTTCCCTAATGTCCAACCTGAATCTCCCCTGCTGTAATTAAATGTCTGTGTCTCCCTCACAGTACATCATGGAACTGACATTCACCCAAGCTGCAAAAGGTGTTAACAAGGAGATTGTGGTGAACATCAACGACTCCTGTGAGCGATGTGATGGTAAAGGACACGAGCCCGGTACCAAAGTGCAGCGCTGTCACTACTGCAATGGCACTGGCATGGTAAGTGCTTCCTCAGACACGGGTTCTGCTCTGCTCTTCCTCTCTGGGGCAAGTCAGTCCCTTTGGCAGTGAGAAATTCCCACTAGAGTCATCAGCTTACCTTGGGTGAAGCCAAGTTAATGTGGACCTGGTGTTAACGGGCATTAGGGAGATTTTCTTTGTGTTAAATCAGTGCTCTGCCCTGCTGAAAGCACCAGCCTTCAGGGCTAGGGTGTCTGGTATTCTACATCCCACAGACCATGTTTATGTAATGTAACAGTGCTGAAATTACTTGGGTATTAAATGGGATACTGTGAATTGAGGGGTGGAGGAAGGAGGAAGGCGATAACTTAAGGGTGATCAGGAAGTAATAAGATGGATACTGCTTACGGTAGGTGAAGAAATGAACACCTATGCTATGAGTAAAGGCTGAGAGTTGGGGTGGTTCAGCCTGGAGAAGGGAAGGCTCCAGGGAGACCTTACTGTGGCCTTTCAATACTTAAGGGGGGCTTATAAGAAAGATGGGGACAGACATTTTAGCAGGGCCTGTTGCGATAGGACAATGGGTGATGTTTTGAACTAAAAGAGGGGACATTCAGACTAGGTATGAGGAAGAAATTTTTTACACTGAGTTCTGAAGCACTGGCCCAGGTTGCCCAGAGAGGAGATTGATGCCCCATCCTTGGAAACATTCCAGATCAGGTTGAATGGGGCTCTTGAGCAACCTGATCTAGTTGAAGATGTCCCTGCTTATTTCAGAGGGGTTGGACTGGATGAGCTTTAAAGGTCCCTTCCAACCCAAAGCAATCTATGATTCTATGATCAAGGTTCAAGTTTTCAATTTCCACTCATCAAAGCTGGTGCAGCCAGTCTGTGAGCAGAGCACCTTTCTGTGCAGAACAGGCGTAGCTGGTCAGAGGAGACTGCAAGTTCTTCCTACCATTTCCTCACGTGCTGCCACCTGATGGGTGGCTTTCACAGTCCCATCCCTAGCTTAGTCTCCGTAATGTTTTCCTGGACACTGGCAATAATTCACGCAAGTGGATTGTCCTTGGGTTCCTCAAAATGCAGCTGTTTGTAGTTCTCAGTGAAATAGCACTGTGAGGAGCTTTGTTCCTGCTTGCCCGTTAAAGCCTAGAGATGGACAGCATTGTGCTTCCCTTCTTCCTGCCATGAGACAGTTGCTCATAGTGGTGGTTTTCAGTGGAAATCAAAATGGGATGGCGATTGAATCTGGTGCAGCTTCTCACAAGCAGCATCCTCTTTGGATTCCTCATCCGGCTTTCTGCTCCACCCCTTGCTCAAGGACATCGCTGTGCTGTCCGGTTGCACGTGCAGTCAGAGGGATTCGGGTGTGCTGGGCCAGGCACTGGCATTGTCTTAGGGAAGTGAAAAGCACCATCTCTGTACCAAATATTTGTACAATCTGTTTCCTTCCCCAGGAGACGATAAATACCGGCCCCTTCGTAATGCGGTCCACGTGCCGGCGCTGCGGCGGTCGTGGGTCCATCATAACAACACCGTGCGTCGTGTGTCGAGGAACGGGGCAAACCAAGCAAAAGAAGACGGTGATGGTTCCTGTGCCAGCTGGTTAGTGGTGTATTTGTGTGCTGCTCTCTGTTAAATAACTGGTTCTGTGCTTCCACCTGGCCAGCAGCAAGGCCTCCAAAGCGTGGCTGGTCCCTGCCACTCATGTGACAACAACGTAAGAAGCTTTGCTGCAGAGAAGTTGTCTTAAGAGCAAAGCAGACTGATACCTTGGTGATTGGAAGGGTTAATAGATGAACTTTCTGGCCGTGGATATAAATGTTTGCGTTGCCCTTCCTGAGCTGAGGTTTTGGTTCTTGAATGGATAATTCTAGGCGGCTTTTGAAGTGTGAAACTCAAAAGGTTTTGTTGCCTTGGGTCTTTTGTTCTTGAAGGAGCTTGAGTGAGGGTGAGAATCTTGACAGCTTGGCTTAGAGCAGAGCTGATGGCCTTCCTCACCAGAGAGGGTCAAATGAGTTGGGCTGAGGACTTGCTTCTTGGAGCTCACCCTGGGTGAGCAGCCTGTAACTTCCCCGCAGCTTGTGGAGGCTGCACAGCGCTTCCTTAGTCTGATGCGTTTCCATAAGGAATTCTGTAAGGGACTGAAGTAATGAGCCTGCTTGGTGTGTAGCCACCACCTTAGAGGTACGAATGTGTGCTGACACAGCTCCTGTGGAGAGTGTCACTGTGTAGGTCTTGTGGATGACCGGCATCCTGGTACTCCTGGATGTGCAGGTGCTGCTGTGCTGGGATCTGAAGAGAAAAGCTGTATGTGGATTATAAGGCAAGGCAATTTTCCCTATGTTTTTTCTGATTGCAGGTGTTGAGGACGGGCAGACAGTTCGGATGCCTGTGGGGAAGAAAGAAATTTTCATTACGTTCAGGGTATGTATCGTTAGATCATCAGCTGCTCCTGTGTTTGAGTTGGTTGCTTGTTCCCTTTGCAACTACCTGGGAAGTCTGGCTGAATGGGGCCGGGGGAGGAAGAGCGAGCGATCCTTTGAAACATCTGAGGTAACACAATCCCCGTGAACTTTGGGACAGCAGGAGCTCTGCATTGTGACCAGTGGTGTAACTTCATGGAGAACGGCGCTGCTTGTTCCAGGATGAGCCCCTTACGGTAGCGTGCAGCAAAATGCGGAGTGGGTTCTTGATGCCAGGAGTCTTTGACTTGGGAATGTGAATGAGCTGCCTGCCTCAGTGGTGGGAGCACTGAGGAAGGCTGTGGGATGCCCACGAGGCGCTGGCTGCTCAAGTGTCCTCTTGCAGACACACGCCAAGTGCTGCTTTGCACATGTTCTGTGACTGGGGCCCTCTTCTCCTGTTGGTATCCTGTCACATGCATCTCTGTCAAGGAGAAGACTTCTCTCAGCACCTTTTTTTGTGGTGTGGGAGGATTTAATTCCCTCCCAGGTGTGAGGCCACTGCAAAGGTGCATGCCTCCCTTTTCTGGCTTCCCCTGGTTCAGGGTGCTGGACAAGGCAGTGTCTGCAGAATCATGCTGACACCAATAAATGAACAACAGCATTAGGGGAGGGAGTTGCTGAGATCAGAAGCAGGCATCCTCCTAGGCCTCTGGCTAATTATGTCAAGATCTGTAAAAGACTGAACATTACCTTGCACTTCTTAGACATGCAGTGTGTGGATGGGAAATGATCTGACTGCAGCATTCGGATGTTTTCTTCTGAGAGCTTTCAAAGCAGTGTACCATGAGAACTGTGGTGGTGTGCTCACCTCTCTTTGGAACTGCCCGCCTTTTAGGTTCAAAAAAGTTCTACTTTCAGAAGAAATGGAGCAGATATCCATTCGGACCTCCCCATTTCAATAGCACAGGCTGTTCTGGGAGGCACGGCCAGATGTCAAGGCTTGTACGAGACAATCAATATCACGGTGAGTACCGTTACGTGGAAGAGCTTGGGCATAAATCCATGTGGGTGAGCAGAGACTGCTCCTTTGTTGCAGAGGTGGTGCCAGTCTCCTAAGTCTGCCAGTATTTTTCAGGATCGAGCATCAGGTAGTTTGTGACCTGCTCGGTCGCACCTCCTTTCCTGTCAGTGTCGGGACAGGGGAAGGAAGGGCCAGGTGGGTGCTGAACAAATCCTGTCCAAGGGCTGCAGACTGTGCGAGGTTCTTTACTCTTTCCTTCAAAAGCCTTTCCATCATCCCTGACTTGGCATCTGGACATGTCCAGATCTCTCTCATCCTACTTTGAAGCTTGCTGGAGAAGTCGTTAATAATTGTAGATGTCTAATGTGATTATATAACAATTAGTGATATGTGATTATAGGTGGTTAAACTTCAGTAACAAACATGACCCCTCTGTTCCCAGATACCTCCTGGTATTCAGCCAGACCAGAGAATTCGAATGAGTGGGAGAGGCATTCCCAAAGTTAACAGCTACGGCTACGGAGACCACTACATTCACATAAAGATAAAAATTCCTCAGTAAGTTTTTGTGAAATCCTGAACTTTTTGCAAAAAAAGAGACTCTGAAAATTCTGTACTGCTTTTTCAAAGTCATTAATTTCTCACTCTGCTTTTAATGCTTGTGTGAGGTAGTTTGTTTTTTTTTTTAATAATACCATTTGGCAACCCAGCTCTAAAAATCCTAAACCCTGGAAATGCAGAAGTAATTCTTCACCTGTGTGTTTGCCTGGCTGGCTGCGATTCAGTTCGGGTCCCCATTACATAAATTCAGCATTACAGCTTACACCGTGTTGTGCTCTCACACCTACGTCTTAAAGGAACTGAAATCCTTGGCAGTTGCTTTTCAGGCTCCTTGGTCACCCTCTGCCTCTGTGGTGAAGGAAACTTTGGAGCTTGAATTGCTGCTCTTGGCAAGGGAGTTGATTTCCTGAGGTTTCCCCACCAGCCATGTGTTCTGTTGCAGCTCCACACTGTTGTAGCTCCACACACTTAGGTTTTTTACTGCAGTTTGGTGAAATATCTCTTCTCTTCCACTGAGTTTATTCTTTATAGATTGCTTATTTGAAGAGCACCATAGAGATCTGCAGTGCATGCCTGGTGTATTCATCTTGTACTTCCAAGTAGCTGCCTCTTGTGCGTGCTGCTGGAGAAGTTTAAGGAGTTCTGAAGATGCAGCTGTCACCAAC
Organism: Aegotheles bennettii; assembly: GCA_013398125.1. Taxonomy (NCBI): domain Eukaryota; kingdom Metazoa; phylum Chordata; class Aves; order Caprimulgiformes; family Aegothelidae; genus Aegotheles; species Aegotheles bennettii. The sequence continues at coordinate 320,307 of VZRW01009963.1, read as the reverse complement.
ACCTTTGTCTCCCACCTGCAGGAGGCTGACGGATCGCCAGAGAGCCTTAATGATGAGCTACGCCGAGGATGAGGCAGAGGTGGAGGGCACGGTGAACGGGGTCACAAACACAGCGTCAGGTGAGCGGTGGGGACCGGTGCTGCTTCCTCCTGACTTGGCGTGGGAGTGCAGAGCACTTCCCAAGGGTTGCCAGGGAGGAAGGTGAGCCGAAACCACCTGGAGATGGCGTGTCAGCACAGCCTGCTGAGCCTGTCACATTGGGAGTAGTCTTAGGATGATGTTAATAGGCTGTAGCACAGAGCAAGGAGGTGGCCTCTTCCCAGAAAGCTTCACTCAAATACTCACTGGGCAAATGTGTGTGTGAGTAGAGAGCAGGTACTGAGATCCTCTGGGGGCCTGACGAGTTGTGGGGAGTCTGGTGGTGGTGATGAATGCCTTTCGCTCCCTGCCTCTCCCAGGAGTAACTTGTTTTAGTAGCAGAAGTAGAAAAAGAGACTGTTTCAGGCCAGTTTGGTGTGTGAGCTAATCTGTCAGGCTTCTGACTGCAGTGGGGACGTTTCTGCTGGGAGGGTGAAGGGGAGGCTGCGTGAAAGCTGCTCTGAGCCATGGGGGGTCTGGGATAGAAACATTCACTGGTGCTGAGTGGTGACTCCAGTCAGCAGTGTCCAGCATGACGGAGGGAGCAAAGTCAGCTGGGAGCTTTGTAAAGCTGCTCCTTCAGCTCCAGGTCAGACATTTTGATTCAGCAATTGGGTGTTTTAGATTTTGGGGGTGAGGTACCTGGTATCAGTAGCAGCTAAAGAAAAGATGCACGGTAGAACAGTAAGGCAAGAGCTTTGTCTTTTGCTACTGAAAGCAATTTTTACTTTGCTCATACTGGAACAATGAACTTCTTAAGGCTGGTTGGATTTCTTCTTATGCTTTAAACCAAAAAGGGTATTTATGGCTGCATGCAGCTAGGCAGAGGTGAGTCTTCCAAAGCTGCTAAATGATCCCAGGAACTCAGGTCGTCTCTGAGAACATGCACGTGTCAAAGCCTGAGGATTATCAGCTGAAGTTCAGGATATTGGAAGGCAACGTCTGCCAGAGACTCCCAATGTTACGTTTTATAGTGCAGAAACACAGAGGTTAAGTCTTTTCTGCTGAGGGTCAGCATTAAAGGTCAGCCAAGGGGGGAGATCTCCAAACACAAAGCTTTTATACCAGCTTTGTAAAGACGTTTGTGTGCCAAAGGAAAAAAAAAAAACCTCTCCAAATTTGTTTTTTCAAGAGTAAACCTCCCAATTTTTACCACAGTTAAGCAGCAAGGTGCATTAAAAATGCCAGCAGCTTGGAGTTCAGAGCCAGGCTGTTGCTGAAAGCATGTCCTTGCTCTGGGAAGCAGAAGTACCCTGGGTGGATGGGGGTGTGTTCTGCCACCAGCCTTGGTGTTTCATACCATTGCATCAGTCTGAGCTCGGCCGTCAGCTGGGGGAGCACAGGCAGGACTGGGCTCTGTGTTCCCTGTGTGCAGAGAAAGTTCGAGGAGGATTTGGGGTCTTGGTGTTGATGGCTTTACTGCAGAAAAAGCAGATTAGCAAAGACATCTCCTTTGTTCTTGCTGTAGCCAATTCTGGAGGGACAAACAACAACTCGGGACCTGTTTGTATGGGAAAATTACACTCGCTGCTGCCAGTAAGATTCCTTATCTGGCCACTTGTTCTGGAATACCTGTAGCCTTTTTCAGTCTAGCCCGAGTTCATTTTCTCCCTGGTACTGTTTGAGTGTTGCATGAGGATTCCTTGAGGCCAGTTCCTGGTGTGGTTTCACACTGCTTTGCTCTAAAAGGTCACGGTGTGAGACAGGACGATAGATTGTTCCAGGGACTGCCAGTGTAGGGTTTTTCTGTAAAGTCATGGCTGGTGCTGGTCAAGTTGGCAGCTTTGTTTTAGTAGCAGGCTTTCAATTCCAGGTGCTTGTTTCCAAAGCCCGTGGAGTCTCTGACTCAACTGTGCAGCATGAGAATTCCCTCCTGAACTGGAGGGCTGTGGAGAGGGGCAGGGAACGGTGTTTCCTGGGCTCATGGTCATCTTTTCCACTCCTGGGCTCTCCAAGTGCTCTCACTGCGAGTGCTCCAGTCCTGTGGCTTGTGCAGGTGCAGCCCTGTACGAGGTGATGCTGGCCAAACCATTGACCATTCCCTGTCTAAAATAACCCTCTCGTTTTGTCAGGGGTGCTGGCTACTGGTGGGAGATGTCTCTGACTGCAGCCCTTTGCTGTTTGTGTCCAGGTGGCAGGGCCAAGGCTAGCGCTGATGCAGGCGGGGATAGGCCTGAGGCTGAGGAGAACAAGGAGGGATTCCTTTCCAAACTTAAGAAAATGTTTAGCTCCTGACACCCTATCCGAGGTAGGAGGCCTCTTGTGTTTTATTGTCATTTTTCCCCCACACCAAGCAGAACCCACACTCCTTGGGAGGTAGAAGCAGCAAAAGCACAGCATTGCTTCTCACTTAGCCTCAGGCCTTCCAGCCACCAGTGTGAAAAGTCCTAGCTGTCCCCTGTGACCTGGAGCAAAAAAGCCAGGGGCTAAATTGCATTGTTGCTGCACCAAAAAGCAGCAAAAATGCTGGATGTGTCTTCAGGGAGGTTGCTGGCTTCCCCTGCAGCTCTGCTTCCTCATCTGCTCATGGCTGTATCCCACTCAAAGCACTGAGGGCGTCCCCCTTAGCTGGTAGAGCAGGGACTGGGCAGTTCTGATGCTTGTGTGAGGTAGTTGCCTGAGCTCGTGGGCCTGCAGAGCCTCCAGTGCTGGCATGCTCAGGCTGGACTTGCCCCTGGCACGGGCTTCCAGCACTGGGAAGGAATCAGTCTGTCCTAAAGCCCCTGCCACACAAACAGGCAGTGTTATAACTGGGTGCATTCAGCTGGTGTTGGCCTGCACTGCAGACTGGAAGTCATCTATGGCAGGCACTGGTGTGCTGGGCTCCAGGGGCTCAGGTTCCTGTCCCAGTGTGGTGGCAGGTGGGGCGGGGAGGTGCTCTGGGTGCTGTGTGGTCAGGAAACTCTGAGTTTCTCTCTTGCTTTAACCGCAGGGAAGCGTTCTACTGGAAACTGAGTGCCAGCAGCAGCAGAGTGTCTTTGCAGGCGGGGATGAACCTTTCTGGCAGTGGGCTCTGGAGAGCGAGGGGTGTCAGCCAGCAGCACAGGGAGAATCCCAGCTGGAGGGGCTACGGACCACTGAGGCACCAACAGTCATCACGATACCAAACCCACCCACTGGCCTAGGAACTGGGAATGGAGGAAAATGCCAGCTTTGCAGAAATGCACCTCTCTCTCCAGGTTGCTGCACAGTTCCTCTGGCTGCTGGAAGCTTATGTGGTAAAAATTTAAATTATTATTTAGAGTCCAAAAGAGGAGAAATGTGAAGTAAAACAAGTCCTTCTAGCACAGAGTGGAGCAGTTTGCTGTATGGAGCCTGAGCTGACTGGTGCTCACTTGGGTGCCCTTCTGAATACTCGGTGCACTTGTCACCGCTTAGCTTCTCCCAGGAGAGGTGGTGGGTCAGTGAGTTCCAACCCTGTCTCCACACCAGCTGTCCTGGCCCCCCCACGGCCCCGGGGCTGCTTCATCCTGCTGATCTGCACAGAGCAGTGCTGGACTCTGCGCTTTGCCTCAGGGTTCCCTCCCCCAAATTAACTCAAGTTACAACACAAATGCTGTCGCTTCTGAATGGGCACCAGTTTACCACTGAGCCCTTTGCCAGTTTGGGACAAAAAGTCTTTTATTACATTAGTGCAACACCCGTAGCATAAGCAAATGGTCAGGATCGTTGTGAGAATGTAAGTGGAGTGGAGTGCTCCTGCCAGGTGAAGGCGAGCTCTTGCAGTGAGTATTTCATGGTTACTGTAGCCCGGGGCTGGTAGTTACACTGTGTGGGTACTGCCAGCCCACAGACTAATCAACCAGTTAACCTGGGACATGTCGTAGTCTTGCCCTTCTTAATTTGCTGAAATAAAGCACGCGTTGCCTCCTGATTAAACTGTCTGTAAAGTGATTCTGTATCCATGTAAATAAGATTGACTTCATAAAGATATTTAACACGTGCTGTGCCTTGCTGCCTTGTCTGCTCTTCCAGCCTTGTCTGGCTTTCCCTCTCCCTCCCCGGGAATGAGGGTCTCCTCTGGGACAAACTGAGGACAGGGCTGGATGTCTTAAGCATCCCTCTTGGTGGCTGCCACATCCCAGAGCTTTCAACACTTAAGGTTGGACAGTCACGCAGAGGTTTCCCTCAGCTCACAGGGGCCCTGAGAATGGGCCCCAGCATGGCACTGCCTGCCGGGAAGGATGAAGCTCAGCTCTGTCTCTCTGGGCCTCCTGCTCTGCCTGCAAAGCCTGAACCTGGTCCATGGAGAAAGCCTGTTGTTTCCTGTTGGCTTAGGGGGCCTGCAGATGTGTGGGCTGTGGGCCACCACAGAGGTGGCACTGCCCCTCGGGGCCCAGGGGTACTGCACATTCAGCCCACCCAGCAGTGCTGCCTATGTGGAGCTGCTGAGGAAAAGGGGTGATCCTGGGAAAGCAAAGCCACCGCTGCCCTGAAAGCACACTAAACAAGCACCTCCCCAAGACAGCATGCAAAGGTAGCCCTTTGCTGCCTGGCTCCAGCAGCTCCAACAGCCTCAACCCAGTCACAGGAGAGCCCTGGAGGGTACCCATGGCCCAAAGCTCTTCCCAGCTCAGGCAGGGTCAGCCTGGCTCTGGGATGCTGCAGAAGCTGGGCTGGGGGAGGATGAGGGAAGGGTTAGAAGGCAGCCTTGTTGTCTGCCACCCACTGAGCGAAGGTGCGGGCCTTGGGGTTGAGTTTCATGGTCAGCTCCACGTTGCGGTCTGGCTTCAGGGCATAGAACCGGAACATGGCAGCCATCTCCTTGGCCCCCGGGGAGCCACGGCTCTCGTACACCTCTGGTGAGATCTGCAAAGGAATGGAGTTAAGGGCAAGAGGACCCTGCTGCTGTGCAAGGTGTATAAAGCAGGCAGGGCAGAGGGAAGCACTGGGCAGAGCATGCTGGTGGTGGTGGGATGCAGCAGCCCACCCACTCACGGGCACTGCTGACCCTGGAGTGCCCCCCAGTCCCCCTTCCTCCAGGTGCAGCATAAAGGTGACAAGGCAGTGGTGGGAAACACACCCATAGATGCTGAGGAGCTTGTTCTGGATCTGTCCCAAGCCAGCTGCCCCCTGAAGTCACAGGCACCATTGGGGCAGTGCCACTGGGCACCCCACAGCCCTGCCTGGCAGGGACCAGCCCAGCCTGGGACACGACCCACTCTATCCCCCAGCAAAGCCCTGGAGCAGTTGCAAGGGAGCCCTTCCTGGCACCAGGGTATGGGCTGGAGCTGTGGTGGTCTAGAAACACAGGCCTGGGGGTCCAGGAGAGCTTGGGAGAGCCCAAGCAACCACAGCTGCCACCTGGCATCCCAGGCATTGAGGGGTGGACCGCTGTTCCGGGGCCCTGGGAAGAAAAGAGCTGCTTAGTTGTCCCTGGGAGAGCAGAGCCTGCAGAGAGCAGCAGAGGTGCTTTGTCCTTGGAGAGCCTGAGGGGAGCGGCACAGCCCAAGCACGAGTGAAAAACTCAAAAGAGGGCAGAGGGCACGGAGAGGCGCAGTGTAACGGTGACACAGCAAAGCCCGCGGGGAGGACCTGCTGCAGGGAGTGGCAGCCAGCACAGACCTGTTCTGTAGGTGCCCAGCCCTCTCTCTTTGGTGACCTCCCGCTTCAGTTACCCCCCAGAGCCAGGCACAGACCTGCCCTGGCACACCCGTGTGCTCCACCAGCATGAGTCACCTCGGTGACAATACCCGCGAGGCACTGCCGGTGCCAGCCTGCGCCCCAGCCGCACGCAGGGGCAGCGGGACCGACCCTGGACACCAGTGCTAGGACCAAACCCCCACACCGAGCTGCAAGGGCTCCTGGCACTCATTTTGCTGCTGCTGTCCGTGCTCAGCCCCCATACAGACACCCCCCAGTATCCCAGACCAATGGGAGAGGATGGGTGTGCTGAGCCTAGGTAGGGTGCCCACCCGCAGCCAGCACCAGCCAGGCTGGGGCAGGGACCTGTGGAGCACCCAGCTGCTGGGAAAGCACAAGGATTGTCCCCTCATCACCTCCAGGTGGGCTGCAGGGCCCTGAGCCAGCTTCCCCCCACCTCAAGAACATCACACACGCTGAAGGACGCTTCCCACCTTGCTGGCTTCCACCTTCTTGCCCGTCTGCTGCGAGAGGACAGCGGCGTACTCTGCCTCGGTGAGCTTGCCAGTGCTGAGCCCGATCACTCGGCCGATGTACTCCCCTGGGGACTTCAGCAGGCAAACCACAACAGGTCCCACGTCCTCCACCGCCATCCCATCCATGGGGGTGTCCCCCATGGGCAGCTCTGTACAGGAGAGATTGACCCTGGTCAGAGTGCAGTGTGGCTCTGAGCAGGCACTGCTGATGTTTTCAGCACTCAGCCTCTGAACATGAGGTGAGGGAGAGCCGAGAGCACCCACCAGCGTGACACAGCAGGAGAGCATCTGCAGGGCTGAGCTGAGACCCTGAACAGTCAGAGCAGCACCCTGACTCACCTGGATCTGCACCCCACCTGCACTTCTGACACCCCAACTGCAGGGAGCTGAGGTGCACAGAGACACAGAGTTCTGCAGAGCAGCCCTCAGCACCAGAAACAGGACCAGGATCTCACTTACTTCTTGCAGGCCACCAAGCAGCTCTGAAGAACCATAATGCAGCTGCAACTGGCTGTGGACAAGCTGGCACAGGCCTCTTTTCCCTACCAGTCTGCAGCCCTGGTGGCTCCTCCACCCCTCAGCTACCCTCCCACAGTGGGAGCAGATGAGAACTACAGGACCTGGAGAGCAAGAGGTCCCATCTTACCCAGGACAAAGGTATTTCCCTGTGGGACCTTCTGTGGCTTGAAGATGGAGAGGAAGTTCTCGAAGTAGAAGGGCAGTCGGATGATTGTGGTGGGAACACCAACTTTCTGGAAGTACTCCTCCACCACACCTTTGCCATCGAAGTGGAGCACCTCCAGCTGCCCCCCCGTCAGCTGCTTCACGTTCTCCAGGCCACTGTACACCACGTGGCGCAGGCCGAGGCGCTTCGCCAGGTCAGCGAGCCGCTTCCCCTGGGGGAAGGGCAAAGCCAGCCATGAAGAGGGGAATGGCTCCCTTGGGACCTGTGGGGGCTCTCACCATCCCCACCCCCTGACCTTCCCTTCTGTTGCAGTGGGCAGGATCCAACACACACCAGCTGAGCGACCTCCTCAGCATCTGGCACCCCGAGCCCTCAGCTGGAACCTGGGCCGAGCAAACCCAGTGAGCCCTGGGTGCTGCCCGGGTGGAGATGAGTCCTCTGCTTACACATTTCTGTATTGGAACAACCCCACACCCTCCAGCTTTGGTGCTAGCTCCTCTACCAAGCAAACACCAGCCCTAAAGATCTGCCAGGGCCAATGTACCTGCCCTAACGTATCTGATCTTTTGTTCGCTGCCTCCCGGCTATGGCAACTGTGCCACGTTGGGCCAAACACTGCCCTTGGCAAAGCTCCTGGGATTTCGGATACCACAGCACATCTTGGCCTCAAAGCTGCGAGTGCAGAGAACCACAGGGCTGCAGGCAGTGACAGTCCTGGCTCAGCCCCGGAGGGCTCTGTGGAGCTGAGTCTGCCCATCCCTGCTGCTCTGACTCCCAGTGCTCTCCACCACGCCAAGTCTCAGGGCATTTAATGACTGAAGGCACCAGCTCCTGGGGCCATACGACTGCGAGGGAACAGGGAACAAGTTCTGGCTTTGCAAGGGCTGGGATCAGGTTTGTTTGTGAGGCCTCAGGACTTCTCTGGCCTGGCCACATGAACCATCAGGGCTGGCAAAGCTGCACTAAGAGCTGCCCCACGACCCCCACCCCAATGCCACACAGCTGTCCCTTGATGCCCCCCTCGCAGGCCACTCCACACATGGTCCCAGTTAAAGTGAGCCCCAGTACCTGTGAGATTTCTTTCTCTTTGCTGCAGTGCTCCCAGAAGTTGGTGACAATAAAGGCTCCATAAGCCCCCGCCAAGGCCAGCTCCAGCGATGGCTCATCGTCCTGATCCGCCTTCACCACCTCAGCGCCCCTCCGCTTCAGCTCCTCGGCCTCCTTCTTCGTGGGGCTCCGTGTCACCGCACGGACCTTGAAGGTCCCATCATCTAGCAGGGCCCGGGCCACGCAGCCCCCCTGAGATCCTGGAGGGGCAGGCGTGGTCAGAGCCCCAGCTCCCCGCAGGGCTCTGCTCAGGGAGGGAGCTGGGAAGAGCTGGGGCATGGAGCTGGGACACAGAGCTGGGGGATGTTCCTTGATGGCCCTCGCCAAGCAACCCAGTGACTCAATACACGCAGAGTTGTCTCCAGGGCTTTTCCAGCCCCAGCTCTGGGGCACCTCAGGAGCCCCACGGGGCCAGCGGGGACACTGAGCATGGCTGGGGGACACCGAGCGGGACTGGGGGACGGAGCTATGGGATGGGCCTGGGGGATGGGACTGTGGGACGGGGCTGGGGTCCGGGGCGGTCTGACCCCACGCTCTCCCTGTGACACAAGGGCCGGGTCCCTCCAGCCCGCTCCCTGCACTGCCGCCCCTTCCAGACCCCCCGAGCCTCCGCGGGGCTCCCGAACCCGCACCTTTCGCCGGCTATCGGTGCCCTCTCCCCCCGCAGCAGCGGGCAGGGCACTGTGGCGAAGCCTCTCCCCGGTCCCCCCGGGCACTCACCGGTCGCCCCGAACACCACGATCAGTTTCTTCCCAGCCATGAGGCAGCGCGGGCGGTCCCGGGGCTCTGCCGGGGCGAGAAGCAGCGAGCGAGCTCAGCCCCCGGTCCGGCCCCGCTCCGGCGGCTTCTGG
>VZRW01009963.1:224335-306484 GCA_013398125.1 Aegotheles bennettii | reverse complement strand
GATGATCCTTCGAGGTCCCTTCCAACCCCTAGGATTCTGTGATTCTGTGATTCTGTGAGACACGGCACCCCTGGCTGGAGACCTCTGAGGGACCGGCTGCATCACAAACCCCACGGTGTTGGGCCTGGGAGATGCCTGGGGGCATGGAGCTGTGCTGGAGCAGGCATTTCTCTGCTCCTTCAGGTGTCCGGGTAACAATGCAAGTATCAGTTCTTATAGAAAGCTTTAAAAGTATCCAAACACTGCAGATCAGCCCCTTTTCTGATATTTTTCCCTGTGTGGGTCCTGCAGCCATCCAGGAGCTCTTGAAAAGCCCATCTAGACAAGGCACCCTTCAGCCCTGTTCCCAGCCCATGGCAGCAGGTCGGGTCCCTGAGGCTCTGCTGGCTGCAGAGTCCTGCCCGAGGTGCCAACCAGCGTCCCCTAATGCCACCAGTGAATGTGCCCACAAACGAGTCTGTCTGCAAGCCCTCATGGGGTGATGGCCAGAGCTTTCCGACTGCTGAGCATCGCAGCCCGACATCGCCCCGGTGCTGCGGGCAGCAGCTGCGACCCCTCCTGGGGTGAGATGGCCCCGGGTCCTCAGCACATTCCCAAAGCACAGGGCAATGGATCTGTCTGAGGGCGATGGATCTGTCTGGGGGCAATGGCTGTGGTATGAAAACCAAAGCCACCTCCTGGCAGGAGGCTGTGAGAGAGGCAGCAAACTCTTATTCCAGCCACTTTGGTCCATGTTGGACTTCAGGAGCAAGAGTGCATGGATGTAATTAGAGGCAGAGATTAGCAGAAGCAGCTCCTCTAGGTCAGTGTTTTGTGGTGATGATGCCAGGCAGTTTGAATCCTGGAAGAGGCTGCACGTGGTGAGAGACACAGCGGCTGTTTGCTGGAGGGCTCTCTGTGTGCATGGTCAGGGACTTTCCCACACAGGGGTTGTGGCTTCCAGGCACTGATAGGTTTTGGGTACAGAGCCTCTGCTAACAGGCGTGGTGGGACCCAGGGATGGTGAGATGTTGGGGTGGTGGGACGTCAGGATGGTGGGACACCAGATTGAAGGTGATAGAAGGACACATCAGTGTTGACTGGACACCCTCAGATGGGAGGATTTTCCCCTGGACTGGGCTCTTGGATGCCAGCAGGCAAAAAAACCATTAATGCCAAGTTCTTGTCGACAAAATCCTCCGTTTCCTTGCTTGGGGCTGGCAGACACCATTCATGGCTTCGTCTGGGCACCCTCCTGCCCTCCAGCTTCTTATCCCAGTGCCCCCAGGGATGCAGCCAGCAAGGTAGGGCAGACACAAACCACTGCTGGATTGCTGCTTTTCCAGGGACACATCCCTGCTTGATCCCAGCCAAGTGATAGCTGCAAACCCTGCGCTGAGCTCCATGGACACCACTTTGCAGTCTCAGGAACGTGGAGCACAGCACTTGCAGAAGACAACTCCTCCTGGCAGCCTTGGGCTGGGCAGGGTGGCATCCTGGAACCCCCTCGGATCTCTATAGGTGTTACAGAGATCAACTGGGCTGGCCTCTCCCCCTCCAACAGCTCGTGTATAAGCAGGTAACACCCTCCACCCTCCCAAGATGCAGCCTCCAGCATCACCAGTTGGTCCTTGAGCTGTCCCTGGAACTCCTCTGGTAGAAGCAGAACAAAAATCGCAGCCACTGCGTGATTTCTTCTGTTGCTTTACATCTTCTGCTGCTTTATTCTGGTCAGATGCCTTTGCACGAGCTGACCCACGGCTGCTGGCTTCCAGCAGCAGGATCACATTTTGAAGTAGCACCAGAGGACACCATTGAATAATCTCCAGCATCAGCGCAGGCTTCCCCCCACCAAAAGGCCTTTTCTCCTCAGCCACGCTGCAGGGGAAGGGCTTCAGGGAGCAGCAAAACCCTCTGGTGTTTTGGCCATGTTCTTGGTTGCATGGCAAAGATGAAAGACCTGGGGACTGCTGTGGGCAAAGAATTAATTGAACTTTCCAGGCCACTTAGAGACAAGAAGACATCAAAGTGTGAAAAGTTCTCTGTGAATTGCTCATTGAGCTCCTTTAATTTATGGTATCTTAATAGACCAAGCCACTGCCTGGGGGGTGAAGAGCAAGGCGAGCTGCTGCTGCAGCCCTGCTGCTCCCTGGATGGAGAAAAGGGCTTTGCTGTGGGGCCACCACCGCTGCCAGGGAGCACCGTGGACCTCTGTGACCTGCGAGACCAGGGGGTCAGAGCTGGAGAGCTGAGGAAGAGCAGAAAGACCCGGGTTTCCCTCCTGGAGGGAAAGGTTGTGGGTTCAGACCCAGCTACAACAGCACCCCCCACCCCACCAAGGCTTGTCCAAGCCATGTGTGAAACCACCTGGGCAGATAGGGACCAGCTGGTGTTTTGTCACCCAGTGCCTCTCAGACACTTACGGTGAAGGACGTGTGTGAAGAAGTCTTGATGAGATCTGGCCAGGGGGGTCTGTGAGGGACACAGAGATGCTGTGCCTGGTCCTCCCTCCTGCAGCCTGGCCACCACCTGCAGGGCTGGGCTGCTGCTGGTGGCTCAGCCCTGGTGCTTTCTGGGTGGGGAATAAACCTCAGCACAGCTCTCCCGGCAGCAGGATCAGGGGAAAAGCCTGCAAAGGGGAGGTCCCAAGGACCTTGACCTTGTACCGTGGACCTAACCATGGCCTAGAGACTCTACCAAGTTTCCCTGGTCAAGCTACATTTGTGCTTTCTCCCTGGAAGAGGTTGGGTTTGACCAAAGCAAGCGAGTGTTGCCTGGACCTGTTGGTGAGGCTGCACCAAAGCCCCCAGGGTGTCCATGTCCCGCTCAGGAGTGGGTCTGGGCATAGGCAGGGACCTCCTTGCAGTGCAGCTGGCAGGTGTAGGGGTGAAGTTCTGTGGATCCAGACCATCCTGTGGGTCAGGAGGAGGTGGGGAAACGATGCCATTCCAGGACACGGGCTGGGGCACTGGGACACTGTGCGACTGCTCCAGGAGCTGCTGGGGTCGGCTACAGGCAGCTGAGATGTTCCCACCTGGACACAACCAGCTCCTGGGTGAAGCTGGGAGCACTCTCAGGCCTGGAGGTATTTCCTTCTCCACCTCTGCTCTAAAAGCAGTCGGACTCGGTGAGCAGATCCACTTCATAAAAACAAAACACTGAACCCTCAGCGTGGTTTGGCAGCAGCCAAGGGGGAGGGAGCAGGTTCCTCTGGGTGGTGATTCACCACCACTGCCAAAAGTGGAGCATCTACAGAGCTCTGCAACAGGATGTGGTGGTGGCCGTGCTCAGCAAGCCCTGACGGAGGCTCTGGACGGTGGCGAGGTGGCTTTGAAACCAAAATAGGCCCTTTGTCACTCTGCCTGCCACCCCACAGCTTCCTCCACAGCATGGCAGGGCAAGCACGAGTGGTTCCCAGCCGTGCTGCCCCACAGTGACAGCCGTGGCACTCAGGTGCACCCTGTGTGACCTGCAGATGGCACGGGGTCATTGTCACGGCAAACAGTGCCACCACCTGCCAGAGAAAGGCTCTGGCATAAGTGGTGAAGGTGAAGGCACCAAGTCTGTGGTACGTGAGGTCCAGGCAAAGATGCTGCAGCGTGATGGTCCCAGCTCTGCCCCTCCTAGGTCCACAGCACCAGGGACTCTGGTCTTAGCCAAAAGCTGATGAATGGACCCTTGGCTCAACCACCAACAGCACCACATTAGTTCAAGGTGGGCTCCCTCCCATGCTGCTCCTGATGCTTCTCTGCTTCTTCCACCAGGAACATGGATAAAGGCTGAGGAGCCTCAACTGATGCTGTGAGCCAGCTGAGGGGGCACAGGGCTGTCCATGGGACGGCTGTGCTGCTGCCAACACAGTGCTCCTCACCCTGGCATCACCCACGGCACAGGAGGCCTCTGATGGAAGGTGAGTGGTGGTTGGGCAGCTGGAGATCCGTCACCTCGGTGGAGTTCTGGATTCAAAAATGGGACAAGGTGGGGCACCACAGTGTGAGGCTTGACAACAGTTTCTGGTCCAAGGGTTTGGAGACTGCTGTGCTGGAACAGGGGATGTCTCCAAAGATAAATGATCTTCCTCAGACTTTTCTCTCTGCATGGACTTAGTTTCCAGGAGGAAATGTCAGTTTATGATTGTGTTCTTTGGTTTCTTTGACTCCTGTCTTGACCAAGCAGGTTCTAACGAAACAGCCTGCCACAGCTTTGGGGTGGCATCAGCCCAAGGAGGACTTTGGAAGGTCACTCTGGAGGGCTCTAGTTTACCCCCCACTACCTTCAGGGTCAGATGGGTTATCCGCTGATGCCTTTCCCCACCACCCCTGAGCAACCTGCCCAGGGCTTGTTCCAGACCCGATTCTCCTGCTCTCCTCTCCCGCAGAGGCTTGGATCAATCGTTACCGCAAGCAGCTGGTGAGGTCCATCTCACCACAGTTCCTGGAGGAGATCATCTGCCACCTGCGGAGGCTGGACCTCCTGACAGCAGAGGAGGCCAGCCGGGTGCAGGAGGCGAGCTCCCTGCCCGAGCAGGTGAGGGTGGTGGTGGATATCCTGGCTGGCAAGGGCAGCTACGCCTCCCAGTCCCTGCAGACCTTCATCGAGACCACCAATTCCCAGCTCTACCTCCACATCACTGTCTATGGTAGGCAGTCCACTTCGGACCCAACGCGGGGGGTCTGCACACATGTCCTGACTGTGGGTGCTTGCTGGAGCACCCCAAGATGTGCACAGAGCTGGGCAGCATTGGCAGCTCCAGTGGGAGTGTCCATGCAAGTGACGGTGCCATCTCAGGGTCTCTTCTGGGGAAGGACACAGCCAGGCTGGGACAAGGACTCTCTGCCAGGTCTGAGGGACCTTCCTCCAGACTCCTCACTGCCCTCAGCACACCTCTCTGGGCAGCCTGAGAAGTCTTTAATGTCCTCAACATCCAGATCTCACCAGTCACTCCCAGCAGCTGGGCTGAGAACAGGGGGATGGCAGAAGGACAGCAAGACATCCCTGACACCATCTATTGGTGGTTGCCTCAACTTCAGGCTCTCCTTGCAAGCCTCTTGCCAGGAGAGGTTTCCCTGGTTTCCCTCCTGGTTGGAAAGCTCCAACCTTGGCTGGTGTCTGCTCTGAACCTCTCACAGCACTGTCCTCTGCTTGTCCAGCCTCCACTGGAGGGTTTAAATACCAGGGGCCATGGTACCTGAGCCAGGTGAGCGGGACAGGTCCAGAGACAGTCACTAAGTTCAACCAAGAGTCCAGATCATCAGGCAAGTCCATGGTGATGAGTCAGGGCTGAGATCAAGTTGGGAAGTCAATCCAGAGGTCAGGATCAGGTCCAGCAAGGGCAACCAGGTCCAGACACAGTCCAGTGGTCACCAGGCTGAGCTTAAATGGGCTCCAGGACTGATGGGTGAGGCTGGTCAGGGCCATTTAAGCCTATCAGTGCCCTCAGGACCCCGGCACACACCTTCCTGCCCAGACGTAAGGGCTCTGTGTGGTTCCACCTCTGCATGGGCATGGCAGAAAAGTAAAGCAGCAGCTCTCATTTGCATTTGTGGTTATCACCCTCCTCCTCACTCCCCGTTTCATTTCTCTGTGCAGAACCCATGGTGCAGAAGCACCTGGAGAGCCTCCAAAGCTACTACGGGAATGGTTTGGAGTCAGGTCCTCTCCAGCGACTCACAAACCTGCTGCTGGTGGAAGGCTTGACCGACATCCAGCAGAAGGAACATGACATCCTGCAGGTTGAAGCCACCAAAGGCCTACGGAACGTATCTAAGAGCATTCCTCTGGAGAAGCTCTTCCTGCCTCTCTCCAAGTTCAGCATCCCACCTAGAATCTCTGTCACCATTGGAGTGGCTGGGATTGGCAAAAGCACACTGGTGAAGTTGTTTGTCTACACCTGGGCGAAGGGGGAGATCAACAGGGACATCATCTTTGTGCTGCCCCTGACCTTCCGGGAGCTCAACACCTACGAGAAGCTCTCTGCTGAGAGGCTCATCTGCTCGGCCTTCCCGCACATCACCGAGCCGAGCTGCATCTCCGCGGGGTCTGCCAGGACCCTGCTGATCCTCGACGGCTTGGATGAGTTCAAGACTCCTTTGGATTTTTCCAACACGGTGGTATGCACTGATCCCAAAAAGGAGATCCAAGTGGACAGCCTGATCACCAATATCATACGTGGCAACCTGCTGCAGGAGGCTTCTGTCTGGGTCACGTCGCGGCCGATGGCTGCCAGCCAGATCCCCAGCGGGCTCGTTGACCGCATGACAGAAATCCGGGGTTTAGGCACGGCGGAGATGAAGGACTTCTTGGACCAGATGTTCCTTGACAACAGAGACCTGTCCAGCCAAGTCCTGCAGCACATCAGGGCTAACAGGTCCTTGCACGTCATGTGCACCATTCCAGGCTTTTGCTGGATTTCTGGCTCCTCGATCGCTTATTACCTAAAAACCAGTGCCGACCAGTCCCAGGAAACACCCGTTGTCCCCAGGACCCTGTCGGAAATTTACTCCTATTATTTTAGAATGGCTCTGAGCAGCGACTGGCCGGACAAGCCCAGGGAGACACTCAGGATTGAGCAGGCTGTGAACAACAGCAGGAAGCTGGTGGGCAGCCTGGGCAGATTGGCCTTCTACGGGCTGCTCAAGAAGAAACACGTGTTCTATGAGCAGGACATGAAGGTGTATGGCATTGACCTCGCCTTGCTGCAGAGCAGCTTGTGCACTCGACTCCTGCTCAAGGAGGAGATGCAGTCCTTCACAGCCTACTACTTCTCCCACTTGACCATACAGGAGTTCCTCGCTGCTGTTTATTACTACACGGCGGCCAAGCGGGCGATATTCGACCTCTTCACGGAGAGCGGGATGTCCTGGCCCAAGCTGGGGTTCCTCAGCCACTTCAAGAGCGCTGTTCAGAGGTCTCTGCAGGCAGAGGACAGGCAGTTGGACGTCTTCGTGCGGTTCCTCTCTGGGCTCCTCTCCCCGCAGGTGAACAAGCTGCTCTCTGGGTGGCTGCTGGTGAAGGATGAGCACAATGGCTTCAGGAGCCAAGCGATCGGCTTCCTCCAGGGCTGCCTGAACACTGACTATGTCATCTCCTCACGGACAGTGAACACCATGCACTGCCTGTACGAGATCCAGCACATGGAGATCGCCAAGGCTGTGGAAGAAGCAATGAAGAGCGAGAGCCTGGCTGGGATGCTCACCCCCGTGAATTGCTCTGCCCTGGCTTATCTCCTGCAGGTCTCTGATGTCTGCATGGAGGAGACCAACCTCTCCAACTGCCTCACCTACAGCGTCTGTAAGAGCTTGCTCTCCCAGCTCCTCTTCTGCCACAACCTCAGGTGAGTCCTGCGAGAAGCAAGCAGGGATGCTGGGCTGCAACTCAAAATCCCAGGTGTTGATGTGATACATGGGCCCACCACCACCAATCATCAGCAGAGAACTGCCCTGGGGATGGCCCTGGGTCAGCTCTGATTCTGCTCTTGAGTTTTTCCACCTGTGATGGGCAGATGTCATGGGAGGGTGGTCCTTTCTCCACTCTGATCTCCAAATGCTGGCTTTTGCTATTTCCTTGTATCTTCTCCAGGTTGGACAATAACCAGTTTAAGGACAACGTGATGGAGCTGCTGGGCAGCATGCTGAGTGTGAAGGACTGCCAGATCCAGAGACTCAGGTAGGACTTGGCCCAGGGCAGAGGGGCTGTTCCTGGGGATGCAGAGCGGAGCTGGGGGCACCTCAAGAATCAGGGTGAGGGTCCTGCAGGAATGTCTCTCCCACTGGCTCCCCAGGGTGCCTGGTGCCAAGGACAGCCCCACACAATCTCCTGCCCCCAGGCAGGGGGACCTTACCCCCAGTGTCCTTGCAGTGGCTGGGTGGACTGTCCTGGGACTGCTGCCTCCTCACTGTTCCTAGCAATTTGGGAAGAAATCCATGGGTTATCCCAACAAACTATTTCCCAAGGTCACAGCCATTTGCTGGACACCCAAGGTCCACACGGAGCATCTGACCTGTGGAGGGGACAGGCTCCTGATCCCCATGCAGGGAGATGCCTGGCCCCAGGCAGATGGGTCCCCACCCTTGCTCATCTTTGTGGATGCCTGTAGAGTCCCCCACGCTGCCATCTGAGCTCCCTTTTCACAGCACAAATGAATTTTAAGTCTATAGAAACTCCCCTCCCACCCTGTCCTTGCAGTGCCCTGCCTGGTGTCCAACCCAGGAGAGCAGACCTTGGAGCATCCACCACTTTGCATGGTTGTACCACAAACCAAGCACTCTTGTGGCTTTCCTCTGCTCACCCATCCCAGCTGTGTCCCAGCTGCAAAAGCCTCTTCCTCCCCCTGAAAACCACCCGATTTTTCTTTTTCTGGGCAGCTTAGCAGAAAATCAAATCAGCAACAAGGGAGCCAAGGCACTGGCCAGGTCGCTGATGGTGAACAGGAGCCTGATGGCACTGGAGTAAGTGTCTCCCCTTCACCACCTCCTGCCACACACGTGTTTCCCACCAGGAACCATTCCCATGGCCACAATGGGGCTGGATCCCACCTGGCCTGACCGAGCTGGGAAGGGTCTCCAGCCCCCAAAGCCATCACCATCAGGAGGTGAACGTAACCCTGAGACCGTGCTGTGTGGAGGCATTGAGCTGACACTGGGCATGTGCCACTCTGGCTCTGCTGACCTTGGCTTTTCTGCCCCTCTCACCCCAGCCTGAGGAGCAACTCCATCGGCCCCGCCGGAGCCAGAGCACTGGCTGATGCACTGAAGAAAAATCAAGTCCTGCTTTCCCTGAAGTGAGTGTCAACTTCTGCAGCTCTTCCAGGAGCAGATCCATGGGACAAGTTCCCTCTCGCACCATCAACATTTTCCTCACCTCAAGGGCCAGCAGATGGGGAAACCCTGGGCACAGCCTGGTTTGGTTGTGCCAGGCAGCAGCTGGTAGAGACCTGGTGACTGGGGCAACCCTGGGCCAGAGATGCTGGGACTCTCCTGCCTTTCAGGAGGTTCAGGTCTAGGTCCAGGTTGAGGTCCAGGTCCATCCCTTGTGTGGAAGCTCAGAAGGTGGTGGTGTACACGAGGAGGCATTTCCCATAGAAGAGGAGGGAGGGAGACCTCCAGGTGGGGATGCTCGGGAGCCAGATGCCCTCCTCGCACCAGGGATGGGGCAAGCAAAGGCCAGGACAGGTGACCACCACCCTGCACAGCCCCTCACCCCACCATGGTGGCTGCCATGCACAGCTTTGCTCCTCTCTCCTTGCAGCCTGCAGCACAACGCCATCAAGGAGGACGGTGCCACCTTCTTGGCCGAGGCCCTGTTGACCAACCGCAGGCTGATGACCCTGCAGTGAGTGACTGGGACCTGCTGTCCCCCCTCCCAGCCACCCAGCAGACTGTGGTGCTGCTGATGGGGACACGGTACCCGATGTTCATGGGTACCTCCCTCACCTTTGCAGCCTGCAGAAAAACGCCATCGGGGCCCACGGTGCCAGGAAGATCGCGGAGGCGCTGAAGCAGAACCGCAGCCTGCAGGAGCTCAGGTGGGAGCAGCACGAGGAGGGGGGACAGTGACACCAGCACCGTGTCACCGGGATCTGTGGGCAGGAGTGATGGGCAGGGGCTGGGCCATGTGCCTCAGGCAGGACGGGCTCTGCTGGCTCTGCCCAAGGGGTTGGTGTGGGTGCAGGGGGGAGCATCCACAGTGCTGCTTTTGGAGACACCCTGGGGAGATGCTCTCTGTATCTCCAGGGATACAGAGATCCACAAAAAGACCCAAGAGGCCACAGCTTCCCTCCGGCAGAGGCAGACAGCAGGACTCCATGCCCTGTGGATACATTAAAAGCTGTTTCAGCTCAAACCCCACGTACAAGAGCAGGAGCACATGTAGGCTGGAGATGAGACCACAGCCAGTCCATGGGCATTGCTGGAGCAGAGCGAGCCCGGGGAGATGAGTCCTTTGCTGGCACATCATGGTGGGGTGCTGGTAACATCTGCTCTTCTCTTGTGTCTCAGGCTCTCCAGCAACTCGGTAGGAGACCACGGTTCGGTTGCCTTGGCTGAAGCTCTGAAGGTGAACCACAGTCTGCAAAGCCTCGAGTAAGTTCCCCCTCCACACCTGATCTCCTGCTTGCCCGACAGAGCCCAGTCCAGTGTCCTCACTCCAGCAGCACCTCCCACCCTCTCCAGGCTCCCTCCCCTGCCCCCAGAGCCCCCTGTATCACCCCAGATCTTCCCCATGTTCCCTGGAGCAGCACGAGGCCATACGCTCCGTGCAGGCTGGAGCAGCACGCAGCAGCCCCAGGCTGGGCCTGCCTTCACCATGAGAGCACTGGAGGAGTCAATCCTCAACCCAGATGATGGACTGGCAGCTGTGGGCCTTCTCCCTCTCTCTCAGATGTGGTGGGAATTGGCTAACGAGGAAAGTAACAGGCTGGGTCTGGTGGAGTCAGGGTGGGATGGTCCAACCTTCACCCCCCAGAGAGGACGGTTCCTCCTGCCTGGCCAAAGCAGAAGGCTGATGGCTCCTGGGGACAACCTGCCATGCCCTGGGTTTGCCACCAGCTTCCCACAGTGTGACAGGGACCCAAAGACTGCAGGAACCGGCACCACGGTGTCAGCCAGCTGGGGACACGGCTGCCCCAAAGTGCCAGCAAACTCCAGCACCTCTGCTCAGTGGGGCTGGTGCTGCTGTGGTGAGCAGGAGATGCTGATCCTGCTCCTAGAGCAGGCGTGGCTGCTCCTAGAGCTGGTCCTTTAGCCTCATCTCCCCCTGTCCTGCATGGCTGGGAGATGCTGTTTCCCAGTGAAAGGGGCAAACAGGCCCTGCTCACCCCAAACACGACCCCGTAGCTCACCTGTGATGCCAAGGCTGGCCCATCCTCACCCCTTTCCTGTCTGTCTCAGTCTCCAGAGCAACTCCATCAGCAGCGCCGGGGTCACTGCACTGACAGCAGCTCTCTGCTCCAACAAGGGGCTCATCAACCTCAAGTAAGTGATGGTTCCTCTGGCCACCCTGGCCAAAAGCTGCTGCTGGGACACAGGATGCGAGAACACTTCTTTGCTCCTGGTTGTCTCTACAAGTGCTCTGGGATGCTGAAAGCAGCCTCTGTCCCTCCTCTGGCTGTGAGCATCTTCTTTCCATTGTCAGCTTCCTCCTCCGGGGGCTCAGCTGTGCCTGGCAGTGAAACGGTGGAAGCAGGGAAGGGAGGCTGGGAAAAACCTCTGGTGGATGCACAGGGAATGGAGATGCAGGGAATGAAGATGTAGATGCTGATGGAGATGCAGGGAATGGAGGGGCAGATGCTGATGGGGTGCAGGGAATGGAGATGGAGATGCAGGGAATGGAGATGGAGATGCAGGGAATGGAGATGGAGATGCAGGGAATGGAGGTGAAGATGCTGGTGGAGATGCAGGGAATGAAGGGGCAGATGCTGATGGGGATGCAGGGAATGGAGATGGAGATGTGAATGCAGGGAATGGAGATAAGGATGCAGGGAAAGGAGATGCAGATGCTGATGGGGATGCAGGGAAAAGAGGTGCAGATGGAGATGCCATCAGGCAGACTGCCCATTGCCATAGATGGTCTCAGCCCTAGAGTGGGGCTGAACCAATGCTCACTCCTCAGCCACTCCTCTCCAGCCCTGTGTCTTTCCCCAGCCTGCGGGAGAACTCCATCAGCCAGGAGGGGGGCCCTGCCATCGCCCGTGCCCTGCGGACCAACAGCACCCTCAGGAAGCTGGAGTAAGTCCCACAGGCCCCAGGAGGGCACCCACGGTGTTGTGCCATGTCCCTGAAGTTGTCCCAGACTCTGTGTGCTTGACTCGTGCCCTCTGTCCCCTGTCCCCAGCCTGGCAGCCAACCTGCTGTACGATGAGGGTGGCAAGGCCATCGCGTTGGCGATGAAGGAGAACCGGGCGCTCACCTCCCTGCAGTGAGTTTCCCCTTGGACTTGGCTGGGTTTGAAGCTCTTTGTGTGAACGTGGGGCAGGGACACTGCTCCTGGGCCTCGGCCCCTCCAGGCCATGAGAGCAGCTCACCCTTCCACAGGAGGTGTGCTGCGGCATCCCGGATGGACTTGCCCATGGGTCACCTCCCAGCCTCCACCAGGCTGGATGGGAGTGGGTGGGTGCTGAGCACGCAGGGGTTGGGGTGTCCTTGGAGCCCTGGGCTTCACCTCCCGTTCTCTCCTGTTTGCAGCTTGCAGTGGAACTTCATCCAGGCAAAAGCTGCCACCGCCCTGGCACATGCACTACAGTCCAACACCAGCCTGGCCAGCCTTGAGTAAGTGGGGACATGGGCAGGCAGGTCCTGGGCAGCATCTTCCTACTGGGACCTGCCTGAGAACTGTGCCCTCACACTGCTCCAGGGGAGGTGGCTTTGCCTGCTCCTCCTCCGTGCACTCCAGTCCATCCAGTGTCCCCATGGCGCGTCCCTGGCTGTGCCATGTGCACAGTGGCCTTGTGCATGGTGCCCTGGGAACACCTAAGCCATCTGGGGAGACCCAGCACACTGTGCCCTCTGCTCCCTGCCCGTCTCCCTGCTCCTGCGTGCCCAGGCTGTGGGCAGATGCAGCACTTCATGTCTTAGCTTGCAGGAGAACGCCATCGGAGATGAGGGAATGGCTGCTCTCTCCACTGCACTGAAGGTCAACACAACCCTGGTAGATCTGCAGTGAGTATCCAGGCTCCCTGGCGTTGCAGCCTGTCTAATTAGCTGCTCCAATTAGCACACCACAGCCACCTTGTGGCATAGACTGAAAGGTCCTTGTTCTCTTGCAGCCTGCAGGTAGCTTCAGTTGGTGCAACTGGTGCCCAAGCCCTGGCAGAAGCCTTGATGGTCAACAAGAGCCTGCAGATCCTGGAGTAAGTGCTCGGTGGGGCCACCAAGTCTCCATGGCTGCCAAACCGCCCCCTGGGGCTGTCTGAGACCCTGGTCCTTAGCTCAACACTGCTTCCACCCTCTCATCGTATCCCACCAGACTTGGCTTGCCTGTCCCTTGAGTCATTGGTGTGGGGCCACCTCTCCCATCTCCTCCTCTCGTCCATGGACAATGCAGGGCTGTCCTGGGCTGTCCTTCCTCACTGCCTACCTTCCTCTGCAGCTTGCGGGGCAACTCCATCGGTGTGGTGGGGGCCAAGGCGATGGCCAACGCGCTGAAGGTGAACCGCAGCCTCCGCCGGCTCAAGTAAGTACCCAGGTCCCCAGGGCAGGAACCAGAAGGAGCCTTTCCAGACCTTCCTGGAGGGAGCAGTAAGAGGATGGCCAAGCCAGCAGCTCTCAGGGGGGCAAACCCCTGAGCTGGTGGCTTTTCCCAACGCCCACACCACGCATTCCCTCCTGGTGGCCACATCTCCCTGGCTGGTGTTTTCTGACCCTCCTGTCTCCTGCAGCCTGCAGGAAAACTCCCTGGGCATGGATGGAGCCATCTGCATCGCCACTGCTCTGAAGGGCAACCATGGCCTCACCTACGTGAAGTAAGTGGCTGCTAGGTGGGACAGCAAGGCAGGGATGGGGGAGACCATGGGAACCATCAAGGGACCTTCCCCACCACTGGCACTGCCCATTCCCAGCTGCCATACAGGGATGTCCCCAGTGGGGCAGGGGGCAAGGACACCCTGTGCTCCTCCCAGTGTAACAGCCACCATCCCCACACAGCTCCAGACCCCACGGCTCCTCTGGGGCAAAGAATCACCCCAAAAGCCAAGTACTCTCCAAAACATCAGAGGGACAGGTTGGCTCAGCTCTTCCAGCTCCCCAGGGGCTTTCTCTGGCTTCTCACTTGGCTGCCTTGGGCTCTCAAACCCAGAGTCCCCTGTGACCAAAGTCCCAGCCAGAGCTCCTGGATGGCTTGGGGAGGGTGCAGATGATGCTGGAATCTGAAGCAAAGCTGAGGAACATCTCCATTACCCACCAAGGTCCTGGCTTTGCCTCATGCCTAAGCTTGAACTCCTTCTCTTTGCTCCCAGCCTGCAGGGGAACCGCATCGGCCAGTCCGGAGCCAAGATGATTTCTGATGCCATCCGGACAAACGCCCCTGACTGTGTGGTGGACGTGTGAGGGTGCCTGGCCACAGAGAGCAGGTGGCCTGCTGAGTTCCCTTTGGCCAGCGTGCCTCTGCAGGGAGCTGCTCGGCCCTCTGCCTGCCCACCACAGGAAAGAAAACCGAGGCAAGGAGAGGTCCTGAGCTCCCCGGCATGGCCCAGGAGGACCTGGGGCCTCTGGATCAGCAGTGCAGGAGGGTCAGGACTCACTAGTATTAGAAGCTGGGGGATGTGCGACCATGTCTCTGTTCATCCAGGCCCTGGAGGAGCTTCTTGGAATGGGTGAAATGGCCAAAGGAGGGAGGAGGGGGTGGATCCCACGTACCAGCCCTTCTTGCTTTCGTGGGTGACTTACCCGACACAGCTGGTGTCAGTGACCCCCCTCCTGTGATCTCCACCAGGTTACAGTGCCGTGCTCAGACCCTGCTCACTCCCGAGCTCTGCTCTCCTCCCAGCCCCAGTCACTGCAGGCAACCACTGCAGCACCCCAGGTGCAGCTCCAGGGCTCCGCTGCCAGTGCCAGCTCTTCTCCATGCAGTTCTAGCAGGGATCCCGGGAGGTGCAGGTGAAACACGGGCAGGATTCACAGCAGCTCTTTCTCACCTGGCCACACACACCCCGGTCCTGCAGGCTGCCCTTGACATCCCAGAGAGACACGAGAGGTTTGGCATCTCCTTAATCAGATGAGAGCGATGCTTTGGACCAGGGTGCTACAGAGCAGGGTCCCAGGCAGTGAGTGCAAGCTGAGTGTTGGCCATGCCCTCAGTAATGGGTTGGCGTTGGCCAAGCATGAAGTGTTTGTTAGTTCTGTTCTCTATCAAAGCCTCTCAGAAGAGTCAGGCATCCCGAGGCAGAGGAGTGGAGCCACTTAGAAAGACCCTGGGAAAGAAAGATTCCTTGGGATAAGGGGAGGAGCGGGAGGGTGTTTGTGAGAGGAACAGCACAGCAGGAGGATGGGCCATCTCCAGCACTCGTGTGTTGGTGCTACACCAGGACTACCTTATCATGGAGTTCTGCCTCTCAAGTACAGGCTGGACTTCCTGGGCCTCTTGCTGTTGTCATAGGTGACCAGCTGTGTCACCTTGGGATATGTCTTCCCAATGTCCCAGCTGCAGGTTGTGTCCTCCCCTGGCAGGTCACCCTTTGGGCAGGCAGCTGCTGAAAGCAGAGGTGCCAGGTGACACCCTCGTGTGCGTGGCAGAGACCCAGTGACTCTCCAGAAGATGCCATGTTTGCAGATGGACCAGTAGCCAAACTACACAACCCCCCAGAGCCTCCTCCAGCCTCTGCCCCCTCTCTCTACCCTGAGCGACGCTGCTGCAGCAGTCAGGGCAGTGAGCAACCACTTCAGGGACCTCTTTGGGCTGATCCTGGAGAAACGTTGGGCTGAGCTGTGTGACACGTACATACTTGGAAATAAATTGGTTCCTAGCTGAGAAGATGCCTTGTGCTGCCTTCCTCTCTTGGCTGTGGATCACTACATGGGACATTCATGGTGCACCGTGCTCTGCTGCCCCAGCTGCAGAGCCCACACCTCGTACTGGTGTGACGAGAAGGGCTCATGGCTATTCCATGAGGTGTCAGGGGCTGCCACACACTCTCCAACAGGAGATGGTGACACAGAGTGACTGAAGTCCTACCTCTGTCACCATTACTTCTGGGTAGACTGAGGCTCAGGTCCAGCTTTGCCCAAAGCCTGTGCTGAAACGTTCCCTATAACACCAAACAACCACCCCGAGCCAGCTCCTGTGCCCTGGAGCTCCAGGAAACACAGAGTTAACAACAATTTGAAATACATTTAATTGATCTGTCTGCTTATGCACATACCTAGCTATACCCTAACCTTTTGGGGCTGAAAGTGTTGAGTGTCTGCAGCCCAGACTTGGAGCCTGAGTCCAATCTCCCAGGAAATCTCTCACGGGTCAGGTATATCTCAGCACCCAGGGAGGACCAGAACAGACTCCCTGTGTAACATGGAAAAACGTTTTCAGAACAAGTCCTAAAATCAGGACACCCTGAGCCCTTGGGAGGGGGATGTGGCAGGCACTTCCTCATGGCTGTGCAGGACCACCCTGATGGCTTTGCAGCACTGAGAAAGATGTCTTCTGTGTCTGCTTTCTTCGAAATGAGGTGCAAAACGCCAATTAACATGACAGTGGGCAGGGGAGTGTCCTAACTGGCAGGTGGTTCAGCTCCAGCCTGTATAACTGTGTGCATTCCAGCACATCCCTGCACCCACGTGTCCTGCTACCACACAAAACTCTGCTGTATTTACCTGTAAACTTGTGTCTCATCCCAACCTGACATTTCAAGCTTCGAGCTCTGCTGATGGGGAACAGCTTTGGTTCAACCCCTGGGACCAGAGACACGGAGAGATGCAAAAGCTGTTGGTTTTTCAAGTCACTCGTGTGTATTCCTTCCTTCAGCACAGGAATGGAAGGGTTGGACCTGACTCGACTTCAAACGGGGGAAAAACTAAGTGCTTTGCTGACATAGAAAGAGGGAAGGGCAGGAGAACAGCCTAGGCTCTGCCTGCCCTGATGAACCATGCCAAGATTAACTCTTCCCATCACGCAGTGATTTCTGCTCCCATGAAACAAACTGATGCTAAAGCAGAGCTGGAAGAGACAACACACCAGAGAAACTCCAGCTTTTGCACTCACCTCAATACACTTTCACTGATGGGACCAGTGTAACTCGCTGGACAAACCCCCAAACTTTTGGCCCATTTGAGTGCCTAGATCTCAGTTTGCCCCTAAAGTCCCAGTATAATTAAAGTACCAGTATAATTAAAGGGCTGATCTCATACAGATTCAGTCACAGCACAGACCTGCATGGCTGCTCTCAGAACACTCAAGCACAGCCCACTGAAGTTTGAGAACAATTCCCAGTGACACAGCAGAAATACTCGGAGATGCTGCACTGACGGTGGCATTTGAGGAGCCCTTCACTGGTTTCCCACTCCCTTAGTGCAACTGATGCTGCTCTCTGTGGAGGCAAGCCCTTGATTAAGTAGAGGATATGCTTAGGATAAATAGATTTAAGCCAGATTCAAAATCAATTTAAGTGTGTTCCCAGAGCAGCTTTTCACCCAGTTTTATTAAGCCAAAAAAAATCTGGTTGGACATACTAAAATGCAGGGAAATGAAGCACATGATGCTCACTGGAGTGCAACTTTTGGCACTGCAGTGCACGAGCACCAGTTCTAATGCAATTATGGAAATAACTGCACTCCACATTACTGTGGTTCTCATTACGGGTAAGCTGCTCACGCCTTGAGAGTCACAAGACTGGCAATCCAAGTTTAATTTTCAAGTTTAATGAACATTATTTACTGACTCCTGAATTCATGCTGACAAGCACTTTTCCAATGTCAGGATAACTCCTGGCCTATGTGCTCTCCAAAGTTTGTATTTCCAGAGGCCTCCTAGTCCTGCTACCAAAGGTCAGAAGTCATTGTCACTTTCCTCTAGTGGCTCTGGCTTCCTTGCTCGGTGACTGGATTTGCTTGGGGAGATTTCTATGCTGTTGTCTTCCAGATCCTCCTCCTCATCTTCATCTTCATCCAGGTCAATCTCACTATCCCCCGAGTCCTCCTGCAGGAAAGCAAACAGAACTCATGACCAGTTCAGTTCTCAGGGCATCTTTGCCAGCTCCAGAGTAAAGGCTGGCATTGCTGGTGGACCTTGTGTCGCTTCCTCCCCTACACTCCGCGCAACTGCACACCCAGGGCTGTGGGGAAGGCTGTTTGTCTGGATGGCTGTGGGTCCAGATTAGGACCTGCTCCGGGGAGCAGCAGCACATTCTGCAAGAGGTTTTGTTCCAGCTCAGGCTGCTGTGCTGCTGGTTTTCCAAAATAATGAGAAGACAGAGCTCAGCTGCCCCTGGGAGCTCACGGCCCCCGTGGGTTTCACCAGTAGCTCCCCACTTTGCTGGATACTGGCTGCTCTGTTCAATTTACTGCAAACCTCCTTCCCCACTTCATGGAGCTGACAAAGATGAGCTCCCTGACTTCTGCTCAATCTATGGTATTAAAAACCTTGCAGTGTGTTTAACTTAAAGAGATACCTACTGCGAGACCAAAGAATCCAGGCGTAGTGGAAAAAAATGAACTGCAATAGAGAAACCCACCTGTGCCTTGATCTTGCGTGTGCCTGGCCGTGCTGGGGCAGACCTCGCCTTGGAGAACCAGAGTGGAAGCAACAGGAGATGCAGAGCAGGGGAAAAAAAAAGCACAAGACCATAAAAGAAAACAGAAAGTAACCAGATGGGAGCAGGGAAGAAGGCAGTAAAGCCAAGCACAACCAGCAGGTGACAGAGGCTGAGCGTACAGCTCCTGGCTCTTGGGCAGGCTGGAGCCTGCTCTCTTCTCAACTTCATAACCCTGTTAACCCTTTGAGGGGTTCAAACCAGCCTCATTTGCTTCCTTCCCTGATCTCAAACAC
Organism: Aegotheles bennettii; assembly: GCA_013398125.1. NCBI lineage: Eukaryota > Metazoa > Chordata > Aves > Caprimulgiformes > Aegothelidae > Aegotheles > Aegotheles bennettii. The sequence continues at coordinate 288,037 of VZRW01009963.1, read as the reverse complement.
ACAGATCCCTGCAAGGGCCCCTAAGCAAGCCCCTCAGCCCTGGGGCCTGCCGAGACCCTGTGTTAAGAGGGCCATGAGACAACCAAAGTGGCTGCAGCTGAGGGCACTAAGAGCCTGAAGGCCTTGGCTTTCCACACCTGGATATGCTGGGGCTGTGCCAGCAGGGAGACACAGGAGAAAGCTGTGAACAGAAGAGTCCAAAGGAGGGAGAAATTGCAGGGGATGACTATCCAAATCTGGCAAGAACATGGCCAAGGACAATCAGGCAGCATCGTGACTAAGGTCACAACACCTTCACCTACAGCACCAGCACCCTACCCAGAAATGGGTCTGACTGCCAAGGGCAGAAATCATTCCCTAGCAGGGCATAAATAAACAGCCCTAACCACATCCAGCAAACAGCAGAGCACGGGCTGCAAATCCCTTTCCAGAGAAGAGCATGGGCAGAACTAAGAACAGCTTGTCCCTCTCCAGCAAGAGACTTAACTCTCCCATGGCCACAGTGCCTCTAGGTCTCTGCAATGGGCACTTCACAGCAGGGGCATTTTCTCCCTTCTGGCCCTGCCTGCAGGACAAACAGTCAGCCCAGAGCTTCACACGCCTGACCTGGCTGTGCCAGACAGCCATGGCAAGGGGCTTCTGCACATGGTGGTGAACATCAGGCGTTTCCTACTATTCCTAAATCCTGCAGAGGTGCATTCCTTCAGCTGCTTCCCTCCCATTTAAAACCCTCTCCTTGGGACCCTGGAGTTGTGCTACCTCACGACTTGACCATTAACCTCCCGCTCCTGACCCAAGCCAGCCTGCTCCCCCAGGGTCTGCTGGCTGCAATGGGCTCTTCTGAAGGGACTGCTCAAAAAGCAAATTCTTTGTTTCAGAATGGCTTCGTTTCTATGCCACGAAGGCAGGGCAGTACTGAGAGATGGATAATCCCCCAGCAGCACAGGGTCCAGAGAAGACATCTGGACTAGCATGACCCCCTCACCTAGGCAGGCAGCACTGTTGGGGTGTCTGCTGGACAGGGAGACAAAAAGACTACATTTACATTGGGAAATTATTAGATAGCACAGGTTCAAACACAAGTTCACAATCATGATAATTTTCAAGTGTTTGTATTATTTCCCAGCACGCTTTTGGCCAGTGCCAACTAGCACTCTCCAAAACAATATTCCAGCATCCCACAGGGATCAGGACATTCCCACACTGCTCCTGGGTGGCAACTTGGATGCAAGCACCTTTTTGGGATGATGGGCTGAGCTTACTGTATGGATGCAAACCACATCACAGCAGCTGGCTTCAGCTTCCTGGTACAGATGTAGGCACTTCTGGGTGCCCAGAGGCACAGAAGGATTCAGCTCTCATCCCTGGAGGACTGATGCTGTGCCTTAGTACAGCCCACCCAGAGGGCTCCAGGAAATGTGACTTTTGAGCAATGCAGGCAGTTTAGATCACACATCTAACTCCTGCTACACTGCACCAACCCCCTCTTCCCAGCACTCTGCCCTCAACAAAACAGCATTGCTACAACCCATGTACCACCAGTTATGGACTGCAGGCTGAGGCCAAAGCACAGGGCAGTGCACAGGGACTTTGAGAGCAAAAGAAAAGTAGGAAAATGTGTCAATGCAATGAGAGAGCAGTCAGCTGGAGGAAAGGAGGGGAAAATCAGGTCTGGGGCATGAGATTCAGCAGGTAAAAAGGTGTATCTCTAGCTGAGGAGAAGGCTGTCATTCTAAAGCACTGTCAGAGAAGCTCTACAGACACATGGGATGGTTACTCACATCTTCCTCCGTGTCTCCACCTTGCATTGTTCCCACAATCCGTGCGCCAGCTCTTCCTGCAAAGCAAAGAGAATCACCATAAATCCTGGCACACCATTAACACCAAGGGAGAACAAAACCAAGTTCAGGGTTTACATTTTAGAGCACTGGTCAAATGGCAGTGGGAGGACGAGGTCCCAATGCACGTAAAGTCACTCTCCTTGTTAAGCTTCAGAGCTCAGAAGGTGGGAGAGAGTAAGGCTGAGAGTAATTCCAGATGGGATGGTACTTCCAGAGCTACCTTATGCCAGTATGACAGTTCTGACAGGACAAGAGACAAGTGACACATTAAGAAACAGGAAATTCTAGGGTGGTCAAACACTGGAACAAAGTTGCCAAGGGAAATTGTGGAGACTTCATCCATGAGCCACGGAGATATTCAAACTCAACTGGATGTGGTCCTGGGAAACCTGCTCAAACCCCTTGCTTGAGCAGGGGCGTTGGACTAGATGATCTTGAGAGGTCCCTTCCAACCTAAACAGTTCTGTGAATTGGCATATTCCTTCCTCTGCTGTGTCCTCTCTGTACGGAGAGCAAAAGCCCATCTTCTCCATGTGGTAAGCCTGCTGTCCTTCACAGAGCTCGCTGTGCTCAGATCCTTTCTGATATTCCAGCAGGGACTGACATCTCACAGGAGTCTTAGGGCAGTGCCGAGGAAAACCTCAAAAATTTCTTGTTGAGAGTTGGCTGTGTAAGTCTGAAGAGGCAGGTGGAGATCTCAGGGTTGTAGGGAGTCCACTGGAAAGGGAGAACAGGCTTATGCCTTGCTTTGTTACTTTTGGCTATATAGAGGCCATATGAAATGGGGAAGATGCTAGCATGGTCTCCTCTGCTAGGAGGGAGCCCGGAAGGTGTTGAGAATGGGTATAGCAGAGTTGTGACTGGGCAAATCATGCATGTGGGCTGACTGGGTGGCTCAGCCCTGCTTCCTGCAGCCACCAGAAGCCACTTGGTGCCAACCAGATGCCAATTTAACAGTCCTGCTGTGACCATCTCATTTCACCACCCGTTTATCTCCTGTCATCACTAGTTTTCTCTATGCCAAATACAGATTTTTCTGATCTAGACAATCTATTTTATTTTTTTAGCATGAAAACAAAGCAACTTTAAAATATGTCCTGTCAAACCTCTTTTGTATTCCCAGTACAAAAGAAGACAAGTCCCTTTTGTCCCCCTTGCAGTCTGATTTGGGTTAGTTATAACTCAACCAGAAGTCACCAAAAACCCCTTGCTGTGTCAGGGCTGATAATTTAAAGGATCTTATACCTATAAATAAAAAGCAGTGTCCTCTATCCACCTGGTTGTTGATAATACAGGCAGTGGAGATGGAATTATAAGAAGATTCCTGGACAGGGGATCCCTCTTCAAGCTTTAGAGACATTTGTTCTAATATATCCTAAACTAAACTATGCAGATTTGGAGATGGTTATAACTGACATCATTAGATGACCACAGAGCCACATTTTTGCCCAGTCAACAGATGGCTCCAAAGTTTAACTGTGATTTTACTACATAGAAGGCTCAGCATAAAGTGTTAGATAGGGAATTATTACCTCAAAGAGGAAAGCAGCAGGGAGCTCCTAAAATCTACTGGTAAGGCAAAGCTGAGAGAGATCCTGAATATAAAAGAGAACCAGGATATCACATAAGGAGAGCTGATGAAACAGGACAGTTCAAAAATGCCAAAAGAAGAGGTTAGAGAATGCCAACAGGTCTGCAGGATGCTGTTCTTTCATCAGTGGAGAATGTAAGGACATCTTATGGGCACCTAACTGCAGACAGTCATGGTGCATTTCCACAGGTCCTGGGGGGGAGGCAGGAAACAGAGGAGTCATCTGCACAGGAGAGGAAGAGTGGGCAGGTATGGGGGTGTTTGCCACTTGAAATGTCCTGGGTTCAATTTAGGTGGGCTCAGCTTGCTGCAGCATTAGTGCTGCACCACTCTGGCCACAGGGGCTCACACAGCTTCCAAGCAGGTGAGAGCCTCTTATGTTTGCTTACAGATAATGTGAATTCAGGTGGGACAGGCTGTACAAAGTGATAATTAGGTAAAGTGTTAGTAATGAACAGACTGTAATTCACTGCACCTTTGAATTCAAATCTAATCTCCGTGCAGCACCACAGTTTATGGCCACTAAGCCATCAAAGATCAGAAGTGAACATGCATCCCTGATTTTAAGCCTGGGAGCATTTGCCATTTTTCCTCTGCGTGTGCTGCTTGCCATTGTGCTGACCCGTGCAGCTGCTGACAATGGATCCACAGGACCAGAATGATTTACATCTTCTTACCCAGCAGTGGGCATATATTAACCTGTGCCTGACAGCAAGAAGTAATACTTAACCCGAGAGGTTAGGACAACCAACCATGAAGGGGAAGTAGACTTACAGCTGAAATATTTTGCTCCCAGTTTGGAGATGCACGTTCAGTCTCCAGCTCTTACTCCAAAGTCACAGCATGACCTCAGATAAGACACGTCCCTTCCCTCTGTATCATGCTGGAACTGCTGGGACATCAGGAGGACACTGACATTTTCTTGAGCCTTTGGCTGAAATTTGCACGTGCAACAGACCCTTGGCAAACCCTCCCTAGTGGCACTTCAGTTATCAAGTGTGATGTGACTCAGAACAAGACATTTTCTTCTGTCTTTCAACAGCACAGACTCCACATACTCTGATTGCAGCAGTGGGGAGACCCTGACCACAGTTTCTTAAGGGTTTCTGAACAGGCTGACTGGGGGGAATGACTTGGGAACAGTACAGAAGGAGACCACATCCTGCACTGAGCTGCATGCCAGTAAGATGCAGCTGTCCTTATGGATGAAGCTGGGAGCTCAGAGATGGGATCATACAGCATTTCAATGATGTCAAGACAACTGTGGTGTGCTTCAGCATGTTTTTCTTACCCAGACTCATTTCCACAACAGAGAAGGATGCAACATTTTGAGAAAAAACCTGCAGATTTGTATTTGTAAAGATAAATGTAGTTGTATACGTTTCTTGGTCTTGGACTTAGAGACATAATTTTCTTTAGGAACCAGAGATAAGGGAAGAAATAGTCTAGTTATTTAACATGCTTTTTAAAAAATTAGGTAGGTGACAGCCACAGGAACTCAATGTGAACAAGACATCCAACAAGGAGCAGGCAGCTATTGCACATTTCTAATCGAATCCCTCCACTTCCCTGCATATTGATGGCACACCAGTGACTCCCACACACCTGGGGGGTTAGAGGGAAGGAAAACATCCAGGAAACTCAGTCACGGAAGCCTGAACATGGTCATGAACTGGAGAGAGGATTTCCACAAGTGGAGTCTGACCATTTCCACTAGGATCAGGACTTTCCTACTTTTCAGTTTGCATGCTCCATGGAGGGATTTGGAAACCAGACTACATAGACTCTTCCTGGGAAGATTTCTTGCTACCATGTCAAAGATCCAATTCTCTCTACAAGACTGAAAAAAATGAGGGCTAATTCAGCCCCTGCAACCTTCCCCCAGCATGCAGGGTACCTTTGGCCCTTTCCCCATGTCTGCAGGTCAGCTCCTACTTAATGATCACAAGCTCAAGCTTAAAAAGAAAACCGAGACAGGCAGGCTAAACACCACTACCACCTTAAATCACTGAGCACCTGCCACAAAAGCATCAGCAGCATGCTTTGGGTATGTGCTGCTCTGCCTCTGTACAGGACTGGGGATCCTCCCAGGCCTGGCTGCAGCATGGGGACAGCTGGTGCTGGCAAGCCAGCCCATCTCCACTGAGACAGGAGACCACAGTCTCTGTCTGACCCTGAACTCACCTCTAGTTTGATTGTCACGTATTTGGTTCCACTTCTACCAATGAGGTGCATTTTGCTTTCTTAATCAAACCCCTTTAGTCTCATCTGCTGCATCCAGGGACATATTCCTTCTTCCTATGTTAAGCAGTACAGGTTTTCCCACGGAAAGATTTTAGTAGACTCACTAACCTGGCTGCCAGCACATCGTTACCCCATTGATCCTCTGGGTCAGCTCTGCGAAGGCAAGAGGCTCCAAGAGAGCTGCTCTCTCACTGTTTGCCCTCGGACTGATTGTTGGCTGAAAAACATTCAGAGCTTTATAAAGCTGTCTTCTGAAAATAAAGCCCAAATGAGGCTAAAGCTGTTACTGTCTCGGTAGTGAAATGGTCTCTGTGGTTTGAACAGGACAAAAATGCCCCTTAACATCAACATTCTAGAAGGAAACATAAGAGCTAAAGCATTTGGGTAATTGGTTTACAGAAGCTGAAAGATCCTGGCAGTGTGGAATAGGGGGTGATTGACTCTAGGCAGGCACAGTTCCACAGTTCTGCAAGCACAGACCATTTCTGCTTCATTCAGTAGCATTTTCACTGCCTGCCTTGCTCCAAGCACGCTGTGTGCCAGTCTGCCATGGCCCACCCAGTGCTGATGCTGGGAAGAGATCCTGAATTTGCTCGTGATGCCAAAATGCATTTCAGAACGCTGGTCCAAATGAGAGTGGGAAGATGGATCTGCACACGTAATCACAATGTCACTTCAAAACCCACCACTGCTGATAGCACAGATGAAAAAAATCCACTTTAGTTCATGGGGACACTGGACAGGCTTTTCGGAAAAAAAGCCCCAAAAAAATCTGCTGATAGACTAAATTCATGGAAACCACATCTGGCTCAGGAAATCCAGTTTGTGGGTGGGAGGGAACCCAAGGGAAGTTGCTACACCCTTCCCCAGGCATTTTCTTTCAGCCAGGCAGAAGACCAGGCTAGGTGGACCTTACCCCAGACCTGGCACGGCAGCTTCCACATTCCTCAGACAAAGCTTTGCATTCTTTACCCTGATGTCCATCCCCTCTGCATATGAACTAAACTGCTGCAAACTACTGGTTTATGGCCTGTCTCGTTCCTCTACACTACAGATGGTTAAGACGTTCAATATTGCAAGAATTTCTTTTTCTTTGGCTCTGACAAAACAAGAGCCTTAACCTGAATCCCATCACTACCTCACGGTTTGATCCCAGGGAAGTTCATGCATCTATTTCATTTGTGTAACAGCCTCACTTACCTATTCCCAGACAGAATAAAAGTGGGTGTGCATTTTTATCCACATTGACAATGTTAAAATTAAAAGTTACAGATGAAAATCAATGTATTCTCTAAGTTACAAAAGCAAATGACTAGTGACACATGGATTTATTATAATCAAACCCATCAAGGAGGAGACCTGCCTGTAATTGTGATACTGTGGTGAGCTACCAGGTTGTAGCTTTGCAGACGCAGTAAGCCAACATCTGCCAGTTTGGTGACTGTCCTTCCACCCATTTATTCTCACCCCCATGACTGCTCCCTCCTTGTACAGAAACCTTCCTGACTCCCTAAAGCTGGGTTTGCTGAACCAGAAACACCGAACTCAATGGAGATACAAGCTCCATAGTGCATTACAGCTTCCTTCTTACCCTGCTGATTCCTATTCCTCCTTGTATATGGGGAATAAGGGTTCGATTTTCTCTCTGTACCACAGGAGCAGCCTGTCGTGACTCTTTTCTGCTCCATGGGAGACTAAATCCTATACCTTCAAGTCTTTTAATTGGCTAAAAGAATAAAGCCAGCAGTGATACTGTCAAAGCTGCATTTAGTCTGAATTATGCTGGATCCAGACAAACCTGATGAAAGGACACTTGAGGGTGAAAGTGTGTTGATTTTTCTCAGTTATACCAAGTGGCCTAATGAGAGAGATTATCTCTCCCTAAGAATCTTGCCTCTATAATAGCAAAACACATTGGAATACCTGCCTGCCTATTACAGATAGATGAAGAAATCTTCTCTTACAAGACTAATAACCTGGAAATTAGAGATGTAAAACTGAATCACAGCACCTACAGGAACTGGCCACACTGGCCCATTTCTCCTTAGTTTGAGAGCAAATGTGGCTCTGAAACATCACCCTGTAAGGAGACATAATGCTTCCAAAGCAAGTGATTGAAATCTCTTGGATTGAGTCAAGGAAAAAAGCAGGAATTAATAGAAATAATGTTCTTGTCACACTGCCTTGATAATTAAGTACATTTTAAATGCAAACTGCCTGTGCTGAAGAACATGTACAGATCCTTGGTGTGTTTAATGACAAATGGCCAGTGAATGTTGAGGCCTGATTTTCTGAAGAAGCTGAGGCACCTGACATTAATCCCAGGTCTTGCTATGTCTTCAGCCCTTCAGCTGGGGAGGGTCACACAGGCAAACAGTGAACCTCACTACTGATGAGGGACCTGGAGCAAAGGGGCCTATTTACACAGGTGGAGAGGTGCAGATCTGAGCCTGCTCTCAAGGCTAGAACTGCCCATCATGTAAGTGTGTGCTCTGGATCAGGCTGGGGCTCTCCAAGGAAAGCCTTGGCCTGACTGGTGTGTCTTGATACAGTCCAAGCTTTTGTTCCTATGTTCTGGACAGACAGGAATGGGCAGGACTGAGCGAGCTCACTCGAATACCAGCAGCAAAGATATCCCAAGGTTGAGTTTTCTTAAACAAAAAGTATAGACATTTTAAACTACAGCCAGTGGTAGGGACTGAGAGCCTGCTTTTAACCTCACAGTGTAGCTACAGCTAGAGTGACTGGATGACTTCCCAAGATGATGATGAGTAACCTTAGCAAACCAGAAAAGTGAGCCAATAATCCTTTCCCTAAGAGTCCAACAACGTTTGCATCCATCTCTGCCCACAGGGATTGTGCTGGAGCACTGTAGGACTGATGTGTTGTGAATTCAAATGGGAGGATACAACCTCACTTCATCTGCAGGACCTGTAGGAATGGCATCTCAGGAGTCATTTAATATACCTGGAGCTCCTTCAGTCATTCACAGCAGGTGAGAGGCAAAAAGAGGACAGAAAGCTAAGAGAGGCTTCCAACTTACACAGAAATCAGGAGAGTAAAGATTGGGATGGCGACTGTGTAGTCAGCAAACAGCATGCTCAGAGTATGCAGAAGTCAGAGGATAATTATCTGCCAGAAGCAGTGTACTAAACACTTGGAAGAGACCTACAAAAGCCCAGAAAGCAATCTAAACAGGACAGCAGAGAAAACATCTCAGGGATTTAAACTGCTTGCTTTAAGTCTGACAAGCTAATGCTGAGTCTCCAGTAAGTGTAATTAATGATAACAAAGCTCTTCCTAGAAAAAGTTCTACTTGCAACAAAATCTACAGCTTTTATAATAAAGCTTTTGGCTCCTAAAACTGACATTAAGAGCTGACTGGCTGCAGCCAGTACCCACATCACTAGTTTATGATGTCCTCTGAGATGAGGCATCACAGACAGTTGAACACTCACCTCCAAAGCTCTAAAATCTGCCTGCAAACCCTTCCTTGAGAAACTGCACTGTAAAAATCCCTAGTGAATATTAGAGTTTCTAGCACTTTTCAAGAATTTTCAAGTTTTATGAAACACAAAGGAACCAAGGGTAAAAGTATTTTAATTATATTGACTTAAGAACTTCAGCTTCTTGCTCTGATCTCAGTCAGAGAGGGGAGAGCAGAATTCTAACTGAGAAAAATCACATACTTGCAGTTTATCTAAGTAACAGGTTCCAGCAGAAGTAGTGGCACATGAAATTACCCACACAGGCACTTCATCCAGATCCCAGAGATGCTTTTACTGATGGTCAGAATCACTCACCACTAAAAAGACCAGCAAGGAGAGCTAACTTGATTTTCTTGTTTCATTTTCCTTGACTATAGACTAAGCAGAACGTTTCTTCTTCCACCCAAGGGAAACACAGACTCTCAACATTCATTTCTGAGTTGCTTTTGACCAGGGCCCTAGTGGAATCAGCAGCCAGAGGCTGCAGTTCCACTCCATATAAACAGCAGCAGAAGCCAGATGACCTTCCCTGAAAGAAATAACTCAGGTGTGTTGCACCCATGACTGCATCAGGGCACGTGGCTTTATGGACTCACTACAGGTCTCCTTTTGAAGACCCTACTTGAACAATTGTCAACAGCTAAAGGGAAATAAATTAAATAGTATTGTTTTTCTAAGGCTTTGTATAAAGCTACTTCAGAATCTGCTAGGCAATACCAAGGAAGGATTTTCCTCACATGGTATTTTTTTTCAGTAAATAATCCTTTAAGTTGTTCCCCTGGAGGCACTATGTTTTTTCCACAAGACACTATTCCCTTACAGCTCACAAGAACTGAGCAGTGGCAATGTCCTTGAACAACAACAGGGTCTTCCTACATCTAAGATAATTCCAGCATATCCTTCTGAATAAGGGGAGGTTAGGATACCTTGCAGTAGTGTTTCCATGTTGGTGCGCTGCTTCATGATCTGCCTGTCTTCCACTTCACTGCTGGATCCTTCATCCTCTTGAATGTCTATGTCGGAGTCGTCATTATCTGGTTGAAACAAAAGCAGTAGATAAATATCACTCAGGGCAAGCCACAGCTCAGAATAGCACTTGGACACGAGAGATGCTAGCAGTCTCTAGCTCTGTTCAAGCCCAAGATTAACAAAAACTGCAGTGGCAGAGAGAATCATAGAATAGAATCATAGAATCATTATGGTTGGAAGGGACCTCCAGGGTCATCAAGTCCAACCTTTATCCCATCATATTCCTAACCATCAGACCATCAGACCATGGTACTGGCTCTGCTGATGAGCACAGGGAAACAGTCAATGTCCACATCCCACAGAAGGCATCCCTCTACACAGACGTGCCAAAGAAGCATACAATAGAAACAATTGTCTTGGGACAATCCTCTGGTTGTACCACAAAGGTGCTGCTCTAAATACATTCTCTGGGTATGAAGCACATGTACAGTCAGAGGTGACATTTCAGCAACTGATTTAAAGATAAAAACCTTTAAAAGCACTTGGGAAGTGTGGGCTTATTAATGCATCCCCTAGACTTTTACGCTGACATCAGCAAAATCAAAACCATGCCCCTGGACTCTTTGCCTTTCATTTAGTCATAGGCCAGAAAAGCACAATGAGACATCCCCAGATGAATGAAAGCAGTTACAGCCAAATCCAAGATGCCTGGAGAGACAGGAAAGCTTCACAAGTTGCAGGAATGTCTTAAAATACCTTCATATTCTGCCTTTGTTTTCTTCTTCCAAACCAAAGCCTACTTAGTCCCCTACTCCCAGCTCCCCAGTAACCAAATTGGAAGAAACCTAAAGGACTTAGCTTGAATTGTCCTTCAGATGTTTGAAAGGATGACAAAAACCTCCAGATAGTTAAAAGTGCCTGCAAAGAAAAGGGCAGACTGTTCTCCACGTCAGCTGTATGAGTTCTACCTTGAGGTGCATGGTCAACCAAACTGACTCTCCTCTGAGCCTATTTTGAAGGGAAACAGTGTGTGGAAAGTTGGCTCAGAAGCGTGTGGAATGTCTGGAGCAGGATCTGCTCCATTTAAGTCTCCTCCTATCCCATGAGCTTTTTCCCTCTCTCCTTGCTCATGCCAACCTGCTTGTGCAAGCTCCTTGGCTCACTAAGACCAAGCTCTGCTTTCCAGCGCCTGCCCACTTGTGATTATTTACTTCCTTCTTCAAACATTCAATGAGCCAGATCCTCAGCTCCTACCATCTTAGGACCTCTTCTCACTCACGTAGAGATGAGCCCCTCTACTGATCCAGCAGCTCAGAGCTGATGCCGTGTGGTGGCCTGCCTGCAGGAGCTTATGGAATCAGCCATGCAGTGACAAACCCAACAGGACTCCATGTGAGGTCAGCACCCAGCACAGCAACAATAGCTGTTAATTATTTAGAGAAATTAGGCAATTTTTTTCCAGGTACATTTAATTACACACATGTCTGAGCTGAAAATGGAAATAACTGCTTTAATTATGATTAGTAATGAGCTGACACATCTTTGCAAGATTTAATTATCACACAATATACAAATATTAGACATTTTTTCCATAATATTTTTCATTGCAGTATTAAGTTAATGACAAGATATAACAGCAAGGGATGTATTTGGTACCTCGGTAAGATTAAGAGACTCCAGCAACATTAGCTACAATTTCTATTTGTGTTGCACATTCTGCTTTGGTAAGTGAAGGAATCACTGGCTGCTGTGTGACCTGAATAATGTTGCTGTTTACCTGGTATTCAGGAAAGTAAGGTTTTGTTCAGTCCTTGCCCAGGCAAACTCCTTGGGAAGAGCCATGTGGAGCCTAAATAAAGGATTCAGGTTCATGCTCTGGATGTTAAAGAATGAGCCTCTCATCTGTGATGGCTCTCACTGCTGCTGCTAAACTGCCCATGTTCTTATTTAGTGAGGGCTTTTTTCCCCCCCTTCTCTCTTTTTTTTTTCCTTTAGCAATTCTTCTTGCAGAGTTTGTCATTTGTGCTCCTCCTGTTACGCAGCACCACTGGCCAGAGATGAGGATGCTCCAGAAAGCCCTTATGATTCCTCTGCCAAACCACTCCTATTCCATCCCCATCAGCACTTTCTGCTTCTCATTGGGATCTCCTGAGCACGAGCTGCCAGCTGAGATGGGGACTAATGGAGCCAGTGCTCGCCGCCAACAACCTGAAGTGGCAAACTCAGTTACCACCACTGTCGGGACAGGACGTTGAGCAGAGAGGCACAGTGATGTGGTTCTGCTCTGGACATGGCTGTAACAACACAGGGCTTACATTTTACATCTTGCTTTTCTGGAAACCTCTTTTTTTTTGTGGTAACAAACTCTGATAAAACATGTAAAATATATTTCCTCTGGGACAAAGCAGTGGTAAGAAGACAAGAATAAACAGGAATGAATTTGCCACCTTCCTTCTGCTGTGCGTAGAAATGCTCTTCCCCATCTCCCCACGCCAATGACTTAATGCCCTCCTGAACCACATGAACCCTTCCAGCTCCCCGTAGCACACTCCTGGGTACTCCAGCTGTTTCTGACCCATTTCAGCTTGCTAAAAGGAAGCTCATTTCATCATATAATTCCCCACTGTACCTTTCTGTTGCAAAGTGGGACTTGCAGGAAGATCCCACGGTGAGTAAGTGCCTTGCAATAGAAGTGATACCAACTGTGGAGAGAGAATCAATGGCTGGAGGGCCCCAAGCTGCTGCTTTATGAAAGGAAATGGTTTAAACACAGCTTTTTTTTGCCCCTCATCCAATCCTTTTCTTCTTTCCCTCAGGTTCTCTGCTGTTCTCAATCCTCTCTTTCTCACACTGTTTCTTTTATCCTTCTCTCCCACTAACTCAGATGCTGTAACTCTTGCCTGTCAGTGATGAAGTCAGTTTTCTGCTGTGCAGTCCATGTGTGGATGCCACAGAATACCTCTGGCAAGCCCAGAAGAGTGTGCCTTGTGCCCCACATTCACCTCCTGTCTTTCAAAGCGTGCTCAACAAGCTAAACCACTAGCAACTGGAGTCCTGCCTCTCATTAATGCCTTTAAAAATCCTGGATTACCTTTCAATGCAAATGAAGAGAAGATTCAGCAGGTGAATTATCAGCATATAAGGACAGTGCATCACCTTTCTGACTGAGCTGTGACTTTGAAACAAATCTTGTTATGATCTATGGCAAGAGTTTGGATTTTCTTTGAATGGTCTAGCTGGAATTCCGATGCACACACCCCAGCATGAAGCATCACTATAGTGAATGCATGCCAGAGGATCAGAAAAGTGGGAGCTACAAATACAAATCCAGCAGCAGCATGATTTCTGCCTCCAAGCCTTCTGCCTACCACTTGGAAAGACATGGAGCCCCTTTTTCTCTGTCAAAAAAAGAAATGTATTGCTCTAACCCAGCTCAATGGCTGCTATCACCAAGCCTGGCTCTGTCCTGTACACAATCAGAGTTCTCCCAAGGACACAGAAGCTGAGCATATTGCTGAAAATTTATTTAAATACACAAGAGAAAGACAAGCTGAGTACAGGTTTCTTAGCAGGATTAAATGGCAGACTCGTCTACTGCTGTGGGTGACCTGGCCTAGCTAGAGCATGACAGGGTTCTACCATCCTACATCCCTCGTCGGACATGCCCAGTGTGTCCAGTTCTCAACAAATTATCCTTGGTATTCATAAAAAGGTGACAATTCAGGAAGTTTCATTGAACAACACACAGAAAGAAACTACTTGTTGCCCTAGGAGGAGTCCCAACCACATCTGTGTAACACTACATAACAGATTACAAGGCACCAGTTACAGGGAGACCCAGAACATTCTTTATGGAGAAAACATAAATTTTTCTTTGTATCAGCATAGAGCAACAAAGATGATAAAGCATGCTACTACAAATTCCCACGTACTAGTACATGGAGTACAGAACACATTCTAATGGAGCTGGCTTATGAGATTTGCATGGGTTTACAGTAAGATTATTTGACTTCTCACATTAAACTGCAATTCAGGAATCCACGTGCCCAAATTTAGGCCACTGCTGGCACTTACTGGAGCTTGAGGCTGGTATTTTAACAAGCTCCTGTATTTTTACTATGAAAAGGTAACCAACAGAACAACTCTGTGAACTGTGTTTGGCCCATTTCCCCACTGCTGTGATTTACTGCACGGAGAATACTGGCAAAACATCAGACTACCTGAAAGGGGAGATACTGGGATGTTAAACTTCCCTTGGCTTACATTTTGACATTTCATTCTCATAACAGTGTCTTTCAGTCAACCAAATTGGTTTAATTTAAACCAGTCCAGCCACAAAAAAGTATATCCTGGTTAGAACCGAAACCCACTGCACTCAGAAGATGCTTTATTTGCCCCAAAGCACACTTACTGTGCCCAGAAAAAGCTAGAGCAGATACCTGGACCAGTAATACTATATTTAAATGATTAAATTTTTGGCAATTTGCAATGCTTGAAGGAAAACCAGCATGATTTAATAACTTACCAGTGATTTCATTACAGATTTGTTAGTTTGCATAAATGTTCAAGTAAACGTATCCAACTGTAAAATAAGAAGGTACCGTGGTGAAGATAATGAGCACAAAGGATGTAGGTTATTGATATGCACTAGAATGTTCAATTTCATAATCAAAATCACTGCTCTGGAAACAGAGGGCCTGGCTCCACAGCAATTACTGGATTCAGCAGGATGTTGACTTTGGTGAAAAAACATCATGAGAAAAATCAAGTGGGCAACTGACAGCCACTTGATCCAAAGTAAAATCCATTTAACAAACAGCATGAAATTTTAAAACAAAATAAAAAGGGGGTGGGTTGGGATTGTAATGTGACTGAAGAGAGAGTGAAAGTCAGTTCCCACCTGAAAGCCTCTGTTCTACCAAACCCAGCAAGCTCAGAGGCACCAGTTGTGTACATCAGCCTGAAAACAAAGGTACTTGCAGCTCTGCAATTTGAACAGGAAGCAATGCTTTGATAAAACTGAAATCCTTTGTCTGATCTCTAGGAAAAAAAAATCATCCTGGTACTGAGAGCTACTGATCCAGGTCCAAACATACGGTTCCTATGAACTTCAGCAGAAAACTTGGATGTTCAGACCTGTGTATCCTAAAAGAAGCACCAATCAGTAGGTTGTAGAGGTCTAAGTGTGTTTTCTTACCTCCCTCAGTCATTTTAAAATGGTCTATTGCTCCAGCATCCAAACTCCCATTTGTAACAGTAAGGATGATTAACCACTGCCCAGGGAAGCAGTAGGTCTCTGTCATTTGAAATAATTAAAAATAACTCTTGATGACAAGCTCCATCCAAACTGGGATTTGTAGTCTTGGCACAGTGTAAGCAGTGAAAATATTTTTTGGCCCATTTTATAGAGAGGTCATATTTGGTGACCATAAGCACTTCTTATGATCTTAAAAGCCAAGAACCCATCAAAGTACAGTTAAGTTAGAATATGAATCTGCAATTACTTAACAAGCAAAACACAAAACTCCTGTGGACAAATTCCAAGTGTCTGTTACAAGAAGATGGATGGTCTGAGCATCCTGCTGGTGACAGTGCTGAGCATTAGCAATATCATGCAGGCATCTCGCCCTTGCAGGAATCACCCAGCTAATTTCCAATGCTGCAATCGTTGCAATGGGTTATTTTTGTTTATCTGTCAGATTTTAAAGCAGCAATTCTGAGTAGAGAGGCTACAAGAGATTTGCTGGGCTGCCAGAAATTAAAGGCTTAGCTTGGAGAGTAGGACTGGCCAAGGAAACACTTTGGTTGTGTACCCAGAAGAACTGAAGCTCTCCAGGAGCATGGGTTAATCCTGTTGCTATTGCTGAACAATCCTGAAGCAGTGCAAGTTCCAAAACACCAGTGTGGATGTTTATTCATTCTACAGACCAACCAAGGTGGGCTGACTGTAGCAGCATACAAGAAAGTGGTATATTCAATAAAAATCTGAATTTTACAGCAAATACTTTTGCAAGCTGAAATCAAATTCTGGGCTTAGTGTTACCCAAAAGAAATACAGAAAATACTTTGAAAAATTCAAAGGGTTGATTTTTATATTTTCAAAGCAAATTATTTTCCTTTTTTTTAACTATATAGCCTGCTTTTAAATTGATGAAAAACATCTTAAAAAGAAAGGATGGGTGAAAACACACGGGGAAAAGTATGTAATAAAGTAAGAAAGGTCAGTCTGTAAACTACGTAAGCTGCTTAGTCTGAAAAAAATGTATATCAGTCCAGAAACTTGTTACTTTCTGCTCAGCAAACATGTTTTTTTCAGCCTTGGATGAATCTGAAAAAACACCTTGAATTTCTGCTGTGGTCAGTGACCCTCCCAGCCCTCTCCTCTCACACTGCACCATTATCAGAGCAGCTCTTCACATATCTACACCTGACAATAGCCCTATCAACAGCCTTTACAGTGCTCATCTGAGCAATGTCCAATATAATGTTTTAGGAGTCACTGTTCCATTAACCACAAGGAAACTGAGCCCAGAGTTTCAGTCAATTGGCATTTGTTCCTCTGCACCAACCTTGGATGTGCCAGGAGGGCAGCACCTGTGTGAAAAACACCCCGTTGGATGTTGGTTTCTCCAAAAGCACCTTATGTGAAATAAAGATTATAAAAATAACAGCAATTTACTTATTGTTCATCACAATAAACATCTCTGTATTTTTTCCTTTAGCAATTCTCACGTGTTTTCACCAGGTAAATAACACTCAAAGCCTGGGCTGTATCTAGAGTTCAACATCTTTACATAATTTAAGAATGGGTTTTCATATAACTTAGTGTCTGATTTTCTATTTTTTAGTGCAGTGGTTTTATGGGGATGCTCTGTCAGAAAGAAAAGGTGATTTGCAATGTATGCTAGCAAGAGAAAAAAAAAGGAGGAGGCTGTTTCTGAATTCCACTAAACATTTTTGCAAATTTTATGCAGGTACCATGACCTACCCCCAGGCTTTCTATGTTCTTAATACAGACCTGCACAATTCAACCTCCAGCTCTTCCCTACATGGAATAGGATTTAGGTTTCTCTGGTGTTAGTTCAGCCTGAAAACTCAACTGAGAGCTGTACAGAACTCCTGAAACTTCTGCTGCAGAGAAATGAACTGTTAATTTGCCCCCCTTCTTACCAAATTAGCAGGAGATAAGGTCAGAGGATCCAGACAACTGCATCAATTACGAAGGCACCCAAAGGTAAGAATGCTCGCAAGGGCAGAATGGATGCTGACTTTTATCTGTTAATGGTAACAAATTTATCACCAGATTCCAGCCTGTGCTGTTAGAGGAGCCTCATTAAGTGTTTTGCAGCTCTCGGGAACAAAGTGTAAGGAGAATGAGAGAACCTTCCCTGTTCATTGCACTGGTTCATGCTACCCCTCTGTGTAGGAAAGCAAGGAATCTGTTCAAACAAAGCTTAATCCACACCTTGGACCTTCAAGATTCAGCCAGGAGTTTCTGGATACCAGGAGACATCAGGGCAGCCTGCTCACCTTTCACTGAGTGGAGCTGCGAGGGCAAGAAGCTAATCCCTTCATCTCCAAAACCCGTTGCATGAGCAAGACCAAGTCAGAGCAGGGTCTACTTTAGCAGCCCCGCGAGCAATGTGTTTGTTGGGTTGAAGGCCCAAACATCAAATCCTGAAGTTTTTGACAAACTGAAGACAGAAGAAAACCCAAGATAAGAGCACTTTGTGTGGGAGGCATTAATAAAAAATACAAGTGGAGTAAGGAAGTATTTTTCCCTCCCAAAACCTACTTTGGAAAGATGATGATGAAGAAAAGCCCTTCTTTACCCTTCCTTGTGTCTGTCTCATTACCAGGGCACATCCCGGCTTAGCAGGAGGCTGCAGCATGCAGAATCTCCAAGCACAGGTGAAAGGAGGTTTAACCTCTCATGCCTGTAGCACTTTGCACCATTTCCTCACGTTACACAATGCTCACAGTACCCATTGATAATATCACTAACCTCCAGACCAAGGCTGTAGGGCTCTCGGGAATCCTCTATGGCAGAAACTCCAGTCCTTATTGTGCTTCCTATTTCTAGTGTGCATGCCACTGTTAACCTCTGGGGGGATTTAGGCAGGCAAAGCTACTCAGTGATGCTGCAAGGATTCTGCTGCAGCTTCTTTGTTTCCTCTGGTGCAAAAAAATGTGTTTTTCTTGTGACTCCTGGGATTGATGGAACCATTCTGTAAACACATCCCTGATCGGGCACTGTGCCATTTAAGAGACCTCTGAGTTCTCTTACCAAAGCAAATCTCTTGGTTTTGAATTGCACAAAGGGCATCATTTCACTAATAATGAGAGGAGGAGAGTGGGGTCTGGTCTAAGGGGAAAGCACAGCCTGGTACTTGATCACTGTGTTGGCAAACTGTGGTCTCAGAGAGCAACAGGCAATAAATTAACATTACAGCACCCAGTAATGAAGTCATGCTCTATGCTCATGACTGCAGAAACAACCTCTGAGAGCCAAATTTGTTGTCTCAGTTGCACCTCTGCAACTCTGCAGGCTTCCACACCGTGTGCAGATAAAGGCAAAATGCAGCTGACAAAGATGACTTCATTTCCCAAGGTTACAGGCCAGCTAGTAAATGAGCCAGCACTGAAAAACAGGATCCCGGAGCTCTTATCACGAGAATAATTACTAATTATGACAATTAAGTACTTGAATAAAGATGTATTATGGCAATATTTTTAGGTCATTGAAAGTCATAATCTTGTATTTTTAGGTGACAGTTAAATCACTCACCAAAAGGCAAAGTTCATATAATTTCAATTACGCAAAATGACTAATAGTTTTCCAAGTGACAATCCACAGCTGAGGAGGTGCAGGTCAGCAAATTTTCACATTATACTTCATAATGCTAATTACTGATGATAGATGTTGTTCTCCTCTTTAACTTATTTACCCTGGAAACTGTCAGATAGCAGGACTTTACTCAAGTAAATTCTTGTAATTTATATTACAAATCTTATGTTTCAGCTAAAACTTCTCCAGTTTTTACTGCACTGACATAGGAAGATGAGATCAAAGATGGGCAGAAATGAGCAAATTTCCTCTTCCATGAGCTTGCTCTGAAAACCTCTGCAGAGAACAAACTGTGAAGTGCAACTGTTTATGTCCTTCCTCAGTTTCAGCTTTCCTGACCTCTCCCTCTGATCCTGAGAATTACCTCCCCTTTTATTTTCCCCGCTGCCATATAAAAATGCAGGTATTGCAATATCAAATTCACAAGGGGGAATTAATGAGGAAGTTCTTGCTGATGTTTGGCTCAAAAGGAACAAGATCTGGTTTGTTAGCTTTCTGCAAGATCTCAAGAGGTTATTACTGCCTTCAGATCCTCAGCTAGAATTCTAATTAATTAAGTTTAGAAAAAAATAATAAAACCCCCAAATTTTAATTGCATTCATATTTTATGGGTACACTGAAATCAAGCAAATGCAAGTAGGCAAATGTGGACCCCACTTTGAAGATTAATGATATTAAGAGAACATTTCAAGCCGAGGTGTTTTCATCTGTGAAAGTTACGATCTGGTGGACAAATCATAAGAATTAATCCAAACACATAAGTGAACTCCATGCCATGCAACTTGGCAGGCAAACTGCTGAGGACAGAAATTATATCCCAGTTTTGCAAGGCAAACCAGCACACGTGTAACATGAGGCAGCCAAGCAGTCCCACAAAACAATGAGACTACTCACCTCCACACACACATTTTTCTGGGTGGAATCCTCTGGCCAAGTTTGTTCACAAACCAACCTGTCCTGGGACAGTGCTGTGTCCACAGCAAGCCCCTACAGGCTTTGGTAATAGTAAATTAAACCTAAAATCTGCTCGCTGGAGGTGCAGCACATGTTTAGTGGATAATGGCTTCCACCCCTCAGTACTGCGGGTGAATTTTACACAGCAGAGGAACATTTCACAGGGGTTATGTTCCCCATTTCACTGTTGTGCTTTTAAAGTTATTATCATTCCACCTTCTCTAATATGGGCTGTTGACTCTGTCATCTGCCCCGTGTCCTCTCCGCTTCAGGCTTGTAAGTGGATACTCACATGTAAAGCAGCCAGTACTTGACAATTGTTCTACTAATACAAGTGGTGTAGAAATCTCACTTACTTCCACTCTTCAGCAGGTGCTGTTCCTCTTCCTTCAGCCTGCTCTGCATAAGACGCAGCATGTTTGCTGATTCCTGTGGGAGGGGAAAACAACTGCATTAGAAGAGCTGCCACAGTGCCCAGTCACGTAGCTGAGTGGATGGTCCTAAAACAACAGCTAAGGGCACTCACAGGCAGAATGAGGACAGAAAATTGCAGCATTTAAAAATATTTTATGAAAACAAGGTCTTAATTGAAACATGGGGAGCTCCTACTTACTTTGCTCACGAGGGTCAGGATATAAAGCATGTACCTGGGTGAAGCAGTGCACTGAAAATCAACCACACGTTCCCACTGGCTGAAACCTCACTTATCACATTGAAAATGAGTTCACTTGGCTTCATCCCACAGGAAATTCCTGCCATTACAGAATGAAAGGGGCTTGCTTTGGAAAGCACTCCACTAAACAGAAGTGGTTTGTGAAATGACTGCAGCTTCATAATATACAGCACAAGCCAGAATAAATTCACCCATTTCCACACATGCAAACAAAGCAGGAGCAAAGAGCCCCATCCATAGGCTGGAGAAGCAGAGCCATATACACAATACTATAGCATTTGGGAGCAAAGCAGAACCAGGACAGTGAAGCTGCATGAGGGGGCTTGTAGATTTTCTGCTTTGAATCTAGCAGGCTGTTAAATCAAAAAAATGCTGAGAAACACTACTGAAATGATGCTATGATGAAGTTACGAGAAATACAGTTCAGAGCAAATGGGAACAGGTAGAACAGGGGTTGCTGTGCTGAGGAAGAAAAGCAAATCTCAAGTCTCAACTCGTTTGAATGAAGGCCAATGATAAGAGGAAATGCTGCAAAAAGGACTGCAAGGACTTATAAAAACTGAGCCTTGAACAGTCAACCGAGTAAGAAATGTGACAGCCCAGAAGGGGAGAAGCAGGCTGGTGGGAAGGGGCAGTGGTGGGTAAGGCAGACATTCTCATTCCAGCATGATGGATCAGTCAGAGAACACGGCTGGCTCTGCAGAGTACTGATAGAGCAATTCTGATCTCCCAGGATGCCTGCACTGGCAGAGCATCACAAATCGCCCCTCGAATCCTGGAGTCAGTTCTGGGCCCATCATGACAACAAGGACATTGAGGGGCTGCAGCGTGTCCAGAGAAGGGCAGTGGAGCTGGGGAAGGGTCTGGAGCACAAGTGTGACTGAAACTGGCTATCCAAATTCAGTCAAATTAGCAGTCATCCTCCCCCATCCCCTGGGCCACTCGCTCCTTCCCTTTCGTCACCTTCCTGCTCTGGTGCAAGCATTTGTGTGGTGACACAAAAGAAACCTGATGAGAACTAATCCACCAAAACAAAATCAAGCCAGGCAAATTCTCCACTGCAGTCCAGCACATGGCTACACAGATTCTTGACTGGTGCAATGGAGGACAGGGTGTTGCAGCTGTGGGAAAAACAACAGGGATAAGAAGATGGGGTACTCTTTGTTTCAGCTTCAATGCTGAGTTATGGACTTAAATACAAATTAAATGAAGTCTAAGAAAATGGTTTAATCATACAGATGAGCCACTTCTCTCCCTTTCCTCTTCTTCTTACTTGTGCTGGTGCCAACAGCTCAGCTGACCTCATACCAAGTCAGCCATGAGTTAACTGGCAGGAAAAATGTTGATTTTCTACTGATTGAGATTTCTGAGCAGCTCGCTGCATGGTCGGTCAAACGCTGCTATCAGCCCAAGGGAGCTGCTGGGGCTGTACATCATCCCTTTCAACAGCAGCCCATTGCTCCATCACGTTAGCTGTGCTGCCAGACTACACCCTGCAAAAGCTTATCAAAAACTGCAGCAACAAAAACTATTCCGAAAGGGCAGCCTCAAACCAGCTGGAACCAGGGTAACATCAGTTAAGTGCTGTTTATAATCCTTAACAAGTAAGATCTTCAAAGGAGTGGGCAGAAGAGATGGCAGATCGTGTATCTAGGAAGTAAACAAAATTCATCATGTAAAATTTTATGGTTATGAACTCAAAAGAATCTGCAGAGAAATCTTAGATTTGTTGAACTCGTGAAAGAATTACAACAGCTTTATTGGTTTCAGATTTTGGGTTTAAAAACCAGGACAACTTTTCAACAGCTGAGTCAGTGGCAGCTTCAGCTTCTCGTCCTGCTGCTGCTTTTAACACGTGTAACCATGGGCTGCATTTCATGGCCTGACTGGGTTCCAGCTTCACTGCAGACACCACTCCCCACACTTCCCATCAGCTTAACAGATGTGATTTGTATCAGCTCAGCAAAAACAAGTCCATGCTAATCAGAGATGTTCTTCAGTTTTAGGCTGGCCACTTCGGCGTGACCCAGGGCTTCTGAGACATGGCAAGGGAGAAAAGCCAAGGACACGATGCCACAGATGCTCCTTCAACACATGACATCGGACAACAGGACAATGGGCAGGTTTTCTGCACAGAGTGGCAGAGTGACAGCTCCATGAAACAAGAGATGTGGCCTTGACCTTGTGAAGCACCCGTGGGAAACAGCCTGGGTACCTCCAGATGCTGTATGAGTGAGAGCCAACATTTCAGCGCCCTGTTCAGTCTCTCTGGCAAACAAACAGGACTGAAATGCTGCAGGTGAACACCACACATACCTTGCTCTACAAGCCACCTTTACCAGAATAAGTGGCAGCATACACCATGGAGCCACAGTGGCAAATTAACCCAATCAAAGTTCCAATTAACACAAAACCAGAGCTAGCCAGCCCCGTCTGAGGAGCCTCCCAGGCCCTTCAGGCCACCAGACATTATTGAGGCTCAAAATCCTGCTTTAGAGGGAGACCAATCTCTGCCGAGATGGAACTTTTTCTCCTCTGTCTCAAGCAGTATGCAGCCTTTCCTAGGTGTGAAGCTGCCCTTTAATGAGTAATCAATCACTTTGCAAACTCAGAGCAGACCTGGCCAACCCCAGCTCCAAGGGGCCTTCAGAAGTCCCCAGTCCAATCTGCCCAGAGCAGGAGCAGCAGGATCAGATCACAGTGCTCAGGGCTTTAGCGAGTTGGGTCTTAAAAACCTCCAAGGAGAGAGGCCACCTCTCCTTGGCGACCTGTTCTGGGACCTGACCATCCAAATGGTGAAAAGGTTTCCTTACACCATCAAGCCAGAACTATTTATCATTGCTAGCAATTCGTCCACATCTCACAGTATATATGGAGGGTGTTTTTGTTTTTAAACAGAGGCCCATATGCCACCATGGAGAATATCCTCCAGCAACAGACCACAGACAACCAGCTATCTCACAGACTCAGTGTTAGCCTTAGGGCAAGTGATTCAGGATTTGAATAAGCCACATGATTTCTTGCCTGCCAGTCCTTTATGATACACCTAATGCTGCTGAGTATTGGTTTAAAGAATAAAACCAAGTTGCTGAGAGCATAATCTCATGCTCATTAATCAAGGACAACTTTGCCCCTGGAGATTGCAAAGCAGCAAGTCTAAAAGGGCTCAAAACCAGAAAGAACAAGAATGATGCAGCATTTGATAATTTAAAATATCTCAGTATTATTTTTTTTAAAATTTAACATCAAAGTTTTGCTGGGAAAGTTATGGAGAAAACGTAAGTGGGATTTTGAATACAATGATTCTGTGCCCTGAAGGCAGCTGGCAGACAAAGTGGTTACCAGTAAGTAGAAAGAAAAGGGAAAGCAATAGGGAAAATAGGAAGGATAAGTATGGACAAACAACAGGACAGCAACTGGAGCTTGAGGACTTGTTTTGTTCAGATGCCAACATGTCAATTTTTGCCCAAGCTATTTCTTCTGTTCTCAGACATCCTCCCAATCCCAGAGATCTCTCTCCACATACAACCTTTTCATTTTAGTAAGATAAAACAATGTTCCCTTCTGGGTTTTTTTCCTAGTGATTTGCTAGAGGATATTGGTAATCCTACTGCTCTGTAGTACACTTACAGTGAACCAATCTGATGATGGATTGAACCACCTCATCTTCACCCGGCCTATTGATCTCAGCAGCTGTTTCTTGCTTTGTTATAGAACAAAGCAGCTGGGATTAACGATGGTGCTTGTTTTTCATAATAGAGTGTTGCCACTCATTCAGCAGGAGTGAGATAGAAGGAGGAGGAGAAGAAGTTGTGCAGTGCCTGAGCAGAGAATGTGACCATACTCTTAATAAGAAGCCACCTGCTAGGTATGGACACAACATTGAGGTTGCACAGCTATGATAGCATGGGGTGCCAACCCACCCAAAGCTGTTCTGTAAGAATTGAAGATGATGCTTCCTATCATTCTGAACTACTGCTAAATACCTCACCCTAAATTCACGTCCAGTTTTAGGATTTAAGTTGGAACACAGCTATAGTTGCACTTGACTAAGAGTGACTGCGGTGCTATAGGGTTGTTTCCCTTTTTATTCTGTTGAGGAATGAGGACTATGGGAGAGAAATGAGATCCATTTGAGAAAGTGAGGCAGAAGAATCGTTACCAGCAGGCTTGCTAACCTGTAAGGAGGGCTTTAAACTAGGTCTGTCAGGGAATGATGATGATGATGATGATGGTGATGATGATAAGTGAGGGCACTGTGAACAGCAAAGAGGAGGCTCTGGCACATCCCTTGTGAAGGCTGCACAAGCAGGAGCCCACACATCATAGGAAACAAAATAGGAGGAATTAGAAGGTGCATAGGTTTGATCCCATCAGGATTACAGAAATATGGTGAGAGAGTTTCCATGTTTTGAGGGCTGCACTAGATGGATGCAGACACTGAAAAGAACAGGCTGGGAGGTGGGACGAGGGACTGCTCCCTCTGCCAAGGAGCTGCCTGAATGCATTGAACATTGCCTTGTGATGGGTGATGGGCCCTTTGAGGGTTTATGGTGAAGGATCAGAGGACAAACTGCTGACCTATAAAACAACACAGATCATGCTGCATAAACTAACATTCATTTTAACCTTGAACTTTTTAATGCTTATCCTTAGCAGACCATCTCACTTCAGTAAAAAAACAAAACCAAAAGACACAGCTGGCTACTCATTACCAGAGGGGTCCTTTGGTTTCCCATCTCTTGTCTCTAGTCATTTAACCAGGGCATTCATTTTCCTATAAAAGTTACCAAAACTGAAAATTAAAAGAATTCCTTCCTATACCAGATGCTGTTGCAGTCAGTAAATAGTGTAGAACCAGAGGGAAGCTGGCTTACAGCTGCTTAAACCCAGTAACAAAGCAGGACCCGGGCCTTCTGGCACAGAAATTTTGCAACTAGAGGCGATTCTTCTCTGACTGGTGATGCCACCTCAGTAATTACAAAGTGCTATCACTGTGGTAGAGCTTTCAGATGAATACAGAAGCATCAAACTTCCCTACCCCCCCGTATTAAAAGTGCTTTGGAGAACGTGGTGTCAAATGAATGATCCACTGCTCCAAATACAGAGCTCTGCACCAGAAAACATGAACTTGTTCTAGCAGATTCTCTAGTTCCATTATCAAGGCCCACAATAATAAATATTCAGCTTTTAAAGACATTTATACCTCTTTACCATCTGAAAACCATCACCACTGGCCATTTAAACTTTGGCAGAGGTCAGTCTTGCAGTGGATGAGCACAACTGAATGAACTGAAAATCATCAGCCTCTATTGTAAGACCATCTGTCTCCTCCTTATTCTCATTACTCCCATCTTCTCCTTTGCTTTCACGTGTTGAAAAGTCATCACCTCTCATCATTAGTAGCCATTTTACAGTAATCATTTCTATTGAAACACATATAAAGCATACTTGAGAATATTTCATATACTTAACAGATACTCACCAGAAAGTCACCAATTGTTATCACAACACTGGCACCACTGGTGTTGGTGGAAGGGGATGGGGATTCATTTCTGCTGTAGGATCATTATTTTACACTATTTATTTGATTAGCTGTCCTTCTTAAGAGAAAGTTTTTATCCTGAACCTCTTCTGGCTCCAGCTGGCCATTACCTGTCACTGATAAATCAAATCTGATTGAAAACCAGAAAATTTTACGCTACTTTACAACACGACTCGATCTTTCTAGGTTATTCCTTTTCTGTGTTAACCCTGCTAACCTTGTGGCTTGCTGCTTCTTGTGGGAGAAGGGTTCACTGGCAGCACTGTAATAAATACAGTGAAAGTACTTCAATAAATGGGGCAGCAGAGTATTAGTCATTCAAGCTGACAGAATAGCACTTACCCAAGTGAAACACCAAATCCAGCTTAGCAGGCTCAGTAGAGACCAAACAGCATTCCTGTGGGTCAGGTCACAGTACCCAGGTGCCACAGCACACCCCACACACACCCCCCCAATAAATCCTGACACACCAAGTCCAGGGACTAGATTTATCAAAATAAACAATTAAATCTGTTAGATCACTACTAAAGTGCATTTTCATCAACCAAAGTGACAAGAATACCTCAAAAGTTTCTTAAAAGGTTTATCTTTATTAACATTCAGTTAATTAACTGAACTTCATTCATGTTATCATGAAAATTAGGAAAAAAGCTACACTGTTTTCTAAATTAAACATATCTTGAAGGAAAGCTACCATAGGAAAAAAAATCTAGTATGGGCTCATATGAAGACTTTGTTTTTGGGAAAAGTCTTTTGGAAGGCACACTGCTCCACTCCCTTCCTCATCTTGGTGGCTCTGCGCTGGACTCTTTCCATCAGTTCCTTGCCCTTCTTGAACTCAGGGGCCCAGAACTAGACACAGCACTCCCGATGCAGCCTCAGCAAGGCAGAATAGAGGGGGAGGAGAACCTCTCTTGACCTACTAACCACAGTCCTTCTAATGCACCCCAGGATGCCATTGGCCTTCTTGGCTGCAAGGGCACATTGCTGGCTCATGGCCATCCTTCTGTCCACCAGGACCCCCAGGTCCCTTTCCCCTTTTCTGCTCTCCAGCAGGCCAGACCCCAACCTATCCTGATCCATGGGCTTGTTCTTTCCCAGATGCAGACTCCACACTTGCCCTTGTTGTATTTCACTACGTTTCTCCCTGCCCAACTCGCCAGCCTAGCCAGGTCTCACTGAATGGCAGCACAACCCTCTGGTGTGTCAGCCACCCTTCCCATGCAGGAGTCATGTGAGGAGCAGAAGGCAGAGCTGGGAAAATATGTAACTTTTGGCCTAGGATACCTACACTGATGCTGTCCTAACACAGCAGCTCTTAATGCTACCAAACTCAGGCTACATGATGCCAGAGAGTGAAGTGTATTAAAAAACCTCACACTTACACCAAGAGGATGCAACACAATCCACAGCAAGTACATTGAAATTAGATTGGTTTGACATTTCCCACATACACTTCTTCCTAAAGCTTCCATAATTACTTAGCAGTTCTGGCTTCAGTACATCCAGCTCAAGCACTGCAATAAGCACTTACTGCAGAACAAATATATTGGAGATGGAAGTGAACAGAACACTTCATAACCTGACACTTAGAGCAGATCAATTACTGTTCCCCTTGAACAAGCAGACTGTGAGTTAGGGTCTCACCTAGACATGAATACCTCCCCCTTGGGAACTCCCAAGGGAGGGTCTAAACAGAAAGAGCAAATTAGCCTGGGGGACAAATTCCAGCTTGGTAATTGTTTGTGCTTGCACTACAGACTTGCCCTATAGACTGGGGTGCCTTATTCATGCTTTGTATGAACTCTCCTTGCTTCTCCAACCTGGTCTAGGTGTGAGATGTCCTTGCCCATGGCAGGGGAGTTGGACTAGATGACCTTTAAGGTCCCTTTCAACTCAAGCAATTCTGTGATTCTCTCTCCAGCTCTCCCCTATTACATTCATAAAGTAAATAATTCTCCCAGTGGCCTGTTTCTGGAGCAACTTTTGATACAATATAAAAGCTTTCTGCACAGGTTACTCCACTTTTGTTCTGTTTTCCATTAGAGCAGTCAAGCAGTGAACAGCTTGCCCAAAGAGGCTGTGCAGTCTCCGTCCTTGGAGGCTTTCAAGACTGGACTGGATAAAGTCTTGAGCAGTGTGGTCTGATGCTGTAGCTGACCTTGCTTTGAACAGAATTAATCTGTGAATCAGTGACCAAGAAAGCAGGTTTAAAAGTTATTTAGCTATTTTGACTGCTTTTCTATCCAAAAAACCCCAACTAAAAACCACAACAAAAAGCCCACAAAAATTTTCCACCTCAAATCCTTCTCCCACTGCTGTGCTGTACTTGTTTGGGGCTATGCATTAGGATGCATGGCAATTCAAGGAATTTGGCATAAGCTACACGAAAGCTCCCAAAAAGGATACCAGACCAGCTCTGTTCAACCTTAGCCCCTTTGTTATGAGCTCTGCCAGTTCTGGAGTCAGAACTTTGGCTCTGATGAGCTTGAGGCTTCAAATCATGCTTTGTTCCATGACCTTCCCTCCCCTCTCTTTCTGAGGCTCCAGTGATTAGGATCCCTTCTTGCATGCACAAATGCTCCCTGTATTCATTATTCCCTGGGCCAGCCCATTCCCCCCACACCCAGGTGTGTATTTTGCACAGTATGGATCACTTCTTTTCAGACTGATGGAACTTTTCCTTTGACTCCCTCCATTCTTCCGACAATAACAGGAAAGAGGCACCATAAATATGGAGAAGCCTTCACAAAACCAGATCACATGGATACCAAATGCTCCTGCTGAATTGGTTTTACAGCACTGCTTCCAGAGCACACCTCACCGTGCCGCCGCCGCGAGCCACCTCGTTATTCCCATAAATTGGGCCATTTTGAGAGCAAGGAGCTGTGCGCTGTCCTGATTCACCAAAACAAGTATCAGTGTAAATGCCTTTTCCAGTTGGTTAAAGCAGCAGAGATCATAGAATCATAGAATCATTATGGTTGGAAGGGACCTCCAGGGTCATCAAGTCCAACCTTTATCCCATCATATTCCTAACCATCAGACCATCAGACCATGGCCTCAAGTGCCTCATCAACCCATTTTTTGAACACCCTCAGGGACGGTGACTCCACCACCTCCCTGGGCAGCCCATTCCAGTGCCCAACCACCCTCCCAGGAAAGAACTTCTTCCCAATGTCCAGCCTAAACTTCCCCTGATGGAACTTGAGGCCATTTCCTCTCGTCCTGTCATCAGCAATTCGGGAGAAGAGACCAACACCAGCCTCACTACAACCTCCCTTTAGGTAGTTGTAGAGGGCAATGAGGTCTCCTCTCAGTCTCCTCCAGGCTCAATAACCCCAGTTCCCTCAGCTGGTCTCCATAAGGTTTGTTTGCCAGGCCTCTCCCCAGCCTCGTTGCCCTTCTCTGGACTCGCTCCAGCCCCTCAATGTCCTTCCCATCCTGCGGTGCCCAGAACTGGACGCAGCACTGGCAGTACTGGACGCAGTACTAGAACAACTGGACGCAGTACTAGAGATCCCACCTATGGCCCATCTAGCATGTTCATGCTAAGGTAAGGTTTTCCTTTCGGATTCAGCAAGGTCCAGACTCACTAAAGCTGGCTAGACGCTTGAAGTCAAAGGCCCCAGGAGGATGTAAGAAATACTCCTGAACCATCCAGGAACCACAGGTCAGAGCTGAGGGAGCAGAACATCAGAGGCAACACAGCACTGAGCACACTCTGAGGATTTATGTGGCTGTCTACAACAGGGTGTAGCTCAAGAACAGGCACAAGACAAAAGAATTGGTAAGGCACAGGCACAGACTGCAACATGACCAGTCAAGAACACAGCCCTTTAAACCACTCCCAGAACTAAGAAAAAGAGAAGAAAAAAAGGCAAGGACCCAGACTAACATTTTCTGCCCAGAATTTTCCAGTTAAAATGCTTTCATGCAAGTCAGCACTAACACTCAGGAAATTCACTACTGCCTAAAATAATGTGACTGAGGATGGACTTCACCCTGTGAATCAAATGTATTCATTACTAGACATAATGCAAGTTTACCATAACGACAACTCCTCTCCATTTTTCATATTCACTTTTGTGGAAGATGTGAATTATAATGACTCAATAAAAGCTCATTGAGCATTCCCTCCATGTATTACATTTTTATTGTACCAAGCTCACACGCAATACTGGTTGGATGTGCGATTTATTTGAATTAATGTACTACTCTGTAGTGTAAACCTGAGGTCAGTTTGCAGCGTATGAAGAAATTATCATGCAAATTAATATCGATAGGAAGTTAGTAGTCATAGCCGTGTCTTGTTCACCACCATAAAGCACTCACTGACACATCACTGCTAGAATCTAGCGTTAGAATTATCCTCTCCTGGTGTCACAGGAAGCACAAACCCTTAAGTGTTCGAAGGGGGGGCAGGATTATTTGCTCTTTTCAAGGAAAGTGTTTATTATATTAAAGAGTAATTGATCTTGGTGAATGAGATGGTTCTAGGAATCGATAATGGAATCTGCTGCCTTCCATCTTCAGATCAATTAGCTCCAATGTTTCTTACGCCCAAGAACCTCTCCTACAGGTGGCTGACACACACTTCAGTTTATTTCTTATTTCCCACCAGGCAAGTCCCAAATTAAGAGGCAGCACCAGCAAGCCTCTAACAGTCTTGTTTGAGCCTTAGCACAGGAATCAGAGACCTGATCTTTACGATTTCTCCAGCTTGTAAATATTTGTACTCCTAGTTTCTGCTCGCCAGGGCAGTGCTCTAGCTACTAGCTTAGAAGATGAGGATAAAACTATTTTTAGATATCTCATTGTGGTGGGTTAGAGAAGAAGAAAGTAAAGATGATGAACGATGCAGAAAAATCTCTTTGGAAAGGGGACAGGAAGCACTGTTTCCAGGACTGTTCACATACATCAGGCTATGATTCTTTAATACAAAACGAGTAGGTAATACTGGGCTACCAACGATCTACGACACGAGGGTTTCACCTTACACATCCTTCTTCTCTAGTTTCAATAATTCTGTGTTCTTCTTCACATAATCACCCAGCTTAAGTAGCAGGGACACAGGATAGCTTCATTCCACCTTACTCTATAGATTAAGAAACAGCTGTTAAGTTTAAAAATCCTTGTGGCTGAGGAGGAACTGAGATGTAGGATGCACGAAATGAAGTCCTTATTTCTTGTCAGAAGGTGGCTGCCACCAGGTATTTAAAGTGAATGCAGCACTGCCAAAGTGAGTTAGACCTTGCTTAACAGGCTGGGCTCTGATCAAGTCAAGTTTCTCATCAGTTCTCTCAAAGATGCAAAAAAGCTTGAGTAGGAGACAGGCATATAGCTCTCCAGGTCAACACATTTGAAAAAGCAGGCTCTCAGAGAGTCTAATGACCTAAAATGGAGGCTCCCATAGATTTCAGGACTACATTGTGCTTAAGACAGGCCCAAATGAGAATGTAAATGGAATTCTAGCAGAACAAATATAACCCATAGTCCTTGGGCAGAAAGGTGCACTGGTTGCCCTAGGATATCTTACCTTTCCTGAGCCCTGATGTTAGACCCTGCTGCAATGCTTCTGAAATGGTACAGCTCACAATTTGGCCCACTGGTATTTCAATATCAGAATCATCTTCAAAAGAATCCTGATCAGTATTCTGGAGCTCTCAGGAGAGAAGGCAATCATAGAATCATTGAATAGTTTGGGTGGGAAGGGACCTCAAAGCTCACCCAGTGCCACCCCCTGCCATGGGCAGGGACACCTCCCACCACACCAGGTTGCTCCAAGCCCCATCCAACCTGGCCTTCAACACTGCCAGGGAGGGGCAGCCACAGCTTCTCTGGGCACCCTGGGCCAGGCTCTCACCACCCTCACACCAAACAATCTCTTCCTCCCATCCCATCTCCATCTCCCCTCTGGCACTTGGAACCCGTTCCCCCTCGTCCCATCACTCCCTGCCCTTGGCACCAGTCCCTCTCCAGCTTTCCTGGAGCCCCTTCAGGCACTGGAAGGTGCTCTAAGGTCTCCCTGGAGCCTTCTCTTCGCCAGGCTGAACACCCCCAACTCTCTCAGCCTGTCCCCAGAGCAGAGCTGCTCCAGCCCTCGCAGCATCTCCATGGCCTCCTCTGGACTCTCCAACAGCTCCGTGTCCTTCTGGTGTTGGAGACCCCAGAACTGGACAAAATGACTGCACAAGGTGCAGTAACTCACACTGCCAGTCAGTGTGCCAGGTGGGTGTTAGCCAAGGGTTCTGCCAGGACACCTATCCTAGGGGTCCTACTGTTAATACATACATAGTGCTTCATTTTCATATGTTTCACAGAACTGAACTAGAAATTCTCTCTACGCTGCTAGAAAACTGAGAACTATTTTACTATTTAACATTTAAAACCCCAAACCTTATGTTTTCTCCCATTATGACCCTATGCACACCTGTGCAGATGACAATGCTGGTCTCATCACTATTGCTCTCTGCTGCTAAGTACCTTGTGCAGTAGCAGAGCATAAACCTCCAAAACTTCACACACCTCATTTTAACATTACCTACTTATGCCATTTGGTGCAAATGACTTTCAAAACATCAGTCCCAAACTAAGAGTCATTTTAACTTTTTTTCCTTCAATGAATTCCTTAGTTTTTAATCACCTAGTGAAAGGTTTATCAGAATTATTCTTATGTGTTGATCTCCAGGGAAATAAACCCAACAAATTAAACTGATCTGCTTGATCAATGTTGCTTCACGTGAGCTGATTGTCTCCTACTTTGAGTGAATTTCAAGCTAGATTTGTTATGTAATTCACACATCTAAAGTACTTGTGAATACTCAAAAGCATAATGCAGACCAATGAGAAAGGCAGAAAGACATGAACAACCCCAAATAAAACTTGATAAAGAGAATACTTAAACCCTGAAAGGCCATACATTCAAAGAGCACTAAATAGACATTCTTTGCATGCAATATTTCTACAATCATTCTATGATGCTATGATTCTTCTGGAGCGGAGTCACTGCAGAAGAAATTCAGTGAGACAACTTAAGAACTGAGAGTATGAGAGATCAGAAACTCTCTGATCTCTATTCACAAAAACCAGTCATGGATTTCCAAGCTACATTATCAAGGAGAGCCATTACATCCCATACTGCACAGAAACAATCACTGGCAAGATAGAGAAACTCACCTTGACATAGCACATGGCACAACTCAGCAGATACTCTCCCTGTGTTCCTTCCCCAACTGCAGAGTATTTCATATGTAACAGAATTAGCAGAGTTTTACAACAGCAGCAAGAAAGAACTAGACTGAGTAGCCTATGCAAGGGATTCATAACCAGGCACAGCAACAAGCCCTAGTGCACAAGGAAGCTCTTTACCTCTTCTGCTGAGGAGTTTGTGGGTTGCTGAAGGCAAAATATGAATATGAATGTCAGAAAACTTACAAGTGATAATTAGAGTTTTAATCAATTCTTGTTTGAGCTCTAGATCTGTGAAAAAATGAGTTGTAGAGTCTTTCAGATGTGAAGAACTTTGAGCTGTGAGTTAAATGACACAAAATTTGGGATCCCAAGACAAGCTTGTTCACCCATCTGGCACATCAGATGTCAAGATAATCCTGACAAACGTGGACCTTCCAGCACTGAGCTGATGGATCTGACTGAGATCAGCTGAGCTGATCTCAACTGTTCTCATTTCCCAAAAGATGTTCCTATAGCTTTAAACGGAAGACAGTATCAATAAAGCAGCAGGAGCAGGTATGCACACAACTACTTCAGGGCATGTAGAGGTACATTTGAGAGCCTAGATCCAGTTGCCATGGCACTAGGAGGGGATTGCAGATTTTTGTTTCAGTGGAACAAAGGCACAAAGCAACATTTCCATCTTTTCTAACGTGCTCTTCACATGCCCTCCTACCTTTGTTCTACCTCCACCTTCTCCTTTTGTCCATGATTTCTCAGGTCAACAATTTCCTCTGTCCTTTCCTCCTATGCTCTATTGCCCTCACTCTCTCCCTGTGCATTTCCTTCCTCCTCCTCTATTTTTTTCCACATTTCTCCATTATGGGATTTGCATGTCTCAGTGCACCAGTACTGCACTTGTACACCGGACTAAATGCCAATATAGAAGCAATCAACAACTAAGATGCCTGTGCTTACTTTTGCATCTGATATTTAATATAATTCAGTAACACTGGACCAGGAGTGCTCTCTTGGTACCTATAAAAATGTTACCAAACAGTCACAATTCTAATATACATTAGCTAGAAGATTAAAGACTGTAACCAATTGCTTTTCACATTAACCTTCTGTCTGGCTATTTCAGTAAGGGGACATCACAATGGGAATGTCTAGATTTAATATTTCAAATGGGATAGCTGAGTGCAAAAAGACATGAAAAGCAGCAGAACCAAGGAGTACCTCAGAGTGCAGCAGAACTCAGAGAGCCCTGTCCTGTGCACAGTCAGAATAAAGCATCTCCTTCAGGTGTGGAGCTCCGATGAAAAAAAACATTAGTTTGATGAAGAGGGGATTTTATTTGGGGAGGTTGGGTTGCGGAGGGAAAAATCACAATGCAGTCTGTATGTTTGGCTTTTCCTTGTTTAATCATGATGGATTGCTTACTGATAGTAATATCATAATGATGAAAAGAAAAATGGCTTAAGCAAAGATAATGACTGAGAGGCTTAGAACATCCTCTTCCACGTGTCCACCACTTCATGGTATTCCTTAGTCAAGATTTCACAGCACCAGCATGAAAGCAGCCTTAAAATACCTTAGGAGAAAGTAGCTGAAGAAGGAAGTACTTAAGGGATGTCCTCTGAGAAGCACAAGAAAGAATAAGCATATTCTATCTAAAGAAAAGGCAAATGCTAGAGGACATTGCCGTGTTATTCTGCACAAGCTAGGTTCAGAAACACCTTTTTGAATTGTATTAGTCTGTGTTATCCTCAAAAGAGAGGCATTCATTTATAGTCCATAGAAAATTTCAACCCCCAAAATCTGAAAACTCTGAAACTTCCATTTTTAGAGAAGCCAGAGTTCTAATAGCTTTCATGTCTAAACATCAGAAACAATTCCAGCTTAAAAACAGGATAAAAATTAATGAATTGTGCTGAACCTTTTTACAGAGTAGAAAAATAAGAACAAATCTTTGAGGAGATGTGGCACATAAATCCCTGCTTCTGCACAGAAACTCAAGAAGATGGATTAATTCTACAGGCAGCACAAGAGAAGGGAAAGAGAACAAAAGAGGTGGCTGAGAATGAAAAAAGGCTAAAAGGAAACTGCAAAGACAAAAGACCCTTATCTAAATTCCTCAGATCCAACAATAAGTAGTGCATGACAGTTAGTCAATAAGTGTGAGAAACTCACTCAAAGGGGAAGTCGTGTGAAGACTTCTGACATCTCAACAAATGAGAGCTGACAACAGAGAAATGATTCCATGTTTTTCATACATTTCAAAGGGCTTCCACACGGAACAGGCAGGTGCTCTGCAGGTGGTAATTTCATCATCAATTAACTGTTCAGTTCTGGCAATTCATTTGGTCCAGACTCAACACCAGGGCTTTAATTCCCTTTTAACACAGAGAGATTTCTCAGTCCACTGCCTGGCAGGAGACTTCCCGATTGCTCTCCAGCCATTGTCTGCATTATTATGGACACCAGGAGGCAAAAGGAACAGGAAGCTTGAGACAACAACAGAAGCATGCGATGGGCACCTACCACATGGAAGAACCACCCAAAAAAATCCACACAAACAACCAGCACTGCAGTCTGGAGTGCTTCAACTGCTCGATGTCACTTAATTAAAATTGTGTGCTTGAGTAGAATCTTTAAATCACTTTTCTAATTAGGAAATGCACTCTGGCCCAGGTCATTAGCTGTGCAACGTCAGCAGGGTACCAAAACAGCTCCGAGCCTGAGAGCACCAGGAATTAGTCTCATTATTCAGCAATGGTCTCTCAATCAGAACAAAAATTCCTCCTAAAAACATGCACCTAGGCAAGGAAAGGGGTCCAGGAATCAGTCCTCAGCACTGAACAGCACACAGAGTGCTGGATTAATCTAATTACATTGCTGCTGCTGCTTTTTACTGGCAAGCTATTTAACAAAATACACAGCGGTGATAAAAGAATTGACACTCACTTCTACTACAGAAGATAATTAAGATTTGTTTGGTGGAACAAAAGACAAATTAAGGTTGGAAAAAAATCAACATGATTTTCAGTGTTTTTTGACAGTTGGAGAGAGCATGTATTAAAGTAGATTAAATGTAATTATCCTCATTATTCTTCCCTCTGTTGATT
Source organism: Aegotheles bennettii (assembly GCA_013398125.1). Taxonomy (NCBI): domain Eukaryota; kingdom Metazoa; phylum Chordata; class Aves; order Caprimulgiformes; family Aegothelidae; genus Aegotheles; species Aegotheles bennettii. The sequence goes on along the minus strand of VZRW01009963.1, from coordinate 251,583 downwards.
CCGAGACCGACACAAGATGATAAACCTCAGGACAACATTAAACATCATCTTGGGTCAAGCTGCTTCTTTTTCAAGCATGTAATAAACACCCACAGTTTTGCTTCACCAATAAGCAGATAAAGGGGATGAAGCATCACCTGAAAAGCAGATCAAGACTGACAGAAGAAGTGAGAGAAATACCCTGGTGTCCCAGATTGGCAAGAGACTAATCTGAAATGGATTAAACAATGTGCCAACTTTTTAAAATAAAATAAAAAAAAGTCCCCCCACCCATTTGGAAATAGGAGTGCACCAGCAAGTCTCTTGGTTTAGTTGGGACACAGATTTTTCATCCTCTTTCAGCTACCAAGGCCTGGAGACTGACTTTGAACACTGGCACCTCATAATGACTTCAAATAATAGTTTGGACTCTAGTGCTCCTGAAAATCTGGCTGTAAAGGAGACACACACAGAGTGTCCTCTTCTACCAAGGCAACAGCTTCTATTATAAAGCAGTCATGGCTACTTGAGTCACTGCATTGCTGCACACAAAGAGATGGTTAGAGTCTCATCCTTTAAATATTCCAAGTATTTTTAGGTACTCAAATTTTCTGTTCTTGTTCCCCATGCTCCTGTCTTCATGAAGAACAGCTGTCAAATGCACCTATTTTTCCTCTTTTTTTTGTCTTCCCAAATGCTCCCTAGGGAAAATATTTACCAGACTAATATACAGGCAGTGAAATTAAGCAATCCCAGGGTATCTTCAGTGCTAAGCTCAAGCTTGACTTGACAGGTAAACTTCATCCTGGTTTGAGCTAACACAAGGTGTTTAACAGACACAGGATTCGGCACAAGAAACTTGGTCACTTGAGGCCATAGCTAGAGACACCCAGGTACAGACCACCAGACGTGGCAAGAACACATTCCAGATGCAGAAGACCTGATGTCATTTTGCTTTTGGCATAAAAACCATCTTAAAGATGTTTCCATTTCTGATGCCTGCCAATGCATACTGCCTAGACCCAGCGACAGAAGCGTGCAGACAAAGAACACATCTTTTTATCACAAGCTTTTATACACTCTAATTCTGCACAAGGCTGAAGCATCATTACCTGCTTATCCTAGTAAATGAAAAGTCAAACCATTATGGGTAGATTTCCAGGTATCTCACAGAAAGAAGGAGAAAAAGGAAAACAAAAGTGCTCTCTGCATTCTAAGCGCAGGCACAGCTCTGGATGACAAAGGCTTTTTCTTCATCTTATTATCTTTCAACAAAAATCCCCTGAAGAGCTGTATGCCAACTCATTACTAACTTCTGTGCATGAATTCATAAACAGTTTCAGGTTCAAAACATTTCTACTTTTGGTATTAAGTCTCAATGGCATTTGAACAGAAGGGAAAAAATCAAATTCTAGGCTTCATTTCAAGATTAGGATTTAATTGAGGACTTTTTTTGTGACCAAAGATATGGGGAAGAACTAGAACATTATAAAACAAAACACATGAAAATACTAAGCTGACTACAGATTAGAGATATGTGAAATAATGCCTACAGAGAGCACTTATAAAAAGGGAGGTTAATGGGAAATTGGTTCACAATGTTTAACAAGTCGTCTAACGCCCACGTAATCTTTTAAAAGACGTTATTTTATCCCTCAAGCAAATAATGCAGCAAAATATTTGAGCCTTCTCAACAGAATACAGCTTGCCTTTTCCCATGTCCAGAAGGTGATGGAAATGACCATTCTTTCTCCAGCCTGCAGAAGGGCCTGAATCCTGGTTATGAAGCCCCTGGTAGTTGCTCCGCGTGGCTTAGACACACAGGAACAGAGTGCAGGTAATGGCCAAAGGGGAGGCTTCTCAGCACAATCAGTTCTATAGAATGACAAGGCTTTCTAAAAAGACCTCACAGATGCAAGAGAGATGGGTTACAGGAGGAGGAGGACTATGATCTGGAGTATTGTGTCCAGTTCTGGGCCCCACAGTTCAAGAAGGACATGGAACTGCTTGAGAGAGTCCAGCGCAGAGCCACTAAGATGATGAAGGGAGTGGAACATCTCCCTTATGAGGAGAGGCTGAGGGAGCTGGGGCTCTTTAGCTTGGAGAAAAGGAGACTGAGGGGTGACCTCATCCATGGTTACAAATATGGAAAGGGTGAAGGTCAGGATGATGGAGCCAAGCTTTTTACAGTAATGACCAATGACAGGACAAGGGGCAATGGATGCAAACTGGAGCACAGAAGGTTCCATGTGAATATCAGGAAAAACTTTTTCACTGTGCGAGTGACAGAGCACTGGAACAGGCTGCCCAGAGAGGCTGTGGAGTCTCCTTCCCTGGAGACATTCAAACCCCGCCTGGATGCATTCCTGTGTGATGGACTCTAGGTGACCCTGCTCTGGCAGGGGGGTTGGACTAGATGATCCTTCGAGGTCCCTTCCAACCCTAGAATTCTGTGATTCTGTGATTCTGTGAAATTACTGAGCCTTATTTTCAGTCTAAGCACAGGTAATAAAATTTTACTATACTAAACACATCTGTGGATACTTTAAAGGAGAACAGCAAAAAACTTGGGGTCAGACTAATTTGTTTTCACATCAGTAGACTCATACAGACACAGCAAAAGCAAAACACGCACTCATAGCCAGATAGAAGGAACATTATGCACAGCTCTCCCATATTTCTGCCAGGAACAAGAGGAAGTTGTGTTGACAAAATAAAACATGATCTGCATATGAAAGATGGGATGATTCAGAAACAGCAAGCACTGGTTAACTTAAAGGTCTAGCACACCCACCAGCACCAAGGTTCAAGGGGAGATCATTCACTGAAAGATGTTTTCAGTGAAGAACAGAAGATACACTGCGTAATGACTGTGAGAAGGATGAAAAGCCAACAAATAAAACATGAAGCCACAGGAAGCTGAATGAAAGGTTGGCTGAAAGCTCTGCAGTCCAATAAACACCCAAAGCATAGAGCAAGGCAAGATACAGATGCACATTATCCAGCAGGATACAAAATAGAGAATCGTGCTGAACTGTTACAATTCAGCAAGTCAACAGAAAATGTAATTTCTGCCAAACATGACTGAAGTCTATGTCAGCGAGGATTCCAGCATGTCTGATCTCCTCACTGATACTCTTTGCTCCTTCCATTGAAGAAGACTGCTAGGAGGAAATTGAAGAGCCTTGTGCTGAGAAACCCTTATACACCAGTTGCTGGCAGACAATGAAAATGAGCGCCTAATAAATGTTAGCACATACACTGTGTGTAGGAAAAGGAAGGTCAGAAATGCTGAGAGCGTTCTGCATGAACAAAAAACATCAACTGAAAATGAGTCAGGGCGAGTCAGAGACTGGAAAGGGGCATCATTACACTGGTTTAACTTCAGTAACTCAGAAAATAAAGCTGAATTCTCACACTTGTCCAAGAGCGGCCACACTTACTGGATTGTCAGTAAACTGCCAGTCACTCAGAGCTGGCTCTGCAGCTAGGGCTGTGCTGCTTTGGAAAAGGGCTATTAAAACATTTCCTCTTATAAAGCCAAGAACAACAGGATACACAGTCTTGCTGAGCATTTCTAAGCTGTTTTACCTCAAACATCTCTTGCTCTGTCTGTCGATGATCATCCAGGAGCTGCTCCAGGTAGGTCAGGTTACGGAATTTTTCTAGGTAACTACTGTATTGTTTTTGTAGTTGCTCCTCAATCTTCTCATACTCATCCATAAAAGCAGGACTGGAGAGAAGAAGTAGAAACTACTCAGGGAAATATCGACTTGTATATGCAGAATTCTGAAATAACCATTTTTGGGTTTGCAGCTACCTCTCCATGTCTGGAAAAGGACCTTTTGTGTTAAGGTTCCACACTACTTCAGAGATTAAAAGCATAAGACAAAAAGCCTCCTTAAACTATCCTGCCAAAATTACATATAGCAAAGGAAGAGTTTTTGTGTGCCCACTACGATTCCTTTCCCAACAGACAGAAAGGCCCATTTAGTAGGCAAATCTAAGATAATTATCTTGCTGTTCCAGGAGTCCAGAAAACTAGTTTGTAGCACAGCTGGTAAATCACCTACTTTGCTAAAGACTTACTTGCTACAAAACCGTGCTGTGCTGTTACAAGCGTAACTAGATTTGACCCCAGTAGATGATGTCCTTATACTACAGAGCCAACTGTTGCACCCCAAAGAGCACTACTCCTGTTTGATGCTTCACATCTACCCATTACTCCTCCTCCGAAGTGTTACTGATCAAAACGTGTATATGGATCAACATCATGCCTTCCACCACTCAGTTTCTCTAATATTTCCTTTTTTGTCATATGAGGTCAAAAATAGAGCATGATCTTGTAGATTGTATAAATCTGCAGTTTAATTAAGGGCATGAAATCAACCCAAACTGTGAATCCAAACATCTTGAATTTCTGGCAGGTTGTCTCACTGCCTAGAGGAACCAAACAAGGGATGCCTAATTAGCTTTTTCTTTTCTTGGTGGCTAAGAATGCTAGAAGCCTCTGGGAACAGTTTGCACTGGTTGCCATTTTGAGGAGAACTACCTGACACCATCCATGTTTAATGACAGAGGAAAAGACAAGACACATTAGCTGACCATTCTGTACAGCTCAAGAAGCAATAAAGCAATCCCACCAAATAATATTCTGGCCACTTTAACAGCCCTGGAAATCTGTTTTCAAATACATGGTAACAGAAAAATGAATAACTGTAATCTCAACTGGGAATTTCTAGAGAAGAGAATCCCACTCTTCCACAGGCCAACATCTCAGGCTCTTTACAGACTTCACTCCTTACTGCTCTAAGCATTAACAATGCACAGCTCCATCATTTATGCTAACACTCATTTATGCAGTAGATAATCAGTTCATAATCTTTACCGAACACTCTGTAGTGTCTGTAGCCTCTTCTGGCTTCTTTCCAGTTCCAATTTTCGTTTTTCAATCTTGGTTTCCAAATTGGCTTCATCCAAAGCCACATTATTCAACATGTCTTTAGTCTTTTGGACTTGTTCCTAGAAGAGAAAGATGGTGAACCATGGCTTGCACTGGAATAATTAGAATTATCTTTCAGATGCTGACCATTCTTCTGTACAATCTCATATCTCAGGTTATCAAATAACTTTATAACACTGAGCTAGAACATAATCTGGCCAGGCAGTGAAAATTATCTTCAAGATGAAGGTCACTTTCATAAAGAACTTATTCTATCCAAGTATCATAATTCTTTTCTAAGCCTTGCTTCATCCATCTTTTCAAAATCTGGGAAGCATCCTGAACACTGCAACATGTGCTACAGGAATCAGGAGGGGGAAGTGGGAATATTCCAGTTTATTAAAATGAGTGGAGTACACTCAGTGTGCTCATGATCCAGAAACCATGAGCATCTTTGGAGTGAAATTCCAGCAGTAACTGCTAGGTGCTGCTCAGCTATAACAGGTCATTTCATTAACCAGCCCAGAACTAAGCCAGCTAAGGTATATGTTATTGCTGCTTCCCAAGAAGCCAATTTCTCTGCTGTGCTGCTCTTGGTTTCTTAGCACTACTGCCTAGAATAGCAATGCATATTAACAACATTTAGAATTCATATAGAGAGGGAGCAGAAACATAAGGAAAGATTGCCTGGGGTATCCATTGATTGTGCACTGGCTGTTTAAATCTGGAACTCCACTCCTTGTAATTATACAATTGGACTGGATACAGTTTGCAGTTAAATAACTGATAGTAGTCACTAGGATTTAATTAACTACTATACTTGCACAGTGGCTGTGAGTGCAGCTAATGGTTCAGAAATACAGGAACCCAAGCACTGGAGCAAGGACAGTGCTGCCAAGACTGGGACAGAGAAAGGGTCCTCTGAAATGAGAACCATAACGATGCACTGGCATGGCACTAATTAGCACAGTACCAGTTCTGCACAGTGCCAGTTATTCTCACCCCTTGGCCAGCTCAGCCATCACTTCACAACTGCAGAGGTACCAGCAAATGTTGAGTTACCAAATACATCCCTTGCAGCCCTGACTCTGCAAAGTTCACATGGCTTGGACAACGTAGGTGGGATGCAGATTTCTGTGCTGCTTTAGGCAATTTTTGTCAATGCTGTAGAGCTTTTAGAGCAACTTCTGAGCTCCTAATGGAGGCAGGGAACATGACCAAAGTGTGAAGGGTTTTTCTGTCATTTTCTCCCAAGAGAGAGGCCAGGGGAGACCAAGTGCAGTTCTTTGATGCATCAACTGGAGGAATGTTTCTGCCTGTCAAACCAACATAGTTATACTGTACAAAAGTCAGAGTAGAGCAGGTCTTAACATCTCCTAGGTGCTGCTGTCTTCTGCAGGCTGGGATTTCTGACTGCCAGCTCACAATCACCACTGTGCCAACACCTCCTCCTCTCTGCCTGGAGAGCTATCAGTTTCAATTATCATGCTTGTTCACTTTGTATACAACAGAATTCCCAAATAAACCATAAGGATCATCAGTGACCATATTCATTACCACGACACCAGGAGTCATCACAGACTGGTCTGTGCCTTGATGAACTTTCTGTTCACACATCTGATGTCACGTAAAAGATCAAAGTCTGCATTGGCCATTAACTGAAGTTCAACAGTAGCTATACACTAACCATATGAAGCACTACTTGGGCCAGCCAGCTGAAGGTGACGTGTGCTCTGGCACTCTTGATCCCAGGCTATTGATAAAAAGGGCTATGCTCTTCTTGCAGGAGAGGTGTGACAATTTTACAATTGAATAAGTACCATTTTGCTTACCATAACACAGTCAACGGCAACTTTCACCACCTTCTCAGCCTCATTTATCTCCAAAGGTCTGGCAATAGATTCTGTTCTTGCTTCCTGTGAAATAAAAATACACCAATATATTTAAACACTACACAAAGGAACTAATATATACAGAAGTGAGGGTGGTCAAGCAACAACAATATGATTATCTGCATAATAAATGGAGTAGGATTTAGTATTTATTCACCAAGGCTCAGATGATTTAAAGAACAGGAGATGATGAAAAAGTCAGTTAAGTGAAGCCAGGATTAGCACCAAGTATCTTTTCAAAACAAGGTAAGTGCTACTGTCTGAACTACAAGTATTCTTGAATGCAGATTTTTGGAAACTGCACTGGTTATTAAATGTTGAGCAAGGTATGCAACATAGCACAGAAGATTTCATCACCTTTACAACAAAACCCATGAACACAATGGTGCAGGTAGATGAGCCTTGTCACAAAAACTGTGCAGCTACAAGCACTATGACTCCACAGAACTCAGCCAGGCAGCTGGGACAGTCAGCAGGTGCCTCCTCCTATGCCCATATGAAAAACAGGCAATGCAGGTGTCTCTCTAATGCAGGTGTCTCTCTAATTCTGATAACCGAGTAGTTCAGAATCCTCATCAAAACAGTGATCCTTGTTTAGATCCCAAAGGATGAAAAAAAACCCTCTTCCATCCTTGACAGTTCTGGGGACAGATGGGCTTGGGGGTTTTCAGTGCACATTTGTCTGTGTGTTGTCTTACAACACTGATCTGGTCATTATATGAAAACATCAGATTACTTTTTTGCTGCTGGGAAGAGAGGAGGGAGATTTTTGCAGCTAAATGTCCTTAAAATCATCTTGTGTTGGCAAACCATTTGGTAACAGGTGAATAAAGATGGAAACAGCATCTCTCTAGAGAACACCTGACTAAGAATCTAAAAAGGTTTTACACACATTGTAACAGGCTGTACCCAGTCTACTAGGAGATGAATTCTGGAAGCAGATACAATTACTTTGTTGTTACCATGCCAGACATTCCAGGTTGCATAGACAAACACCAGCAGAGCAGCCTAGCTCGCTCCCCACCAACTCAAGTTCCCCATCAGGGAGCTCATCCAGTCAAAAAATCAGCTTTTTGTGCTGAGCTTATTCGTCTGCTGGGTCAGTTCCCTGAATGAGCCTGCCACATGCTGCACAAAGGCTTTTGTTTCCTGGCACAAGAAAAGAAGTAGAAGAAATGTTGTGTTGGGGATAGTGACAGGAGCTACATCTGTTGGTGGCAGTGACAGCTTACGCTGCCTGAAGTGTTTGTGAACATTCCCCATCCATACAGAAATGCAAGCTCTAAGCAGCAGAAAGTCAATTTGGATGAAAATCAGATGCAGAGAGTTTGCACAATACATATTCCTGAATAACTCCACAGGTAGACACTTTTAGAGGGAGACCGGACAAGGATAATGTAGCTCAGGAGCTGTTCTGAGAACATTATGGATGTAACGAGCGCAACAAAATGCCTGTTTGTTGGTGAGGACTTTGCCTGAACTGAGAAGGCAGCCAGGATCAGGCTGGTGAAGACACTGCACTGCCACCTGTACCCAGTTCTTCTGGTGACAACAGTGAGATCTCTGCTACAGAGCAAATGTATTTCAAACAAAATATTTCTCACACAGCAGGGGGAAGGAAATTATTTTCCTTCCCACTTCCAAAAGAGATAAAAGAAACAGGAAGGACCTTAGATTTAATTATAAACAACTCCCTTACCAATTTCCTTTCAGTAGCCTGGTAAAACATGCACAGAACATCCACAAGTCATTAAAGTGTGCATTGGGTCAGGGTAACTGATGGGTTTTAGATGTACTCCTGAGGATCTACCCTTTTAAGCTGGAATAATTTCTAGAAATTTAATCATATAATCATAGAATCCCAGTCTGGTTTGGGTTGAACGGGACCTTAAAGCTTACCCAGTGCCACCCCCTGCCATGGACAGGGACACAGATCAGATTGCTCCAAGCCCCATCCAACCTGGCCTTCAACACTGCCAGGGAGGGGCAGCCACAGCTTCTCTGGGCACCCTGGGCCAGGCTCTCACCACCCTCACACCAAACAATTTCTCCCTCCCATCCCATCTCCATCTCCCCTCTGGCAGTTGGAACCCGTTCGCCCTCGTCCCATCACTCCCTGCCCTTGGCACCAGTCCCTCTCCAGCTTTCCTGGAGCCCCTTCAGGCACTGGAAGGTGCTCCAAGGTCTCCCTGGAGCCTTCTCTTCTCCAGGCTGAACACCCCCAACTCTCTCAGCCTGTCCCAGAGCAGAGCTGCTCCAACCCCCTGAGCATCTCCGTGGCCTCCTCTGGACTTGCTCCAACAGCGAGTTAATGTCTTTTCTCTTCTTCTACCTTCCCTCTACTACCCATGGAAGGTTCACATACAGACCACAGTCTTCGTGCAGAAATCGATATTATTTTCTAGAACAAGGTTCAGTCCTACAGTCACATCTGCTTGGAAAAATTTGTCAGGCCAATGAAGAACAGCGTAAAAGCAGAAATTTGTATTTTCAGACTGCTGAATCAGGGCTAAACTGGAAAACAAGAAGGTCAGAGCAATTAACCACCTCACACCCCAACAGCCTAAGAGGAGCATCCAAGTGGACCATTACAGCTTCCATTATAGTGGACCAATATAAAATGGAAATATATTGGAAAAATAAATATATAAATACTGTTGGCAAATTTTTAATGGATGTTTGTCACAGCTTCCCTGGGTATCCATCTCTGGGCCATTTCCTGTTATCCTATGATAACACTCAGAGAGAAAAGTTATTTTTAATATCTCTTTTCAGGAAAGACCCTGCAACTGGCCATATAGAAGAGGATTAAAAGGAAAGCAGATCATATTAGAAAAATCAATACCCAACAAATATTATGAAGACATTAGGAAAAACACTTACTTTAAAATGCCAGAGTTTGTCAATTTAAACATCATTAAGCCATTAGCAAATTAAAGACAATGAATTTATCACAACCACTTTGACTGTCTCTGACTCGCCACATGAGCAAATAAAGCACATTTTTCCACCAGCCCAACTCATCTTCACTGGTCTGTCTTACTCAATATAAAATATGCAGTAACACAACAACTGAGATTTTTAAAGCCTGGCTTTCCACAAAGGCTCTTCTGTTCATTCTTAAACCTGAGGATACAAATAGGTTGTGTACTTGAAGGCAAAACCAATTTTCTAAATTTGTCCAAATACCAGGTATTACATTGCCACTGGTTGTACTCACAATTCCTTGTGCTTAAAAAAAGGTGCAAATGAAACAGAGCTGAAAAATATGGCTTCATTCATTTCCTTTCAAAGCAATGTACTCTTTGCAATTAGGTGTACTAATCAGAATACACATTATAATGCTCAAGAGGTTTCCTTTAAATTAACCATTAAAACCAGAGTTCTCAGGAGAGAGGAAAAATATAGAAAAGGTAAGAGGAGGTACAAAGCAGAACAATTTAGGGCTATGCCTGGTAATTACAGCTTGAGAAAACAAACATACGCCAAAGCAGAGAGGTATTCATGAAGAAGCTGTTTACCATTTACAAGTGCTTCCTGTTCAAAGTGTCCAGGAGCTCCCTGGCTATAGTTTTACATGATAAATACTCATTAAAAATCAGGGAAGCCAAGTGTAAAATAATTTTTGATGAACTAAAGCTGACAATTATTAAAGAAAACACAGAGGCACCCACGAGACACCGTTTGTTGGCATTATTCATCCTCCTGGTTGGACTAAGATTTTACAATCATTCTAAGGGCTGAGACTTCAAGTTCTGAATCTCACTTTGGACAAAGCCAATTGAAAGTAATCACAAATTAGTTGGCTGGGTTAAACTTGAAAACTTTGTTTTCTTTGGAAATGAGAGTTTTGTGACAAAGGAAGAAAGATTTCTAATCAAAGACTTGCTGACTGCCCAATCAAGCAGAACAGAGCACAGCCGGACAGGACATTCCCCACAGGGATGTGAACAGTGCAGCCAGCTCTGCCCAAATTGCACCAGTTTTGGCATCAAAAGCCAAGGTAAATTTCCTTAAAGCGAAACTGTACCATAGTCGTTTCAGGAAATAACACTGCTCTTAAAAACTCCTTCCAAACTCCATCTGTCTAGAGAATTTACTCATCTCAAACCCGGATCCCCGCTGAGTGATGGTCCCCTGGGTCAAACACCAGCGAGGGAGACAGACACAGAAGATCATCAGAGCAGAAGCCTGAGGTTCTGTCCATAGGAATCAGATCAGCAGCCAGCCCTCTGGAGAAGGCCGTGAGCTGTGGTTCTGGCTCTTTGCTGCAGCAACCACCTTTTGGTGGAGAAGTCAGCCTGACACAGGCCCACAAGATACCATTGTTCTTGCAACACTCGAGTCAGGGTCACAGTACAGCTCCTTTCTGTCAAAAGATAATGAAGCAACTGGTTCACCTAAGCAGGAGTTCTACCTTGCTCAGCAAGAAAGCATCCTGTAGGGTACAAACACAGATAGCAACCCTATCAAACCCACTGCCAAACACCCAGCTAAACATAAAAAGGCTGATTGAAATATAAAATGCAGAAAAGCAGCACAAGACTTGCCTTTCCTGTCACTAGAGACCTGTTCCTCAAAGGTCTCCAGCCTTATGTTTCCTGGATGTGGAAATATGTGGATCTCTCTGCTCCCCCATGATCATTAGGAAATACTTATCTGTTATTGACAGTATTTTAGGGGATGTACACATCTCTGAAATACATGGTAACATGCAGGTGACTCCATTGCCTGAACAAACGTGTCCACTGCCATCTCCCAGGTATGCCCTAAGTGTCCATTACATTTGTGAGCCTTCTTCAAACGTCTTGGACACCCTCAGACAACTGAAGTGAGACTGCATGCCCATATTGCATCTGTATTTAAAAAGTAGAGTACAGCTTTGTCATCTTATGGAATTAAAAATGCAGGTAAATATGCAGATTTAAGTTGGGAGGAGCTGTTGACTCCCTTGAGGGCAGACAGGCCCTACAGAGAGACCTTGACAAGCTGGGGAGATGGACAATCACCAACCACAAGGGCAAGTGCTGGATTCTGCACCTGGGATGGGGCAACCCTGGTGGTGTGGACAGACTGGGGAAGGAGTGGCTGGAGAGCAGCGTAGCTGAGAGGGACCTGGGGGTCCTGGTTGATGGCAAGGTGAATATGAGCCAGCAGTGTGCCCTGGCAGCCAGGAGAGCCAACCATGTCCTGGGTGCATCAAGCACAGTGTGGCCCAGCCAGTCAAGGGAGGGGATTGTCCCACCCTGCTCTGCACTGGTGCGGCCTCACCTCGAGCACTGGGTGCAGTTTGGAGCTCCCCAGTTCCAAAAGGCCATCAAACTGCTGGAGCACGTCCAGAGGAGGCCATGAGGATGGTGAAGGGCCCAGAAGGGATGACCTATGAGGAGCAGCTGAGGTCACTTGGATTGTTCAGCCTAGAGAAGAGGAGACTGAGGGGTGCAGCCTATGGCTTTTCTTAGGGAAAAAAGACAACAAAAAGGAGTATATTTTTCAGCAGCATCTTTCAGACCTGAGAGATAGACGAAGACCTAATGCACAGTTGCAGCAAAGGTAGGAGCAGGCATTGTGCAGCAATAGTACCCAACGAGATAGCTTAAATTTTAAATCACATCAAGCCTTTGCCTTCAGTAAACATTGCCATACAGCTCAGGTTGCCATTCTCAGCAAAGCTGAGCCAGCAGTAAGTGGAGTGGATGTTGTATTCCAGCCACAGCAATAGCGGGTGGCTCCCTTTGGGAAAGAACAAAGACATTTTAAATGACTAAAAATAGCAAAAATCATTGTCCTTATGTTTAAGCCAGCACATTTTTCTCTTATGTAATTAAAATTTTGACATGGCTATAGTCTGTGTCTCATGAAGGAAGGTTAAGAATGATGAACAACCAGAACCTCACCAGAGAGGAGACAGTGGAACTTCTTGCAGACTCAGAGGTTTTGACAAATGCTGTGACATACAAAAGATGGTTCAAATGCAATTTCCTTCCCTGCCAAACTAGAACATTTTTTCCAAAACAGTCTAGAGCTGAGCTACAAGAACTCTGATCTTATAAATTCTCATCACACTGATATAAGTGGCTCCCAGACTGCAAGAAGAAATGTGCCACCCATCAATTTACTGCTGATGCTATGTCTTCAAGTTAAATACTCCTGGGACGTTCACTACAAAGTTATTTCTCACCCAAAACACATCCACAAATGTTATATCCACGTAGCATATAGCCATGGCCATGGTTAAAGCAATCTAAAATATAGAACAGTATTGATTCAACTACATCTTACAGTTGCCAGGTTTAATTTTGACTTCCCACTTTGCAGCAAGCCCCTTTCCTCAAAACCGATGGCTTAGGTTTTGGTTAGAAGCAGGACAGTTCAAAAAAGTTGGAGCAAAGGAGGTAACTCTTCAGAGTTCGGGCAATTTCAAGTTACAAATCTCCACTAGAAATCCTACGTGTGGCAACTTTGTAACCAAAGCACAGGAAAGGAGGGAAATCAGTTTACCAGCCTCCCCCAGGCAGCATCTCGGACCAAGACCCAACATTTGGCAGGTGGAGAATGTTTCGAGCGTTACAAATAAAAGAATTTTTTGTAGTTAACTTTCCAAGAGCACTGAATAATGCAGCCGTCACTCAAATCAGATCTCCCTCTTTCCAGAAGGAGTAGGCGGCAAGCGACAACAGCGTGAGCGGGGGAGGCAGGGGGAAGGGTTCTTTTAATCAAAGAGCTGTGAGTAAAGAGATCCAAGTTAAGTGTCCTTAGTGGCAACTCTTTTCGTTGTAACTAATAACCAGCTCAGTTCCACAGCTGGATCTAAACGCCTTTGGCTCTCTTTAAGAGTTTAATTCAAGCGTTTCGCAAACTGAAGGCAGTAAAGGGATTCTCAATGACTGCCATCAGTTTTTGGAACAAGCTCATGCTGTGTGCATACATAACACAACACTCGGAGCAATACCCTGTACTTACTTAGAAATTTATCCTCCGTAGATTGGGAAACGTTTTATCTGGCTGTTAAAAGCTTTAATCTACAAAATTACAGAAATTACTTTATTTACACAAGGGGATACACAGGGAATAAACAGTTTGTTCAAGGTCATAGATGGAGTAAGTGCCAAGAGGAGCATTAGAAAACAGACCCACTGCACTGCCCGTCTTCAGCACAAGCTAAGCATATTAAAAAAACCCACATTATTTTCATCCTCCTTCAGTTTTGCATGGCTTCGAGCTAATTAAGAGGTAAACAAAATGAAAACAACCTTGAGAAGGTCAGAAATCTTTACGTCTGCCACCAGCACAGAGGCAGATTTATTCAGGAATTTTTTTTGCTTCATTATTTTACTGCATCTAATAATTCAGCAAGTCTAAGCAAGGCAGCTTCTTGATGGGCTCCTGCTAATGTGTCCACAGGACCTCTGGCAGATGCAGAGTGGTTTGTGATGTCTCTCACGGCCATGAATTTTTCCTTTTGGATTTCGGATGTTCAGTGTATGATAACTCAGGAGTGTCCTTCCTCAATCAATGGCAACTCATCTTCAGAGTCATTAATGCTTTGTTTTGTGCTAAAGAATTTTTTGGATCACCTCTTCACCCCTCCCTCCCCCCAAAGATTCATCTTGCCATTTTCCCTGTGAATGACCAGTCACCACCTATTATAGCATATAGAGGACCATTGACTTATCTAATATCTTTTGCCCACTTACAAAACCACAGCAGTTAACTTCTTTTAATCATCCTCAGCTTTTAGTATAGTATATGAGAGAAAGAAATCCAAACCAAATCTCCCATCCCCACCTCAAATCCAAATCAACCTCCACCTTCCCCATCCCCCCCAAAAAAAGCTAGAAAACAGACTAAAGAAAACCAGAATGTCTGGTTACTCTTTCAAAGCTAGTTGTAAATATTCTGAAAATTAAGGCTACATAGTAATGCAATGCAGAGAAAGTTCCCCTGGCAGTAAAAGAAACAATGAAGATGAAGACATACATCTCTGTGCACAGAATTTGCTTTTCATCTAGTGATCTCACTGTGTTGTACCAAAATTCATTCATCACCTCCACTACACTCTACAAATTCCAACTATGCAATTTCTATACTTCCAAGACTGGAAACTGCAAACTATCTGGCAAATGTAAGGCTTATATGTGTTTTAAAATAAAGATTCTGTGTCTCCACCATTGCACTGCCCCAGGACACCAATAACCTATACTGTGCTCATCTGCAGTTGGTCTAGAAACAACTCTGCTTCAATGGGATTCAACATTGAACTCCAAAAGTCCTCTGATCATCCCCTTCCCCTTGCCACACACAAGTTGGGATCTGCTGACAGCAGGAAAGGAAATCTCTGTACCTGTTTGCAAGGCTGGAACCAAAAAGCTTCTCTTCACATTTAAGCTTGCTGCTGCTTTAGGATTGTTAAATCAGGAAACGTATTCCTCTTCTTATGCAAATATAAAATCTGGTTTCTTTTTTAAACCAAAAATTACATTTGTGATTTTCATCCGATGAGATAAGTACAGTTTTTGGTTTGTTTGAGTGGTTGTTGGTTGTTTTTTTCAAAATCTTAACTAATAGCATCAAAGTCTGAACTCAGCAAATGAATACCTGTAGGTTTTGTTTCTTCCTCTGTTCTCAAATTAAAGGTTTTTTTACATTGTAGATTAATTCTGAAAGCAGTTTACCTATACATAAGAACTATGTATTCGGTGTATAATAACAGTGTATTTGCAAAGGCATCAGAAAGGCACAGTACATTTCCAAGAAAACGAATGCAGACTTAAACTCTTCCCAATAAATACACACATACATTACCATGTACCTGAACACATCTAACAGCACCGTTCCCCTAATAAACTCTTCTCTAGCTGAAATTTGTTTTCATTCAGAAGGGAATTTATTAAAGAAAAAAAAAAAAGTGTTCCATGACTTGGAGCAATAAAATTTATCTAATGTGTAAGTTTCTATACAAATTATGTGCAAAAGGAACTCCCATAAAGAAAGTAGAGGCTGTGACACAAATTAGTCAACATTTCTAAAGGAAATAATGACTTTTACTTCATTTTTTCCTAAAGATCTTTCCCCAGAAGGTGCTCAGACTGTGAGAACAGACCGAGTCAACCCATTACTGCCAAATGCTGGCATTTCTTTTACAGCTGCTGGAAAATGAAGCAGTCTTCACTTAGGATAGAAACAAGATATATCATCAGCCTGCCTAAGCCTAGGTAGGACGATCCTTCATTTTAATATTTGGAAACGGATGGATTGAAAAATGAAAAAAAGAGGTTCAAGGAACATAAAACCACCTTGTTTTCATATTCATTAAAACAGTATCGCAGTTGTCGATGCATTTTGGTATAGGCAACAGGTTTCAGGACATAAAATATAATGAAAAAATAAACCATATTGCTCTCATACCGCCTTTTAATAGCGCAATCCCTCTGCCAGTGCAATTTATTGTGTGCATTACTTAGCCATGCAACTTCAAAAGAAAATAAGCAATGGAAATCAATAATCTTCACATTAAAAAATAATAAGAGTAACCTTAGATTAATGCCAACTAATTTGATATCGACAGACAAAGCTCTAACTCCCCACATGAAGCCAGAATTAACTGCACTTCTACTTCTGCCCACCTGGAATTGGGTGGGAAGGGCAGGTGGAAGATGAGCTGAGGACCTCACCAGCTCTGTGAAGGACCTGGGTAGATGGTGTGAAGTGAAGAAAGGCAATTCCTTACTGCCCTCAACACTGGCTGCTTAGCAAGAACTGCAGCCCCACTGACTTCCATAGGCATTATCAGATGGAAGAAAACAGCAGCATTTCATAGAATCATCAAATCATTTTGGTTGGAAAAGACCTTCAAGGTCATCAAGTCCAACTGTTAACCCAGTACTGCCAAGGCCATCACTAACCCATGGCCCTCAGCACCACATCTACACGGCTTTTAAATTCCTCTGGGGATTGGGACCCCACCACTGCCCTGGGCACCCTGTGACAGAGCCTGACAGCCCTTTTGGGGAAGAAATTGTTCCCAATATCCAATCTAAACCTCCCCTGGGCACCTTGAGGCCGTTCCCTCTTGTCCCATCACTTGTTCCTTGGGAGCAGAGAAAAAACTCCCCTGGCTCCAACCTCCTCTCAGGGAGCTGCAGAGAGCAGAAGGTCTCCCCTCAGCCTCCTTCTCTCCAGGCTGAACACCCCCAGATCCCTCAGCTACTCCCTGTCACACTTGTGCTCCAAACCCTTTCCCAGCTCCATTGCCCTTCTCTGGACACGCTCCAGCCCCTCAATGTCCTTCTTGGATTGAGGGGCCCAAAACTGAACCCAGGATTCGAGGTGCAGCTTCACCAGTGTCGAGTAAGGGGGAAAAGCCTCTAAGCTTTTGGCTTTAAGCCTCTCATCTGATGAGCAAATGTCATACTTCAAGTGAAAGGCAGAGTTGGGTGCTTATAATTAAAAAAGGAAAACTTGATGAATTCCACTGAACAATTGGTCACTGCAACTTCACAGCTTTTACCCTGAGACGTACGTTGTTTGCTACAGGTTCAAGTTTCAAACTTGTCACCCACTTACATACCAAACTTGGCATTTAACATACAAGCCAAAAATGGGTTCTTCAGGTAGAACAAATCACTGAAGAATGCTGGAACCAGTCACAAATCATAAGGAACAGAGCACAAAAGTCTCTTCTGCTGCTCTCTGGAGGTTCTCACTGTGCTGTCATATTGTCACCTTGTGCTTTTAGGATGTAAACTCAGAGTTAATGAGACAGAAGCAAAGGTCATCCTTCCTAAGACAGGATTTCTTAAAGACAACAAGTTCAATCTGCCAAACCTTTGTGTGAAATATAAACCATGTACCTATACAGAACTAGTTAGAATCATCTTGTGTACTCAGTCATTACACCACGAGAAACACATGCTCACTTCTGTATATAAGAAATACTGTCCTTTTAGAAATTGCACCTTTGAACAGTTCCACTGAGGATTTTTTAATGGACCCAACGAGAAGTGGCTGCACTGAAGCACTTATTCATCTCTTGATTTTTCATTTCATGCTTTCAGCACTCTGCACTTGTGCGAGCCCCTTTTCTAGTGCCCAGTTCTAAAGCCTTGATTTAAAGTGATTAAACAATGCCCAATTTCAAACCAATGCTCGAGTACTTTTTTAAAATGCTGCCTTGTACTGACCTACGTGTGATGGTTTAGTGGAGTTCTTAGAGATGCTGTATGCAGAAAGAAGGGTTTAATTCCCTGAAGCAAATATTAACACATTAGGTAGCATTCGTGTGAAAATGATTTTGAAGTCAAGAAATTAAGCAAAGAATGCAAGAGGAGAAGTGACTGATTAATGGTTTTATGACAATCGTGTATGTTTAATTAAACTGGTTTATTGCTTTTCTTTCTCTTTTAAAATATTAATGCATTTCACACTGCTTTATACCATGCTGACTTGCATATCTAGCAGAAAAGGTAGTGTTCCACAATCTCCCCTGTTTATTACCTACTTTTAAAATACTTGTATTCCATCAAACCAGGATTTGGGAGTGTTAATCATCAAGGCACACAGTTTACTGCCCTTACAGGGTGAGCTTCCGACAGCTCACGTATTGCACATCTGAAGATTACCAAAACCAGTACTAGAACATTCAGGGTTTCCCTTGTTTAAATGTCTATTTTCAGAAAATGAATCAGATAAATACATTTAAGAAAATAACTGAAAGACTTATTGGCAGTGTTCCAGGACACTTCCGTGACTTTGTGCAACAGCTTGTGATTTTACAGCTAGGCTGAAGAACATGTACCCTTGCAGGCTTGCGAGGCCTTCAATTACTGTAACAGAAGTAATGAGCCTTGCACTTGGAAAACTAAGGGCATTAATCATTCATCTTTCAGAATATATCTATGCCCACCACTAAAATGTACATAAAAAGTTAATATTTCCAAACAGCTCTACAGACAGCGTTTCAGTTTGCTGCTAAAGAGAAAATGCCAACCTGTTCCGTCAGGCTTACTGCAATTCAGGTATTAATATCAGTGGGAAGGAAATGCAAACTTTCAGAGCCATTCCTTCAACTCGGAGAATATTCATTTAGTCCATTAAAATGAACTACTGATACTACTTTATCCTTCTTCTTTGCAGCAGCCAGTGAACACAAGTTCCTATACACCCTCCGGCATGTACTTACCCTTATTTCAACTTCTTTGCCAAGTAAGTCGTACAGAGTTGCTCCTTTGGAGGTGATTTCAGAAGCAAGTTGTCTAGCTGCCTTCAAGTCAGCAATCTGGAAACACAGCAACAGCACTGAATAGCAGAAGAGGATCCCCAATATCATAAAGAAAATCCACGACAGATTTTTCCCATACATTGCACAGGAGGTCAGCATAGTGGCTGAAACTCTACTGTAGTATAGAAGTTGTTGACTGGCATTGGAGTGAGCCTGTCTCTTGGCTTTAAAATGGTCTAGATGAGGCACCATTTGGCTACAGGCTCTGGGTGAAACCCCAGGAACTTTAGGCCAACAAATAACCCAAAAAACAACCTCCTCAATACTGCAACTCGGCCAGTTGTTGGTTCACGTGCTGCCCAGGGCAAAGGGAAACATCACCTTCTTCATATGCAAAAGTAAAAAGTATCTATACCAAGAGATATGTGACTAGCACATTGCATAGGTAATGAATATTGATCATCTACAAGTGGATTTTCATTCTTCCATCTGGTGCTTTATTTAGAGAGACAGCCCAGGCTTGCGCAGAGGAAAAATCACCTGTGGCACTGCCAGTTTTCCAAGAATGGTACAATTACTGCCTAACAAGCAGGCATGACATAGTAGAGCTATATAGGAATCAAAGACTAAATATACTGAAATATTTTGTAATATCTGGACATGGCATTTACTTGAAGGGCTTGCACAGCTTTGATGTCTGTTAGGCTCACATGAAGATTTCCCGTTCCTTCAATGCAAACAGGTTGAAAACCAACTTTCAGTCAGTATTTTCCAAACTCCTCCCATTACAACAAGGTTAGAAAATGGGCTTTATTCTGGCCTACTCCAATATTTCTATGATTTCAACAGCAGTCCAAACCAAAGATCACCAATTCCATGCCACTGCTGCCTTGTATTATGCTTCTGGTTGAGAATTCAGGGAAATTAAAAACAAACCATACCATATGACCTCAACTACAGAAAGTATTAAAATCAGACCCACGCCCTTGCAAGAACATTCTCTACTTAAGTTTCAGACAGAAAATTGATTTGTTTTTCATAAATTAACACAAAATCTCTGCCTGAAACAAGAGTACACATTTCCTTACCTTTGAGCCAAGATCAAACTTGAACTTGCTGCTGTCTTCTTCACTCATGCCTGCACGTTCCACACCCTTGGTATTCATAGCACCATAAAGCACCGAGGTGACCTTTAGCAGCTCCTTCACTGCATAGCCATCTGCCTGGTAAAGCTTCTTTGTGTTGAGCTTTATGTGAGCTTTGGTAGCCTTTGGGAAGAAAAAAATGAATTCATCACAAAGAACAAAATCCTTATTTACCTTCTCACACTTCACTTGAAAGCTCTTTTTGGTGGCATCATGCTCTGTTTAAGTCTTCCTGTTTGGAACCACAAGCTTGCCTCATCACACCACTGATGTTTCTAGAAGAAATTTTTTCTGAAACGTGCACCTTCTGCATGTCAGAACATTTGCAGATAATTGCCAGAATGAAAAAACTCAAACTACCCATTAATTCTTCCCTGCATGAAGATCAGCAAAAACCCTGTGCACCACTTAAATTCAAATTAAGTTTAAGTGGAATCTAAGTGCTGCCCAGGTCTTATGATGATGCTGCAGAGAGGTAAATTCCACCCTTAATGAGTTACAAGAATAAGATCAATTATCCTAATTTAACTGTCTTCTCTTCCAGCAGTACCTTCAGAATATTTGATTGTTTCTCTCAAATTTTTCCCTGCTATATTAGTGATTTTATTCCCTTGCCTTCCACCTCTGAAAAGTACAGACAGATCAGTACAGTAAAAACCATTAAAAATTGCAATATTATCTTTTCATACTTCCAAAACAATTAAACGGGGGGGAAAAAGAGCATAATAGAAATGATACATCCGTCACAGAAGTGACACAAATGTTGTTCTTGAAATTCCTGACAAGATTATATTATAAATGAATAGCCACAAGAAGCTAGCACCAACCTCCAGGTAAATCTTTCAGGCAGCCTTCCTGACCACAGGGCTAAACAAGCAAGCAAACAAAAAGGGATCACTGCTTGTGGATACAAAAGCATCCAAATGCCTCCACATCTTTTTTTTCAGTATCTTTTAAAGATGAAGTTTCTGCTGAAGTGTTTATCCTTTGGGAAAACTGTGTGGCAGAAAGGATTTATCCACATTTGGGGTGGTATCACACACCTTTGGTGTTAGTGTTGCCATAAGTGATTCATACCCCTGCAAGGCTCTGACAGTGCAAGACCTTTGCTCTGGGATAAAAGACTCAAACATTACAATGGTTGATAGAACTGAGCTTCTGAATAACTGACTGCAGGAAAATCTCCTGTGAAAGTAAAGAAAGGATCACATCTCAAACAATTGAATTAGCTCCAACTTGCCAAAGAACAAAGGAAACTGAGCAACTTGTTGCTGGCCCGTGTTTCTTCAAATGCATCTTGTCAAACCTTGTGACTTTACAATCAGGCTTCCATTTCCAAGAAGTGTTTATCTCTTGCCTCTCTCATCCCAAAATCTCATCCTGGCAGAGGAAACTGACTCTACATCTGCTTCCTGTGGGCAGGAACTCAGCTGAAAAGTGAAGTTAAAACTCCTGGAGCAGGTTACTGATGTTGTACACCCGGAGCTGACCACATACGAGACTTATGGTACAAAAAATCCTAATGGCTTTTGAAAATTATGACCTCAAATGAGCCAATACACAAAGCAGAAAGCCAGCTATGTTCTCCTACCTTCCCTTTCAGTAGAAAGAATCTAAAAAATTAGTGTAGAAACAGCAGGTATTAAATTTTAAGAGAAGCGGGTCATTAAATTGACAGAATCTGTTAAGCATTCCCTACACAAAGAAGATTAATGCACCACATCATAATGGATGTTGTTAAAGACAGGAATTCCAATTCCAGTTCTATTCCACCCAAGAGAGAAAAATCAATGTCTAGTAAAAGGGAAAAAAAAATAAATGTTTTTTTCACTCAAAGACTACTTAAAAAGAGGAATACACAGACAGGTACATATGTTTTTCAGATTGACACAACAGCACTGCTTACTCAAGAAGGTAACTGCATGTTTGGAAAGCTTGAGATGGTCACCCATTTTATAACAACTCTAATTGTTTTAAATTATCATTAAAAACCACGTCCATCTATTCTGAAGATCAGATTATTACAATGTAATAGAAAAGAGAAATAGAAATATAATGCAAGAATGGCATCAACCACCAGAAAGTTTGCTTTACTTTAAAATCTGCTTTATCATTATCATAGAGCCAGCTTTTGACAGTGTGATGGAAATGCAAAACCAGCCCATGGAAGAACCAGAACTCCCAGCTGAGTGCTCCAGCCACTTGGATGCAGAGTCATGGTCTTTAGCCCCTCTAGCCCAGACATTTTGCATTCTTTCCTGTACAACAGCACATTCTCGATAGGAAGAACGAGGATTGCTCTCATCTCCCCGTCTTGTTTAATACTCAGGATCGTCTCCTGGGTGCTGAAGCAGTGGCTCTCCACAGGCTGAAATGGGAATTGAACACGTGGCACTTCCCAGAAAGCACTCGGGAAGATCATTAGCAGACATCTCATCAACTGCTTCTCCCATTACTTTTTAAAAAACCATTGTGTCTGACTTTTGCAAAATGCTTGGTACCCTGGCTTGCTAAGCATGTGTTCATGAACGCATTTTAATGAGACTAAATTCATCAGAGGCTTCTTGCTGCATTCTTCCTCAAATTTGGGTCCAAGTGGGCTTGACCACGAGCCAGGTATTGAGCTCAGATAGTTCTAGGTGGGAAAATGGTTCAAAAACCACCTAAGACAACCCCGTAGACACTTCAGACACATTTTGGTCTGAAAAGGAGACATTTGGTGAGTTCTTGAACTACCAGTAACATAGAGCAATAGGTAATTTGTCTAAGAAATTAACACATCTTTACTCCCTGTACAGTAAAGGAGAGCAGTACTCCAGTTATATTTCACGATGATTAATCTATTCTGATGCTCTCTTCTGAGACAAATCTGTCTCCATCAAATCCCACATCTGCCTATGGATGCATAAAGCTATTAGCTACTGCAGAAGATAACTGCGGATTCCATGGACAGTGAATTATTAAGGAAATGACTACAAGATTTTCTCATTCTGAAAATGCTGAAAACCTACAATAATCCCCATATTATCTTGTAATATTAACTGAGACTAAGTACAGGATGATTAGAGATTTCCATTCATTTAATTTCCTGGATCATATTAGGTAGTTCTTTAAAACCCTTGGGATTTCTTTCATCAAATCAGCAATTAAAAGGAAAATGCACGCATAACATTATTTCTGCTTCCATACTTGCTCTTTTCAAACATGCTTGATTTGGAGGGGGGAAATTCCCCCAAACAAAATAGATCTGTTCACTACTTCTTATGGTGCTCCAGGGCTCAAAAGTGCATCCTGGTATGTACAGAAATGCTCTGTACATACTAAAAATCAAGAATTAAGAAAATTTATGCTGGACATCATCACAAATCAGAAGGGAAAAGCTGGCTTGGTTAGGATATCGTTTTAATATATTTTAAGAATTGAAAAAAGTACTATAAGAAATTATATTTTGTATTAGCATAAAAACTTCCATTGCTTCCAGACCCACCCACAGCCCCATTAAGTTTTTCCCACCTGATGAAGAGTGCTATGTAAGCGTGTCATAAAAGCAAAGGCTCATGTTGCATCACAAGAATGATATAAAGGACAACGTTATTTTTTTCCATGAGACTAAAAAAGTTCACGATCCAATTCAAGTATGCTCATGCATAACATGATCTCAGTTTTAATCTGAGAAAAATTTGGCTCAATTCAGTAAGTGAGAACGCTCATACAACAGGACACCAATATATGATTCCATACCATATGGAAAACACCAGAACTTATGACTATTCAAGCATACAAAAGAGACATCCAAAGTTAGCAATAAATACGACAGGTTCTCTCCTGAACCCCTTTAAATGGCTTAAAAAAATTTCATATCTACAGCTGTACCTTCCACTACTACCTTCGTATAAATATGAGGTGATAAGGATGAATATTGTTTCAGCCTTAGAGGTTTCCATCCCAGCCCTGCAGAGGGATGCACACACCTCTACGTGATTTCCATACCAGCACGCCCTGGCCTGTTCAAGTTTATAACAGCATGAGACAAGGATACAAAACCTACACTGCCATCCATTGCAAGGACGTTGTAAGGGGTTGAGAGAGAAAGTATTGAAGCTAACATGGGATCAGCCTGTCAATGTGCTTAATTAGGCAGAATTACCATGAACTGAGCCACCGCCTTAATGAAGAAAACCCGGTCCTGTTCTGTCTCCACATCAGGAGGAATATCAGTCTGAGGTTCATACCTGTGGGAAGAAGCACGTGTAGATTCTGACCAGAAATACATGTGCAATATTGGAGAGATTGGTTCATTTGTGAAGCAAAAATCAAACCAAACAAGCACGTAAGAGACTGGAAGATAAATCTCTAGCTCCTAGTGCAGACTGGGGTATCCAGACCCTGGAATGCATGTGGTGGGTTTGTGTACAAACTGCACAAGCTGTAAAACCTGAGACACTTCTCCAGGAGCAATTGTTACTGTGGGGTCCTGAATACACATTTTCAGTCAGCTTTGCAAAGGAGCAAAATTTAGCTGGCTCAATCAAGTCAGTGAAATACTTATTTTCAGAAGCAATTTACTACTTAAATCACAAGATGCTTATTTACATCAAACTAAACTTAATCATGCGTGGCTTCACAATTTAAACACCAGGCATACTGAGTTAATACTCCCAGTCTTTCTGGTGCTATGTTAAAATGACTCATACCAGGTTACTACCACTGGTAGTAACAAAACCAGCCACTTTGTCCTTCCAAAAGCTACAACAAGTTTCCACACTCAAAATACACAAGAAAAATTCACATTCAGGCGTATTTTAAACAAATTACTTTAAAAAGTAAATGAAAATTATAAATAAGCAAATAGGAAGATTGTGAAATGCTTAAAAAAACCCACCCATGAAATGCAGAAACTTCTAGAAGTCACCAGCTTACAGGAACCAGGGAAGGAAAAGAGTAAACTCCCAGTCTCATAAAATGCTTCAAGTATGTCAGCATTCAGTCAGGCAAAAAAGCATCTTCGCTTTCAAGTCACACTTGAAATTACAAGCAAGGCACGTGCAAAGTAGCCTCTTTGCTTTGAAGAGTAATTAAAAGGCTTCCAGAAGCTGGAAAAACTGCCTGCCTGTGTCAGGTGCAATTCTGACCCTTAACAGATGCTATTTGGTTCAGGTGCTATTTGGTCTGAAAGTGAAGCACTTCACTGCTAGGCACAGGATTCCCTGTAACCTTGTAACACAGAAGTTTAAGCTTTTAAAATTGTTCAGGTTCATTAGAGAAACATTTTTAAAACAATATTTTTGCTTTCTTTCAAGTGCTCTGTTATTGTACTGTTCCATACTAAGGGGGACACTGATTTATGTTCACACATGAGTTGAAAACAGCCAGTAATTTACACCCTCAATGTAACAGTGGTATTTTAATGAATATTTAGGTATCTTAATCCAAGTAATTTTGACTGGTTGCAAGTATTTTATTATAATTGCAACAGTATTCAGCAAATTTCTAACAGCTCCGTAATTAAACTTAATGGATACTAATTATGAATTCAGGCCAAAAAATAGCAATCAGGCAAATGGATCACTGCCATATTATCAATTGCAATATTCTACCTTATGAGTAGATTAAAAAACTTTGGGTTTTTTGCTTACATGGGATAAATATTATGCATAATTTGATCAGCACCTCAAGTTTCATAAATATTTAACCAAAGTCCACCAGTGGGTTGAGTGGGTGTAGAACTACACCTGGCTAGTAGCAGATGAGTAAGGCATCATCTTAGTTTTTTTAAACATGACATGGATGCTGGACAACACCAGGTTGAACCAGTAATAATTGCAGCAAGCAGGTAAGAATAACTGTATCTTGGTAAGTTCTCACTATGTGCCAACCTCTCAGGAGGGTGGAGAGGTAGAGGTGATGGAGTTTGTAGAGTGTGTGAAAGGGATACGGCTGCTTTTGCACAAGCACGGCCACCTTCAGGGGGTGATCCCTGCCCAGACCCAGTCACTGTGTTCTCTGCTTCAGCTACTAAAGCACTTTTTTGTTGGTTGTACGATTCAACTAAAAACCTGCAAAGCTGGCTACCATGTTTTCTATCCATATTTGGATGAGCAGGTCTCAAAGAATGACTCATAGAATCATTATGGTTGGAAGGGACCTCCAGGGTCATCAAGTCCAACCTTTATCCCATCATATTCCTAACCCTTAGACCATTAATTAGACCACTCAACATCATTATGTTCCTCTTTAAACTTCTCAGTACAGTTTCACACCAGAAGATCCCCTCCAAGCTCCCACACCCCAGCCCAGCACCAATGCTCCTCAGCCTGACCACCGACCTTCTCACCAGCCAGAGCAGCACTTCTGAAACCAGCATGAAGTTTGGGGTGTGGAAATTCTCCATGGATATGAGCCGGGGGTACCCCAGTGCCCTCATCATCTCCGTGAAGTCTGGAAAACAAGAGCAGGGATTCACTCCCACATCCCCAGTGTGGGCATCACCGAGAACACCGGTTCCCAGTGAATTCCTAACCCTGGTGATCCCCGCAAGGATCCCCGCAGGCTGCCCCGGCAGGGCCCACCCCGCAGCCCCGGGCTGAGGCCTCAGCGCCCCCCGCCCGCAGCTCTGAGGGAAACCACGGGGCAAAGCGGGACCCGCTCGGCCACTGAGGCACCCAACGGGGCCGGGGCCTTCAGGGGGCCCGAGACCGGGGGCTGCCGCGTCCCGTCCAGCTCCTCCCCCCGCTCAGCGAGGCTCCTCACTCCGGAGGTCGCGGAACGACATCGCCGAGGCAGCCCCGGGCCTCNGCGGCCAAAGCGAGCGGCTCCCGGTACGCCCGGCCTCCCCCGTGTGTGCTGGGACCTGCTGGCGAGGCGGCCGCCCCTGCGGTGCGGGCTGTGCCCGCTGTCCGGGCCGGCTTGGGACCGCCCGTGTGCCATGGCCGGGTCCTGGGGGCTGGGACACGGCTCCGGGACACGGGGCCCGCCAGGCTCTGCCCCAGGCGACACCCAGCCAGGGCAGGAGCTTGGCTGAGCCTGGCCTTCGGCATGTTCCTCAGGGAGGAACCGGGGGGGCGAGGACC
>VZRW01009963.1:207372-223780 GCA_013398125.1 Aegotheles bennettii | reverse complement strand
CGTCCTCCTCGCTTTTAAAGAGTCTGGCAGGAAAATGGGAGGGGAATACTGATGCCCGATACCTGACACCCGGACCCCTTTTCACAACAGGGGCCTAAACTCCACTCCTCATTCACTGGGTCTTGGCAGCAAAAGCCAATAACATTTTTGCCTGCCCCTTTCAAACTATAACACACAGTCACACAGACAGTAAGTGGAGCACTTGCTGAGATGCACAAGAGGTCTTTGGCACAGACCAGACCACACATGGCTGCCCAGTAGCAGAGCCAGACCCCTGTGTGTTCATTGTCCATCCTCAGAGACACCCACAGAAACTCAGCTCCCAGTGACCTCTCAGCTGCTGTCCACAACTGATGCTGACTGATCCCGTCACCAGTTTCACAACAAACTTCTTACAGGCTCTTGGTGTCCCGAGTTTGCCCCTACAAACATAACCAGCAGCAGTTTTCATGTTGATGCATCAAGTAAGAAGAGCATGACAGCTTCTCTGCTAACACGTGGCAGTTTCAGATGTCCTAAAGGAACAAGAGCTCTGACCATGAGAGTCTGCAGAAACACCGGATGGAGAGGCCACAGCTCTTGCTGACAGGGTCATCAATATCGCGGGGTGGAACGAGCTGAAAATCATCTAGATGTCAGGCTGATCTATGGACATCTCAGGACTTTCTGCAGAGCAGTCCAGTTTCCCAGTTCTAACTGCCCAAGCAGTGAGACATGTGCACGTGGGCTATCCACATGATTTAAAAAAGTAATCAAAAACAAGGAAATAGCAAATCCTAGAACGAATAAATATTGAAATGAAGTGGCTACATTAGGACATAGGAGACTTGGTTAGAAGCTGAGTTTTATGCCAGAAAGCCATGAGGTAGCAAACCTTAAATAATTCACTAGTTCAAGAGTGTATCAGCCATCAAATAACTTGGGCAGAGGGACCAGAGAAGGAGGGAAATGTTCCCCTGCTCTACTGCTGTGTGGTATTGACCAGCAGGCAAAAAGCAGGGGGGATGAAATATGCGAGGAAAACCAAAACTGTAAAATAAATTAAATAAATAGTCAGTGTACTGTTTACCTCAGCTCTTCACTTTATATAAATAGCATTAATATTTATATATTAATATTAGGCAGCACAAATGTGCTGCTGGAGACGGAGTTGATGTAGCTTTTAAGTAAATAGGGGCCCAAAGAGGAGGAAACTGCAGCTGTATAACCATGGCAGGAGCTCACACCACATCCAGGAGGGCTAAGCCTTTCTCCCCACCACCTTCCTATCTCCAGAAACCCATATCCAAAGGAAAAAATGCCACACATCTCTTCTTACTCCCTAGGCATGAGCTAACCTCCATGGAAAGAGCTCCTCATTCCACAGCCCAGTTCATGCTTTTGAGGTGTGGGGTTTCCCCCCCCCCGCCCTTTATCACTACAAAAGGTGGAAATTCTGCTGGAAGGGAAAGAAAATCTAAAATTTTGGCAGAGGTTTCTGTGGCAATGGGTGAGCTATCAGATGACATTGCAGGCTTCTGAGTGCAGATGGTAATATCTTCACTGCACATCTGCAGTGCCTCATCTCCATCCAAACCTCTAATTTCATTTAGATGAAATTTCATTTCTTTAGGGCTGTAGGAAGCCACAACTGCTGCTGGGGGCCGGTTAAAGGTGCAGAAAGAACCCAGCCAGGGGTGGCAAACACCCTCCAGAGTGTAAGCATCCAGCTGCACTGACTGCCACTCAGGCTGGTTTCTAGCAGAAGGTGGTGACCCCACCTTGCAGCCTGAACCACTGGTGATGAGGAATTAACAGCTTTGCTCTGAGACACGGTTGGGTGTGACAGAAGCAAGAGCTACTATTTAACACCTCCTGGAAGATAACATCCTCCTCTGCCTGCTTCGTGTGCTGTGCATGTGAATTTTGGGGCTCCCCAAATCACTTTAGGGCTGATAAGCACTATGCATGCTGCAAGAGGGACCAGGCAAACCCTTCCACACCCCAGGCCGTTAGCATCACCTCACTGGATTTACTGCCTCCATTCTGGTTTCAGGACCCTGTCAACCCCTTTGAGCTCCTTTCTCTGGCTCCCACCCATCCCCAAACACACCACAGACGCAGAGTCATCCTTTGGCTCATGAGCATCCATGAATCAAATATTTCACTGAGAAACCATTAACCTGGGCAGCTGAACATCATTGTTCCAGGCTATGTGCCACCGGGTCTTTTTCGGCTGCTGCAAGCGTGGTTAGCACAAGGTGCTTTAAATAGTCCATCATTCAAATGTCCTGTCAGCCTGGTGTCTCCATGTCAGCTCCCAGCTTAGCAAGAGCAGTGCCCGAGTTTGCTGTGCACAGCCTCTCCGTGCACCAGGAGAGCCTCAGTGTCCGGACCAAGGCAGGAAACAAGCTCTGTGATCAAGGAGATAGGGAAACGACAGGGCAGGAGAAATCATCTCCTTGCAAGGACGGCCAGACCTTGTAGCAGCCCACCAGCCTCCTCTGCCTGCAAGACAAACTATTCTCTCTTTTGAGGGAGAAAGAACAATTTGGCCACATCTGCCCATAAAGGATCTCCCCCTACGTGTGTGGAGCTCAAACATACCAGCTCCATCTACGTTTGCTGCTGCTTCACCTCATTATTGCCATTTTAGGATCAGCAAAATAAATCTAATGATTTGCTGGTTGAGACCCCTTTCCTCGCTGTGCTCACCAAACACTCTTCACATCTAAAACAACATTATTGATCAGAGTCTCCTGGCTGCCAGCCAGCGCTTGTTCGGTTCTCCCCACCTCCTCCCAGCAGCAGCTGCCCAGCTCGGGCTGTGCATGACCCCATCCTTCAGGACATCCTCCCCACGATCTGTCAGGTTCTCAGCACATAAATGATCAGCTCTATCAATCTTTCCCTGTGTCAGCCCTTTCAGCCATCTGAACTCTTGTGGCCATCTCCCTGCAGATGAAGGATATATATATTTATTTTTAGTGTTCTATTAGTTCTTTCCCCAGGTTGTTTTTTTTTGGCAGAGCTTGCCATAAAAGTTGCTAGCACTTTTTTAAGTTAAATTCTCACATCCTTACAGTACCTGGCAGATCCATCCAAAACATTTTTTTCCTCTGGGAACAGGGAATTATGCTTCCTGAAGGGTTGTTGTTCCATGGTATTCCCAGGAGGCAAATGGTTATGCAGAGCCAGACTGACCTGGCCATCACTTGTCAAGGGTCCCTGCTCAGGGATGTGGCAGGCAGATGAGTGCCTGTGAAGACAGGACTTGTTCTAGCTCAGGGACAGCCCCAAGGAGCAGCTGTGGTGCCACTGTCCACTTAACTGGAAAGCAGATTTTTTTCATGCCTTAAGTTTCAGAAAGAAACTCTGTGCTGTGGCTGGGCGAGCTGTGCTGGTGGGGAGTTTGGGAAGGAGTGCAAGGGCATGGTCTAATGGTCAGGAATATGATGGGATAAAGGTTGGACTTGATGACCCTGGAGGTCCCTTCCAACCATAATGATTCTATGATTCTATAATGGCAGGTAAGCAGCATCACCACTGCAGCCACAAACCTTCCCAGGGCCAGGCTGAACCACAGGAGCAGGAGGAAAACTGCATCTGTGTCACCTGCTGGGACAGTGCTCTGTGACCCTGCTTCTGCTGCAGGCATCTCGCAAATAAACTGCTGTTCTTCCCCCTGTCCCAACACCTGGGTGTTAGGAGAGCACCTATCTTTGATTTTGCCCTCAAAGATGCAGAATTACCCAGTTTCTACCAGGGTCACAGGGCAGACAGCCAGGCTTTTCTGAGCCCCCACTTTGTCCCCAAGCCAGCAGGGCATCTATCCTGGGGCAGACTGCATGCTGGTTCCTGCTAGGGCACTCGAACAGCCAGTACTCCTGTTTCATTCAAAATTGCACCCTGGTATCTCTCTATAAATCCACATCTAAAACCAGAAAAGAGCTTTTTCTAGCTAAAACAAGCTGCTGGCAGCCTGAGCACAGCTTCCCCAGCAGCACTGCCCTGGGGAATGCGGTGCTGGGGGGAGCTCTGGCCAGCAGACAGGAGCTCCTGGCATGGTCAAACCTCCCTCCAGCAGCACCCGAGACCCCACATTTCCCGGTGCCCTTCTGTAAAATGACCAGCAAAGCAAAGAAAAAGAGCCTCAGGATTTCCCTCCTCTTTTTCTTGTCTTACCTGGTTATTCTCACATTGCAAATTCCGCCTTCGATCCTGGGGACGGCAGGACTGTAGCTCTTGGCAAGGCGAGGACATAATGTGCTGTTGAAAATATGATCAAGTGAGAAAGCAAATCACCTTTACTCTGATTTCTCTAACGTTTGTTAAATCAGGAATAAAAAAAAATTGAGATGATCAGGCACTCTTCAGACTCTCATCTGGGCCTTCCCTGCTGGGAATAAGGGGTAAAAAGGTCTCAGGCTTCTTTTGCATCCCAGGAGACCCTGGTGTGAAATTGCTGTAGGCTTCAATATGCTCTAAGTCACCTTTCTCAAAAAGTGAGAATGCGGTCATCTTGGTAGTGGAGAAAATAAAATCTGCTTCTCCTGGGTTGTTTCCCAAGCTGCCGGTTAGATAAGTGCTGCAGGATGGGATTAGCTTTACAAATAGACTATAGCTGGAGACACCGGGAAGGGGATCTGCCAGAGTAATTCCCTCAGAGAGGGGCCAGTGCAAGGTGGAAGTGATGAGGTTTTGAATTGGCTGGTGTATGGAAGTGTCCATGTTCAATTTTTTGCATCCATTTTCTGCTTTTACTCACAAATTGGGTGTCAATTTTTGCTCTTCTAATCAGAACCTCCCCCATTACCCAGCTAGGACAGGTTAATTTTCACCTAAAGGCTGTTTGCAACCCTGGGCTGCAACATTCCCTGCCCTCATCCACATGAACCAGAGTTTCTGTTTGCTGCTGAGGGCTGGCTCAGCTTGCAAACTCCTTAGTGTTGGCATGGAAGAGTTTCATGAGCAAACTTCTTCCTTCCCACTTTATTTAACATTAACCTCAATGATGATAACTGCTGCTGGGAGGAGGGGAAATGCCTGGGGGTCACTGGTAGGAGGTGGAGTTCCATTTGTGAGGAGAAACCTGGGGAAATCTGAAGCCTTTGTGTCTGGAGAAGGAAAATATCCAGGAATGTCACGTTCTCTGTAATTACATTGCAGAGCAGCTCTCTCCCTGTTAATGCGCTGGCATTAGAGAGGAGCTCTGCGGTACCCAGGATAAGCAGCAGCCCATGTATCAAGCAGAAGGGGTAATAAATCAACGGCCTCCGTTTGATCACTCAGCAGATAAGTAAGAGGAGCTACTTAGGATGAAAAAGCAACCCCAAGCAAGTAGATTTCCAGATCTATCTCAGACTTTGCCTGACAGGTCAGGAGAGGGGAGACTGGGTTCTCATTTACATGCAGTGAAAAGCAAGATTGTATTCCCACTCTCCATTAGCTCCCTCCAGAGCCGAGTGCCATTTGACCCTCCTGAAGCCAGCACCAAGTGCTGATTTCCTAGAACTTGCCTAATTTCTGGGTGTCCAATTCAAGACGACATACAACATGGCACTCCCCATGTCCCTGGGAGCTGAAAGCTCTGATCACCTGCACTACAAGGGAAAGGGATTTAAAAATCCCTGTTTTCTCATTAAAAGCTTTGTTGTGTTTTTCTGCAACACTGTTTTTGGCTCTCGACCTACCTGGAGAGAAAGGGACAGAGAACAACCAGCCAATGTGACAAGGAGAAAGATTCAATGTAGGCTTGGGAGGACGCTACCACCAGTTTCCCAAATTTTCCCATTTTTGAGGGGCATCCCCAAGAAAAATGCTGCTTTCACAGGTGAGGAGTACAAGCCCTGCACAGCACAAGGTGAAGCAAGCCCTACGGGGCACAGTCCTCTTCTCCAGGCTCTAGCCTTGACATAGGTACGTTATTTAATCAATTGCAATCATTATTTGGGCACCGCCATCTAAACTAGGGACACAAATGAGTGGAAATGAGAGCTCTTCCAGGATTATCCCATATACTCCTTACCTGTGGAGGTGGCACCTTTGCCTGGTTTTCAGCCCAAACATGGCTTTCCACCCTCCCCTGGTGCTATCAGGGTGCTGCTTTCCAGTCAGTGGGATGATGGAGGTCTGTGCCCTCAGCTCTCACCACACACCCTCAGGTGGGCTTGGGGACCACCACAGCCAGCAATGGGGCAGCAGGAGTCCTACCAATGGCCATGGTGGGATGGGGATGGAGCCCTGTCCTCTGAAAAAGAGAGAGAAAGAGCTCAAAAGGAAACACAGAAATAATATTAGTGTTTAAACAGAGAGCAGCTGCTTCAGCACAGCCTTTTATGCTGCCAGGAGAAGCAGCAGCTTGCTTAAAAACCTGTTGGATTCATCAAACTGCAATGAAAGTCCTGAAGTGCTTAGACCTGGGTTTGTCTTCAGTTCCTATCTCTGCCTGGGTATTAAACCATCTTCAGCCAAAACAGCCCCTCTGTGAGCCCCAGCTCAGGGCTCTTGGGGTAAATAGACCTTAGGGCTGAGCCAGTCCAGTGATTTTATGTCCTTGTGATGGCAGAAACCTGTGATCTTGGCAGCAGAATTAAGTGTTGCTCTGCTAAAAGGTTAGAACAGCCAGTCTAGTGGACCTAAAACCAGATTTGTGAGAAGGCAATGCATGGGGTGGAAGTGATGGAGGGGCTTCAGGCTGATGTTGGGATGAAACTGGAGCAGTGCAAGAGGAAGCAGGAGATCGCTGGGATGGCTCTGGGTACAGCTGGGGTGGCAGAAGATTTTGCCACCCAAATAACCCCATTACCTGCAGCCGTATGTGGGACAGTGCCCTGGGAGGGGCTGGCACTGCCAGGTCCTCCCTCAGGACCCCAGCTCTTGGCAAAGCCAAAAGGATCCCTGTACCCGGTGGGAACCCTGGCCAGACCAAGCCTTGCACGATCACAAGAACACAAGCAATAGCAAGGACGTGCCTCATCTGGAAGCAACTTCTTTCTTGTAACTACCTTTTTCTATTGCAAAAATACACTCAGCTATGAAATTGAGCCCAGAGGGAGCAATCCCTCTGGGATGAATTCAGCATCACTCCCAGCAGCTGACTGCACCATAGCTACATCACCTCCTGCTGTCTGGAGCAGACGGTGGGTGTAAGGAGACCTTGTGACCTCTCTGCTGTTGAAGCAAAAGCTATTGCACTGCAGGTATTGTGGCATCTGGGGAGTTATCACCCCCCCTCGGTTAGGTAACAGGAGTC
This sequence comes from Aegotheles bennettii, assembly GCA_013398125.1. Lineage (NCBI taxonomy): Eukaryota > Metazoa > Chordata > Aves > Caprimulgiformes > Aegothelidae > Aegotheles > Aegotheles bennettii. The sequence continues at coordinate 216,546 of VZRW01009963.1, read as the reverse complement.
TCTTGCTCCCTGGGCAAGCCATAGATTGTTTTCTCTGCAGGCTGAACACCTTCATCAGCCGTTAAACTGTTGGAAAATCTCTGGTCACATCAGAAAAAACCTCCTGATGAGGATGTCTACGCCCCTTTATGAGCAGAGGTGATAAGTACATCCAGAAATCTCTTTTTACTGCAGCTCCAGATAATACATCATGTTGCCAGTGAACCCAGGACCCAGCTTCAGGTTTCATTAACTAAAGCAGTGAATATCCATTGAAACCTACTGCAAAGCCAATTGTTATAGCAAGCAATGAAGAAGATATTCCAGGCTGCCCAGCTTCCCCTTAAACATCTTCAAGAGCAACCTACCTCGTGTCCCAGGCTGGCACAGCAATGCCTTATCCCCGTGGAGCACATAAGTAGCTGGTGGGAGGCTCTGCTGAAGATGCCCTTAAGAGCTGACACCTGGGGTTAGCCCAGACCCTACCCAGAGTAATGGCAATTAAGCTTTATGACATTTAGCAGTGGTTTCACTTGGGATGGGGTCAGCAAAGATGGAGGTTGAAGACACAGGTCGTTACCATGCCCAGGACCAATGGTGGCTGCAGGGGACAGTCCCTGCAAGAGCCACCATTGCAAGGAGCACAACTTCATGCTCCTCCGTGTCCACAAGCCGCCATCGGCCACTGGTACCGTGGTGGCCACTGGTCTGCAAACACATCACTGGTCCTGGTTTATCTGTAGCCAAGGGCTCCTGGGAAATGTCTAGGAGGAGAGGTAGGACAGTGTCCACGTGTCCCCAGGTGTGCCCAGCTCCGATGACTGGTGGGGAAAGGTGTCTCACTGGGGCCAGCAGCTGCCCCCAGTCGGTGTTTCTCCCTGTTGGGAAATGCCAGAAATTGTCAATTTTCATCCCAGTTTGGGTAAAAGGGTGAAATAACACCATTTGGGAGTATAAAAAAGTGTGAGTGCTAAGATGTTTGGGAGAAAAATACAGACACAGTTTTGTACTGTGCTTCAAACCCTGTATTTCTCAAAGACAGGACCAGTGCGTTACTGGTACCAGCTGTTTATTGCTGGTGTCCCACAGAGGTGTGTGCTGCTGCAGCGCAGGGATCCAGCTGTACCAGCTGCCTCTGCGAGGGCTGGACTGGCCTTTCTAAACAGCAGCTGGAAAAGAAATCAGAAGAAGCCAGGTCATGGTGTGAACACAAGTCAAGAGGTCAGAAACCGATCCAAGCTGCCGGTTGGAGATGATCTGGAGATGTGGGGTCAGAGGGAGGCCAACCACTGCTGTTTCATCCCCATCATCTCCGCTGCTCTGAACACGTTCTCATGCACTGGCTGAAGATTTTGCATTTGATTTAAATTGATTCACTGGGAGAAAACTTCTGGGTTTGCCTTTCCTGCCTTTCAGTGGGCAAAAATGAAACTCAGGGGGAGCGGACCCAAAGCCAAGTTGTTTCTGATGTTTCAGAAAACAGCCTCAGCCTCTGCTGGTGCTCAAGAGCTTTGCCATTTGGCCATGAAGGCACGTGAAGCCTCCCAAGATGGGAAGCCTGTGGTTTTGCAGACCACAGGGACCCAGTGGATCCAGGTGTGATGGAGGGAGAGGTTTTCAGAGGTCAGGTCCAGCCACCGACGAAAGCAGCAGCTTTGGTGCAGGAGATCCATACAGGAACATCACCACCACGGCTGCTCTCCTCCAGCCATCGAGGAACAAGCGGTGGGGCACAGGGATGCCTCTGCTCAAGCCTGGGGATAAAAGGCAAGTGAAAAAGTCGAGCAGGACACGCTGACGGGGGGATAGACCTGCTCCAAACCCACCTGGAGCTGCCCCACAGGGGCTGAGCAGGGTTTAGCTGGTGGGACATGGCCCACAACAGCCTGAGCAAGCCCCACCTGCAGCGTTTCATCTTTTATTCCTGGCACTGCCAGCCTGGAAACCTGCTCATATCCCCTCTGCTCCTGGCAAGCAGCCGTACGCTGTCCCTCGGGCACGTGGCGAGGTGCCATGCCTGTGCCCTGAGGATGACAAAAACGCTGCCCCTTGCTCAAAGCTGGGGGACAAAGGGATTTATTTTTTTGCCAAAGGGATTTTTTCCAAAGTCATCTTCAGGGCTTCACCTCTGGAAAGTCATCTGCATTTCTGCCCCCGGGGCTGTGAATGCAGGTGGGTGCAGAGCAGAGCACAGCTCCAGCCCCTCGCACCGCACACCCACGCAGGAAGGTGTCACTGCCCTTATTTCCATGCCGCAGGGTGAAAAGGAAACGCTGCTGCTCCTGGATGTGGCTACACCACCAGTCCAGCCAGACAGAGAAGGCAGAGTGAGAGATCAGGTGCAATTCTGCTTAAATAGGTGGTAGTAGAAGAAGGTGCAACCAGGCTGCTAACAGGCAGGAAGGAAAGAAAAGATGCAGCCTCTGATCTGCTCCTTGAATTCCCTATGCGGGGTACAGCCACCCCGCTGGGGGATATGGAAGCTGCTCCAGGGCTTTGCCTATGGAGCAGGGCAAGCCCTGCCCTTCAGCAGAGGATGGGTACAAAGAGTCCAGCTCAGGGACAGGATGTGAATATAGATGAATTTCAGAGTTCTTGATCTTATCATTTAAACCCTCCTGCTTCAATAAGGCGAGAAACACAACAGAAACTAAAGAGGTTGGTCAGCTTTGAATAGGGACCCAGCAACCTGCATGCCCGGGGGTTCTCTAGAAGGACAGGCATCTGCTGAGGGCTTCTCTGAGTAAGTGCTAAATTCAATAGTGCCTTTATGAGCTGGGAACAGTCCTTTATCATGAGCGTGTGGCAACACGGTGCTGAAGCGCAGGCTCGGAAGTGACCTTTGCTGCACAACAGTGTGGATTGAGTAGAATCCCTGGGCTGCCACCACCCAAGGGGATGGAAACAGGGTGGAAATGGGTGGAAATGCTGTGCAAAACCCTGAGCACAGAGCTCCAGGTTCTGCACAAGCCCTGCAAATTGCTGGACAGGGACACCCTCCAACACATCTCTAGGATGTGACTTGCAAGCTTCTTCCTTCTCTACTCCAAAAAGCATCTCTCCCTCCAAAGTCCCTTGTCCCCTGGTATCTCTTGAAGCCAGCATTTATCAGGAATAACTGTCCAAGCAGCTGATTCTCTACAAAATCCCCTAATTGGTCATTAATGGGTGGGATGGCAGCGGTGTGTGACTGTTTTCTGGCTATGGATATGTTGACATATTGTCAATCTCTTTATAATCTTATTGTTACAAGGACTGTAGCCATCAGGCAAATGCTTAAGCATGTAACATAGTATTAAACATTACATTTCTCATGGTGTTTGCAGGAATAAGCCCCAAAGCAGCCAATCCCCCAGAGGTGGGGTGTGATGGTCCAGCCCTATGGTGATGCCCTTGCTGGCTGGTGTGACTCCATGTCTTCCAGTTCAGCTGTTGCTCCCTATCAGAGATCAGACCCATTGCAAACCACTGCCCTGCAGAAAGAGGAAGCGCTTTGCAGCTGGGCAAAGCTCAGGGTCGATTCTCTTCTGCATCAGAGAGGTTCAAGCAGGAAACAGCTTTAGCTTGGGTGCAGGCAACATCTTCCAAAACCAGCAAACCCAGGGCTAGTGGCTCTGCACCCTCGTGGCTCTGCCTCTGCAGCTCGTCGGGCTGTGCTTTCGCTGCTATCTTTAATAGCACCATCTGCTGATATCACAGATACTTTGCTCTTTAGTATATACAGAAGCCTTTGGTGTGCCTGAGCTTGGGGCAGCCTGGGCAGCCTGGCAGCACGGTGCAGAATTGATGAGCTGCGATGAGCGATGTCCTCCCCAGCGCCTGCCCTGCCCCACCTCACCGGGCTCCCTGGGCACGCACATGCTGATGAATTTCTCTACCTGGTAACGGTCTGGCAGGCTTTTCTGAGAAGTTCACTGAATAATTGCAAGTCAGGATGTGTTGTTGATTAGCATTTCTGTTCTGTGAATTAACTCTGTACGGGGAGTGAAGCAGCACGATTAGCGAAGGCCACAATAAGACACACACGTATGAATTTCCCTGTCAAGAACAGGGAGGTGAAATGAAGCTGCTTTCAGGACATGTTCCTGCTGGTAAGGCTGGTCCTTGGAGAAAAGGACTCAGCCCTGTGTGGTCGTCTGGTTCAGCATCTACCCCTTGGTGACACTGGTGGAGGATGCTGGAGGATGTTTTCCCTTTCCTGAGCAGCCCTGTGGCTCTCAGGTTGCCCAAGAGTCACCAACACCTTCAATGCATGGGACCATTCTGGGGCAATTTTCCCATCTCTAACAGCAAACCCTGCCTTTGACATATACATTTATCAACCACGTCTCCTTGGTGACAGCCAGCATCCCAAACCCCACCCCAGCAGGACAGGAGAGAAGGGTGGTGGTGGTCTCACAGGGTCTTACCCATTGCACAAGGAGTTGGGAAGATGTTTCAAGCAGCTGTGTCTCTCTCAGAGCTGCTGGGGCCTGGCTGAGTGCAAATCGAGGTGCTCAAATGGCCATCACGTGCTGATGGGTTGCCAGGATCCCAGCCAAGAGGAGGATGTGGCTGCACATGGTCTGACTGCAAAACTGCATCACCCCCAAATGTAGGAACAGGGGAGGACACGGCTGTCCTGGGGGCAGGCAGCTCAGCCCTAGGGGCTGGAGGACCAGCACCAGCGGTACATGGACCTGGGTGCTGTCCCAGCCACCCTCCCCATGACCACGAGTGGTTCTGCAGCCCCCTGAGGGTCAGGATCCAGCCCCAGCTGAGCCACAAGCACTGCAGTCGCTATGGAGACCCTGCCTGAGATGCATCAATATGGAGAGGAACAGCTTGTTCCTCACGTCCCCGTTCAAAGGACCAGCAAGCAAATCCCCTCCAGATGGACGGCGTCAGGTGGTGGTGCTGGAAGGTTTGTGGTCCTTCTCTGGGATGCATGACCTGGATGTTGGAGCCTGGGCTTGTCCCCCAAATTCAGCATCACTGCAAGATGAGTCCACTGGGTTGATGCAGGAAGGTCTGTGGGGCAAAGCCATAGGATGCCCCAGTCTGGGGAGGAGGACATGGCTGGTGGCATCCTCCATAGGTGTCCCAAGGCAATATTCTGGCTGCGTGGGGCAGGATGTGACCCTGGGAGAGCCAGGCTGCAAGTGGCAGCTACCTGGGACAGGGCAAGACGGGGGAGACCATCTGGAGCTCAGGCTGCAAAATGAGTCGCTGAGCTCTGGTGACTCACGCTTGGCTGCCCACCGTAATGGAGAAAAAGAAATAAATCACAGCAAGAAAGCAAATTGTAAGTGCCACCATCTGCAAGGGGCAGCCCCAGGCAGCCGGTGTGGGTGGGATCAGGCAGGGCTTGGGTCTTCGTCCCTCTTTGTTTCCACAAGTGCTGCAGGAGCTTCCAAATCTCCGGGCAAAGTCACTTTTCAGTGGCTGTTTGGGAATTCTGTGTTTATCACCCTGAGAAAAAGTTACCTGTCCACCAAGGAGGAAACCCACAAAACGTCCAGAAAAACTGCTTCAGGGTCATGGCTGGGGTGACGTGTCCTTCTCAACCCCATCCTTCTCTGCTGCTCGTCCATTGTTGTGGGGACTGAGTGATGCCAACCATCCTCCAAGTTAATATTTGTTACGTCTTCTTCCAGCCAGGTTGTTACAGGAGAGGGAGCATCTCTGTGCACATCAGCTACAGCTGCCTGCAAGCACATATACTTACTTCTCATCACCCTTCATGGCTTACAGATCTCCTTGGTGGCCAGCCACAGCGCTGGCCTGCACCCCATCCCATGCACTTGGTGATGTTCATGCAGAGAAACCTCATGGGAAACCCTCTCCTGCTGGGATATCTGCTGTCTTTAGAGACTTCCAGCATGGTCCATCTTTCACTTCCATCCTTGGGGGTTGTCAAGGCCAGACTGAGTAAAGCCCTGAGCCAGGTCTGACCTCAGAGTGGACCCTGCTGTGATCAGGGCTGGACTAGAGACCTCCTGAGGCCCTCCTAGCCAGGGTTACTCTACAATCCCACCATCTCCACCTTCAGCAGTGTTGCTCTGTCCTGACCTTGGAGGTATCACCCCTACATGAGACCAGCTGCCTCCTGCCACTGTTTCCCCACCTTATGCTGAGGCTTGGGCCAGCCAGACCTTTGCAGGGCCCCTGTCCTTCAGCCAGCCCTTGTCAACTGCCCATCTTCAGTGCCACTCACAAACATCCTCCTGCAAGCTCTGCCAGAACCTTTTCTTCCCCCATGCCTGGATGGGGCTCCTGTCCCCTCTGCCCACCAGTATGCCTTTCCTCAAGCCTCCAAGCAGGGTCCCAGGTGCTTGGGTCCACCTAGAAATGTCCTGCAAAATGTTAATACAGATCCCTAGGGCTTTTCATTAGGAGTTCCCAGTTCTGGAGCATTAATCAGCTCAGTTTCCTCAGCAGGAGCTAGTGACCACATCCAAGGACTGTGCTACCTTCTGCCCAGGCGTTTCCAAAACCTGCCAGGGTCCCACCAGCCTTGAGGTCACACCAGCCTTGTGCTGGCACTCTGCAGGTTGTAGCCTCCCCCTGTAGGAACCGTATCAATAGGTGCTGATGGAAACATCACCACCCTTGGTATCTCTCCAGCATCCACCCCTGTCTCCAAAGCCCAGTTCTCACCCCCATTGCTGCTGTCCCAACTCCCAGTGAGTTTTGGTGGGAGGAGGTTGTCTTCTGCCTGGGTATGGATGGACACAGCCCTGGGGAACACAGTGGCTGGGGGCAGGTGGCCCTGAAAGAGGGGGGGCCAAAAGGGTCTGCACCTGCACAGCCTGGAGATCCCTCTTTCACAGTCCCCCCAGCATGAGCCCTGCCCACCCTGGGAGGGCACTGGAGGGGTCCCTAGCACCCCAGGGACTCCCCAGCACCCACTGCAGCATCCCCACTGGCCTGGGAACAGGGGAGGGGAGAGCTGGGCTGGGGGCATCACCCTGGGAGCAGCAGGACAGGTTTGGGCTGGTGGCACAGCTGAGGCCATGGCCACGGTGCTCCTGGGGACATGGGCTGGCTCCTGGGGACACGGGCTGGCTCCTGGTGGTTACACACTGTCCTCATGCGGAGGCTGCTCCAATCCTGCTGGTAAACTGAGTTATTCTCCCAGTCCCCAGGACAGCCACCATGCTGGGGGGGCCGGAGGGTGGCCGGTGCCGAGCCCCACGGCGGGTTGGCAGGGGAGATGCAGCCCATCGCAGCGCGGCATCGCCCCAGCACCTGCCTCCCAGTGGGAACCAGTGTTGCTGTGACCACACCAGTGCTCAAATGGGATGCAGGCACCCACACTTCCCCACTGCACCCAGGAGAGACCCAAAGGTGGGTGAAGGACCTCAGGAGCTCATGGCCACTCTGCAGTTCAGCTTCCCAGGCAGGAATGGCCATGGGGGTGGAAGGACCCTCTGCTCGCTCCCGAGGCTGGAGCCCTCACACCACTCTGATGCTCAGAGGGGTGCAAGGGACCAACTCACCTTCAAACACCACCCCCCTACTCGCCTCCCCTTCATAGAATCACAGAATCGTTATGATTGGAAGGGACCTCCAGGGTCATCAAGTCCAACCTTTATCCCATCACATTCCTAACCATCAGACCATCAGACCATGGCCTCAAGTGCCTCGTCAACCCGTTTTTTGAACACCCCCAGGGACGGGGACCCCACCACCTCCCTGGGCCGCCCATTCCAGTGCCCAACCACCCTCCCAGTAAAGAACTTCTTCCTAATCTCCACCCTAAACTTCCCCTGAGGGAACTTGAGGCCATTTCCTCTCGTCCTGTCATCAGCAATTCAGGAGAAGAGACCAACATCAGCCTCACTCCAACCTCCCTTTAGGTAGCTGTAGAGGGCAATAAGGTCTCCTCTCTTAATGGGGCTCTGGGGTTACCCAGATGCACCCACACCCATGGGAGCCCCCAGCATCAGGGAGTCTCGGGGCGGGTATGTCCGGCCAAAACCCACCCAGGCTCCACTCTCTGAAGCTCAGGTACATTATTTTTAGCTCTCCATCAGAGCAGCATCACAAAAGCACCAGAATCTGCTGATAAGCAGAGGGGTGGAGAAGCCCCAGAAGGAGCCCTGTGCTGAGAAAGGCCCTGAGGGCTCAGCTTCCCCCAAACCAGGGTGACGCTGCCACGGGCTGTGCTGCTGATGGGTGATGTTTCACTGGGGAGAACTGGGCACGTCTGGCTTTGCTACAGCAGCACCTGCAGCTCCTCATCCACCCAGACCCCAGTGTCAGGTCTGAGCCCAACAGGGTGGTTTCAGGGTCAACATCCCATTTGTTGCAAAATAAATGCATTTGCAGCTCTGAGCAGGGCCATCCTTAGAAGGGAGGTGGGAGTCCAGAGGGGGTCCTGTCCCCAGGGGCTCTCTAGGAGGGCTCAGCCACCCTTTGAATCTCCTCCACCTGCTTCAGTGACAGGGAAAGTCCCTTTATTTGCCCTTGGCCAGGCTGGCGCTGAGCCCTGTGCTGCCAGGGTGTGGGGTGGCCGGGGAGGCGGTGTCACCAGGGCCACCAAACTTGTCCCATGGCTGGTCCCTGCCCTTGTGGCTTCCCTGCTGTTGAGGCTGGATGATGGGACCTGTGTCGCTGGCACTGACCCTGTGTGGGATCCAGCATCGTCACCAGGGTCACTCACACCTGTTCCCAAGGGAGCGTGGCCCCCAGCACCCACCCTGCTGCCACCATGCCAGCACCCCACAGCACCCAGCCCAGGGCACAGCCACCGGGGGGCACAGCCAAATGTGGGGGGTGAAAGACCACTGTGACTCCCCCTGGGGCTGCATGGGGGGAGTCTGGGGGAGACCGAGGGGATCTGCACCCACGTTCCCATCCCTGTGACCCCCAGTTTGAGGGCTGGACCCTCTTCCCTGTCCCTGTGTGACCCAGCCAGGGATGCCCAGCACGACAGGACCCTCATCCTCATCCCTGTGTGATGTGAGTCAGGACCCCCGGTGGGGCTGGACCCTCATCCCTGCCCCCGTGTCACCCAACTGGGGACCCCTAATAGGGCTGGACCCTCATCCCCATCCCCGTGTCACCCAGCCGGAGACCCCCCGCGGGACTGGACCCTCCTTCTCCTCGTGTGATATTCCCGGGGTCTCCGTGGGGGCCGTGCCGGGCGCTCGGCGGGGGCGGGCGCAGCGGGACCCCCGGGGCCCGTCGGGGCGGCCCGAGCCCCGAGAG
>VZRW01009963.1:182519-207113 GCA_013398125.1 Aegotheles bennettii | reverse complement strand
GAGGCCGTCCAGCCTGGGGCGATGGGGGGGCCGGGCAGCCCCGGGGGGGCCCGGGCTGTGCGGGGCGGGCGCTGCGGGGTTGGTCACTGCTACCGGGAGTGGGGCCGGGAGGTGCCGGGGCGCAGCTGATGCGGGGGGTCCCAGCCTGGCTGGCAGGCAGGGGGATGGGGGGAGGCACAGGGGGTCCCGAGGACCCCCCGCAGAGGTCTCCTGGCCGTCCCCTGGGGTTGTCCCTGCAGCCCTGGCCCCTTCCCTGGCTTGGTGGCAAGAGGCCACCCGTGGGTGCCTGCCGGGGGAGCAGCAGTGGCACGGGGGCTGTCACGTTGGTTACCGGGATGGCTTTTGCTACCCTTGGACTTGAGGATCACAGCCCCCTCACTAGCCAGCCCGGGGGCTAGCAGTGGTGGCACGGAAGCTGGTGAGGCTCGGCCAAGAGGTGTGATCCAATCATGCCCCGACTGCTCTGCCTGATGCTCCCCGTGGTTTTGTCTCTGACAGGGAAATCCCCCAGGGTGGTGGCAGCTCAGGACACGCCTGCAGCTGGCACTTGCACCCTGGTTCTCCTCTGCTGCCTCGGGGAGCACATTTCCTCATCCACGCCGGTGTGGTGGCTGGAAGAGCTCTGCTGTCCTCAGCTCTCTGCCTCTCATCCAGGATCCGGATCCCCAGCTCAACCTTGGATGCATCCTGGCACCGGGAGCACTGGGAGCACTGGGAGCACTGAGAGCACTGGCCGTGGGGCAGCCATGAGGGATCTGCTTGGGTCTGGGTGCCAGTGGAGCCTCATCCATCTGGCCTGGATGTGCCTGTTTTCCTCTGTGCAGGTAAGGGGAGGTGGGGGTGGCCCATGGGCAGCGGGGTTGGCATTGCAGGCTTTGACCCAACGCGAACGGGCTCGCTCCCAGCATCATTGCTCATTCCTGCCCATCCCGAGGGTGCCGGCATGCGGGTGTTTGTCAGGGGGATGCAGGCAGGGCTTGTGGAGCTGCCAGGCTGGGTGGTGGGGTGGGCAGGCTGGTGTGGCAGTCAGCCGGAGGCTCTGACCTGGCTCTTGCAGCATGGTGGGGCCAAGGTGCTGGAGAAGACCTTTGAGGAGTGGATGCGGTACCGTGACGAGTGCTTGAGGAGGATGGCGAGTGAGCCCTACCCAGCAGGTACCTGGCTGCACCTCAGCTCGGGGTCAGACGTGGGGACACGTGGAGCCGGGTGGCAGCTGGGGCTGGGGACAGGTTTTATCCCTCCTCCAGCGTCCTCTGCCCTGGTCACCTGTGGAGGGATGAGCCAAGGACTGACGGGTGTCTCCACATCTCAGATGGGATGCTCAGGACTGGGGTGCCCTGGGGGGGGGCTGGCATGGGGCACCATGGCCCCATTCAGGGTGATGCCAGCCCCCTCACAGGTGCTGGCAGTGGGCAGGGACAGCTGGGCTGGATGTGGCCATGCCACCAGTGCTGACCATCATCTTCCCCCCCCTTGCTGCCATTGGAAGGGCTCTTCTGCAACAGGACATTTGACATGTACGCCTGCTGGCCCGATGGCAGCCCCGGCACCGCCGTCAACGTCTCCTGCCCCTTCTACTTGCCCTGGTTTGAGAAAGGTGACAATGACCCTCTGCCACCCTGGAGCTGGAGGGGAGCTGGGGCTGAGCCATGTTGGGGGTGGGAGAGACTCTGGGGTTTCCCCTCCAGCTTTCTGCTGGGGAGAGGGACCCATGAGCAGACCTGGGGGTGAGGGGACACACAGGGGACACGTGGGGCATGGAGCAGAGCCAGCGTGTGCCCCTCATGCCTGCCCTGGAAGGTCTTTGGGGCTGAGAGGAGAGGGGTTTGGGGGAGCCTGGGGGGACCACGCTGATGCTTGGTGTTGGCAGTGAAACACGGGCTGGTGAGCCGCAGGTGCGGCACCGACGGGCAGTGGGTGACGGTGAACGGGAGCCAGCCCTGGCGCGACTACTCCCAGTGCGAGGAGGAGATGGAGTCCACCATGGAGGAGGTGGGATGCTGTGGCTGGGCAGGGGTGGGCAGGTGCTGCTCGCCCAGGCTCACCAGCACCACGCTGCCTGCAGGAGGGTGCCCGCCGGCTGATGGTCAGCTTCAAGGTGCTCTACACCGTGGGGTACTCCCTGTCACTCCTGACCCTCATCTCTGCCCTGCTCATCCTCACTGTCTTCAGGTAGGAGAGCTGGGGGGACACGGTCCTGCCCCTCATCCTTCCCAGGGGTTGCTGGCCAAGCTGAGGGGTGCCCTTGCCACCCACCCGGCCCCTGCCACCCTTGCTCTGTGCAGGAAGCTCCGCTGCACCAGGAACTACATCCACGCCAACCTCTTTGCCTCCTTTGGGCTGCGGGCGACCTCAGTGATGGTGAAGGACGCGCTGCTGGAGAGGCGCTGGGGCATGGAGGTGGTGCAGGTGGCTGACTGGGAGGCCCTGCTGAGCCACGAGGCAAGCGCTGCCCCACGGGGGCCCTGTGTGATGCCAGGGTGGGGACCCTCACCCCAGGGAGGGGTATGCAGCTGGGTGCTGGTGCCCATGCTGGTGGGTGAGCTCTTGGGGTGAGCTCTTGGGGTGCCCATGCTCCCAATGACTCCAGTGAGTGGGCTCTTGGGATACCCATGCACCCAGTGGGCAAGTTCTGGGGTGTCTCTACACCCAGTGGGAAGGCTTTCGGGGTGCCTGTGCTGCCCGAGCACCCAATGGGTGAGCTTTTGGGATGCCAGCACACTTGGTGGGTGAGCCCTGTGTCTGTGCATCTGAGGAACGAGCCCTTGAGGCGCCCATGCAACACGATGCACCTGATGGACAAGGTCTTAGGGGTCTTAGGGTGTCTATGCTGCCTGTGCACCTTCTGGGCAAGCTACCAAGGTGCCCATATGCCCCTATGGGCAAGCCCATGGGGTGTCTCTGCAGCACCATATACCTGATGGACAAGTTCTTGGGGTGCCTATGGTGCCTGTGTCCACTCTGGGTGGCCTCTCGAGGTGCCCCATGGTGGTCTCCTCTGGCAGGCGGCGCTGGGCTGTCGGGCAGCACAGGTGCTGATGCAGTACTGCATCCTGGCCAACCACTACTGGTTCCTGGTGGAAGCTGTCTACCTCTACAAGCTGCTGATCGGAGCTGTCTTCTCCGAGAAGAATTACTACAGGCTCTACCTCTACCTGGGCTGGGGTAGGGGCCACCCGGGCGCGCGGTGGGGATGGTGGCGGTGAGCACCGCAGCCCAAACCAGCCCCAGGAGGGTGCAGGGTGGGGGTTCTGCTGACCCTGGGTGTCCCCATGGTGTCCCCTGCCCTGGGGCCACTTTCTCAGCTCAGGAGGGTGCTTGGTTTTACAGGGTTTGCTGTGTGACTTGCAGGGACGCCCTTGGTGTTCGTGGTGCCCTGGATGACCGCCAAGTACCTGAAGGAGAACGCGGAGTGAGTGGGGAGGAATGGGGGGGTCCACCCGGGGTGCTCAGCCCTGGGTTGGGGTTGGAGCCGGGCTGGGGAGTGGGATGGGGGCTGCTGTAGGACCCTGACCCACCTGCCCGGGGTTGGGATGCTCAGCCCCATCCTGCGCCCCCCCCTGCGTGGTGTGACGGGGCTGCTCTCTGTGTCCTGGGCAGGTGCTGGGCACTGAACGAGAACATGGCTTACTGGTGGATCATCCGCATCCCCATCCTGCTCGCCTCCATGGTAGGGGGGCCCCCAGCTCCTGGGAGAGGGGTTGGTCCCCAGGGCATCAGGCTAAAGCCCATGGGGTTGGGTTTTTGCAGCAGCTTCTTAACCTCCACCGCGGGAGGGAAGGAGGCCCCCAGGGTCTGTGTGTGTGTCCATGCAGGGGGGCTGTGCTGAGCCCCAGGGAAAGGTGGCCCCTGATGTTTCCTAGCCAGGGTTTTAGGGTGGTGGGAGGGGGATGAAGAACAGCCCTGGGGACCTGGCACCATGGGCTTCTTGTCTCCTGTGGTCCCCAGGGCCACATAACATGGGCTGCGAGAGGTGGGGTGCTTGGCTATGTGTGCCCCGTTGCTGTCTACCTCCCCAGATCAACCTGCTGATCTTCATGCGGATCCTCAAGGTGATCCTGGCCAAGCTCCGTGCCAACCAGAAGGGCTACGCGGACTACAAGCTGCGGTGAGCCCGGAGGGAGGGGTCGTGGGTCCTCCCTGCTCCTGGGGCTACACCACCCTCATGCCCACACTGCTCCTCCATCCTGTGCACCATTAAATGCCCACCCTGAGATTAACCAAGAGCTTATCCCTGCCTGTGCCTGAGGGGACCCATTATACTCTTTCAGGCTGGCCAAGGCCACGCTCACCCTCATCCCCCTCTTCGGGATCCACGAGGTCGTCTTCATCTTCGCCACCGACGAGCAAACCACGGGCATCCTGCGCTACATCAAGGTGTTCTTCACCCTCTTCCTCAACTCTTTCCAGGTGAGGTGGGATCATGACATGTCCTTGCTCTGCCCTGGGAACACCACAGAGCAGGAACCGGGGGGGGTCCCTCCTCCAGCTTGCTTTCCCCATGGAGCCCCAGCCTGTGTCTGGGGTCAGGGAAGGGGACATGGGCTCTCCCACCCCAGCCCTGTTGTTGAGCGTGTGATTGGTGCCTCCTGCACTCTGAAGTTGAGGTGACAGGGGGACCTTAGCCCCAAAAGTGCCTGGGGAGACTAAGCCTGTCCCAGCTGCAGGAGAGGGGGTGGCAGTGGGGGCTCAACACCCTGCTCTCCCTCCAGGGCTTCCTGGTGGCCGTGCTCTACTGCTTCGCCAACAAGGAGGTACGTACCCACCCCAGCTTCTCCTGCCCATGCTGGGCTCAGCCCTGCCTCAGCCGGTGGCTTTGCCATCCACCACTGGGCTGCTCGGCCAGGGAAAAGCCCCCACTCTCCCTCCCACCACGGCAGGTGAAGTCAGAGATGAAGAAGAAGTGGCAGCTCTGGAAGCTCGACCACCCAGTGCTCTGCTGCACCCAGTGATGGGGTGAGTGGCCCCACAGAGCCGGAGGAGAGGAGCTGCTGGCTGTGACAGCCCGGCTGGAGGGCAGGGGGCTGTGAGGAAGCTGTGCTGCAGCTGCACCCATCCAGATGGCCCAGCTGGGACCAGTGTTTCTGCTGTGCCACACCTGAGAGCACTGGAGCTACTGGAGGGGGCGCCCTGAGCTGCCCATACACCATCAGTTGCACTCCTGGGAAGCCCCCTTCCCATCCACACTGCCCCAGGCACCTGCAGGAGTGGGTGCAGCAGCTGGAGGGGGAGCCTGGCCCCCACCAGCAGCACGGGGGAGCGGGAGACACCACACAGCTCTGCTGTCCCACTGCCTGGATGAACAAGCATCTCCTGCTGCACCCAGGGCCATGCCAGCACCGCTCCAATCCAGGGCACCACCTTCCAACTCTTCTTGCCCTGAGCAAAGACCATCTCCCCAGCACCCGGAGAGCTCCAGCCACCCATCCCAGGGACACCCTGCGAAGCTTCTCTTCAGAGCAAGGTGCTGCACCTTCCCACCACCCTCACTGCCACTGCACAACACAGCACCAGCACCTCGCTCCCTCCTCGCTGCTCTCCAGCTGCACAAAGCCCCAGGTTCCCTCCCCTCTTGGAGCCCCCCTGCAGCAGAGCCCCCATCCCAGCAAGCAGCAGGCACACATGTAGCTTCCCACGGCGCTTGAGCACTTTGTTGCCTTTACTCTATGCACTAAGGGCAGTGCTGCTTCTCCTCCAAGCCGTTTGCTTTCCAGCAGAGCACTGGAGCACCAGCTGCCCACCCTGGCCCAGCAGTCTGGTGGCCCCAAGGGAGCCCAGGAGCATCTCCACCTCTGCCTTCACAAGTGGAGTGCCCCAAGCTGTGTGGTTCGAGCAGTGCTGTTTGCATCTGGCTTATGGTTCCCAGGACTGGTCCTGGTGCTCTCCTCCAAGAGCTGAGAGCAGCAGCAGATGCCACCACCACCACCCCAGCCCCCTCGCTCTTACCTTCAGTAGCAGGACAGAAGTGCTGCCGAGTCTGTCCTTCCTACCACGCAACACTGCCTTGCAGAAAAGGCCACTCCGGGAGGGAGTGAGCAGCTTTTGCTCTCCACTGCACACAAGTGGCCACCAGTGGTTCTCCATCTCCAGCCCCCTGGCTCACAGGCGGGGGACGCAGTGTCCCAAGGGGTGCCTGGAGCACAGAGAGGGAAGAGGCTGCACCAGGCTCAGCTGCAGCTGGGTTCAAGGCTGGAGCCTCATGCAGGAGTTGTCCTAGATCAGTGTAACCCATGAGAGACCATTTTAACACATTAACTCTCTTTTCAGGTGTAAATAAAGGTTTATTTTTCAGCAAGCAGAGCATGCTGCTTCTGTCTGCTCTGAGGGAGGGAAGCAGCACCGGTGTGTACTGGAGCACACACACTCCCAGCTACAAGGGAATTAAACAGGTACCTGGCCTGGATAGCACTGTGTTCCCCTCCCTACAGGTTACACCAGGAGGAAAGCAGCACCATAAAAACACTTCACACAATGGTGATCAATAAAACAGTGACCCAAAGCACACCCCAGCTCTGGTACCAGCAGAGCCAGCACCACAGACCAGGCGAGCAGGTTTCTCCTGGACAGGAGTTGGGGTGCTGGATTCTGCTCTGCTCTCTGCTGTGTGCCCTGGGCTCCAGCAGCCAAGCACCAGGGTGTGTGTGTGTGTGTTTTGGGCACCTCGATAGGAGCTGATGTCAAATCCATAAGAGGCCACGCTGCCTTGGGAGGGGAAAGCTGGCCCTCTTCTCAAAAGCCAAGTTAGTCTCCCCATGGATCAGTGCTTCCTCTGCTTCCAGGTGCTCTCTGAAATGCTGCTGTGTGCAGGATGGAGCTGAGAAGAAACAAGTTAACGATTCTCAACAACAAGAACCTTGAATCGTAGCTCGTGGGGAGCTGTTTCCAGTTCTCTGCTGGCAGTTTCAGAACTGGGTATGGGGACAGAAAGCCCTGGGTGCACTATGGCCCCATTGTTGCTGCAGGGCACAGCAGGACTGAGAGCATCTGCTCCACTCCCACCAGTCCAAGCCCCAACTCACCTTCATTTGTGTTGAGATACAGCGAGAGCTTTGGATTGTGTTGTCCTATTTAAAACTTTGTGGTAGCTGCTGAATAGCATCCTCCTGAGCGTCTGGCTCCAGTGACAGAGCAGAGGTTGGCAGAAAGTTTAGAGCAGTCAGTCACACCAACAGCCTCAGACCAGAGCTGGCCACAAGATCAGTACTTCATCCCAAGAGGAAAACAGCATCACACAACTCAGCAAGGCCTGAACTCATTTCTGAATTAGCACAGAGAACTTTTGTCATGCAGCTGGGATGTTTTGAGGGCAAGAGTGGCAATCCCCAGCCAGGAAGGGAAGAGCTGAGCCCCCAGAGGAGCACACGCTCCGTTACCCAGACATGCTCTTTCTGAGCACATGAATTCCCACACCACCCACCCAGTGCTGCAGGGGCCAGGCAGGGCTGGGAAGCTGGGGGTAAGGAAGCCCCAGACTCCCAGGACAGGAAGCTGGAAAGCACTGTATGTATTCCTGATGGTCCCAAAATAAATCAGTGAGGTTATTCATGACTCTACAACCCCAGCTCCCTCCAGAGAAACCCACACACCAGAAACAGGGTTTCAGTTTTTATTTATTACTATTTTACTCAGACAGCTTGCCTTAGGGTAGCACCAGACTCCCTGCTGCCAGCACAGCCACCCTTTCAGCAACAAATGCTGTTTCAAGTCCTCCATTTAAGGGACTGTCTCCTCAGGGAAGCACTATGCTATAACCCCCCCCCTCCCCAGTGTCCCCCTGGGGCTGCTCTAGCACCCCTTTAAGCCTTTACATCCAGGCTCCTGCAGCACCTTTTCTGCAGAGCTCTCCTTTCCTTTCACACAAACACTGCTGCACCTCTCCCCTACCCCATTCCCCAGGCTCCAAGCATTACAATCCAATGGATGCACCATCTTACCCCCCCAAAACACCCTTCTTCCACCTTGTGACCTAGCAAAGCCCCGAGCCTGTGGAGTCTTCTCCTCCCAGTCACCCACTTCTGGCACAGCCCACCCAACTCTGAAGGCTTTTTGCTTCCCTTCAGATGCTCCCAGGCCCTTACACTTGGGATTTGGGCTGTGGCTGGTTTTTTTTTTTTTGCTTCTGTGAAGACTTTTCCCCTTTCCCCAGACATCTTGCCTTAAATTCCAGCCTAGGCTCCCAAGGGACATGGCCCTGACAATCCTGTACTAGTGCAGCCAGGGACACCGCCAAGGCTGGAGAGAGCTGTGCAGAAAATTCCAAACATTAAAGCCCAGAAACCAAAGGCAGGCAGTGGCTGAGGACCAAGGCTTTGCACCACAGCTACATCTGGGATGAGATTTCTTTTGCCCACCTCCCATGTGGGACAGCTCTCTCACTCAGCTCTTGCTCTGCCTGCCAGAGCCACAGGAGACTGAACAGTCTCCAGCTCTTCCTTCTCTCTCATGTCCTTCCAGGGGAACATCTGCCTTGCAACCACTGTCAGGGTTGGGATGGTGGCACTAACAAACCAGACAGCCTCATCCATAAAGCATTCACCACAAAGATGAGTTCCTTGGGACTGAACACCACGATCACAAACAACCCCTGAGGAAAGCAAGGATCTGAACCAAACCAGGGTGGGCTGGGCAGAGGGAGGTTTTGAGGCACAGATTTGGGATGGCAGTAGGGCAGACATTCCCGATGGAGGTTAGGGCTGCACAAGTTCTGCTGCACCTCAATGAGCCAAACAGGACCAGCTCCACTCACCCTGCCCATCCCCAAACCCACCCTCCTTACACCTCAGATGGATCCGCTTTCTGGGTCAGCTCCTGAGCCATCCATATGGCACAGAAGGGGCCAGGCCAAGTGTCAGAGGCCTTGGGGAAGACAAGATGTGGAAAAGGACAATGGATTGCTGTGGGCAACTTTGTAACACCACCCAGCCCTCAACACCAAGGGCTGCAAGAAGCTTAAGGCAAGTGAATCATTTGGGCTCAGTGCTTTTCCTCTTAACCCAACCTTTTGGTATGAACAATGATCCTGGGAACCCAGACAACAGTCAGGCTCAAAGAGCTGCTGGGTTGTCGTCTTCTGCTTCTCTCGTTATCCCAGGCATGTTCTCTGATGGCCGAGACCTTCTCCCACACCTCCAGCAGCTGCTGTGGCACACTCAGAGTTGCAGTGCTGCCAGCACAGCCCTCGCGCTCGTTCTCCCAGACACACTCAGCTTCCGGGTGGAACAGTCACCCGACGTCAGTATTCCTGCAGCATCAGGAAGAGAGAGGACAGTCACCCTTCCAGTGGGGCAGGGGGACGAGGGGACTAAGGACTTTCCAAAGGGAAAGCCAGAGGGCACAAGCGGACCAGGTTAGAGCCTCAGCTCAGGCTATGAGCAAGCACTGGGCTCAAGCAGAGAGAGACGTTAATTGCTGCAAGGAATGATGTCCCCCCTCAATGCCACAGCCCTCTGGGGCTGTCAGCAGTTCCCACTCACCCTCCTGCTTTGTTATGGCTCTAACCAGCTCTGCCTGGTCTGCCCTGGGGCTTGGAGCCTCTGGAGGTTTTGAGTCACAGTCTGCAGAGCTTTTCCTGAGGACAAACCAAAAGGAAAAAAAAACAACACAAAGAAAATCAGCCAACAAGGTCAACAAGCATTAAAGCCCAGGCTGCAGCCTGCATTCACCCACTGTTTTCCTGCCCCCACGCTGCCTTCTCCTCCCCTGAAAACAGAAATATCTCTACTCTGCCTGTCTGTTCCTGTCATCAGGAGAACAGGACACAGGCTTTGGGAAGCACTTAACAAGCTGCTCTGACCACTAAGCACAAGAGATGCGGGGTGGGGGGGGAGAATGTACCCCCTTCTCTCAGCCTGGACCTGTGGGCAGAGGACAAGTAAGAACCCAAGATCCACAGTGAGATTCAGTGCAAGAAAATCCCAGCACCATCTTCAGAGCCTGGAGACTTCCCCAAATTGGGGGGAATTTGGCAACCTTGGTAGGGCAATCTACCACTGCCAAACCATCAAAAAGCTGCCCAGCCACACCTTCCCCTCCAGCACAAGTCACTCCACACAGCCAGAGTCCTCCCCCAGCTTACCCATTTCTCCCACACAGTCCTCTAGGACAGCTGACAGCTCAGGCAAGCTCAGAGATTTCAAGGAAGGTGGCCATCCTTCCAGCACTGCAAGGAAGAGGAACCACCCATTTAATCAATCTTCATGCTCTATCACAGAGCAGAGACAAGCATTTGGTGTCGCTGTGAAGCATCCACACCCAAAGTAGCTCCACTTAGGGGTTCTGAGTCACATGGCAAGAGAGCTGGAGCTGCCTGTGACAAACTGAGGGGTTTTTCTGGAAATTCTACCACTTAGAAATGTTTATTTTTTATACTGGCTGGGTTATGTATTAAGACAATCTCAAAGAGACTAAGTGTAGTGGACAGAAATCAACGAGGTCCCTACTTGTGCTTTTTGCTGCTTGTGTTTTAAAAGGTAAGACATCTCTGGAATGGTGTCACAGGGAGCAGGACCATTTGGTGACTCCTTGTGATGAGGAGCTGGTGGGCCAAGCCTGCTTAGCCACGCAGAGCAGCTCAACCCACAGAGCAAACAGCACAATCCCCCAGACTGGGTGAGGGGACCAGCCACAGCTTCCGACTCAGCCCTCGCTCTATTCAGTGTAGTAACAGACCTGAGGTGCCCCTGTGCTGCAGCACAGGAAGGGGAAGGCACAGGTCCGTGAAGCAGGGCTGCCACTGGGAGCCTGTGCTTCAGCTTTTTTAGCCACAAACACCTGCCAGACCCCAAAATTCCCCACTTGCTAAGAATCAAAAGTTGCTGAGAAACCCTGCTGCAGTTACCAAGTCCAAACACCCCGAGTGCTTTAAACACTTTCCCTGAGCAAGAGTCTTTACATTAAATTTAAGGGTTTGGCTATTTACTTGTTTCAAATCACTTCTAACTTCAATGAAAGACAAGCACGTGGCTTGCTCTGGGATGTGCTGCTGCTTACCCACCCCTTGCACCCATTGTGTAGTTTGATGAGCAGTTCCTCACCCGGACGCTCACTGGGCCGTCTGCTCTCACCGGCTCCCAGCTGCACCTTTGTGTCCAGCACTCTGCCCACCGCCTGCTCCTGGGTCAGCCGGGAGGACAACTCTGCTTGACAGGACCTGCCAAACAAGACAAAGCCCATCAGAAGTGCACAGGGACACTTCTTGGAGCAACGCGCCCGTCTCTGCACTCCTACATCCTGCGAGTACCTGCTCGGGGTGCTGAGGGACCACATCTAACGCCCTGGGTTACAAACTGCTCCTTGCTCCTTCCCAGGAAGAGGAAGACGTGCCCCAGACAAAGCTCGGGGCGCTCTCCACTGTGCCCCATCTCCACAGCAATCTCTGCCCCTGTCCACAGAGGAGCTGCGGGGGGAGAAGAGAGGGAGGGGGCGGGGTGAGCAGGAGAAAGCCCAAGCCAGGGGCTGTGCCTGGTTTATATGAGAATCAAGCCTGATCCAAGGTTTCTAATGGACAAATGAAGCTACCTCAGGACAGGCACCAATTTAAAGCAAGAGAGGCACACAAAGGTTTCCGGCAAACATTATCACACCATCAGTTTGAACAGGGCATCCTCAGAGCTTGGCAGGGCCCTTCTACCAGACAGCTTCAGCTCCTCAGCTGGGAGAAAAGACAAGTGCTCTGCCTCTCACAACTGGAGTATTGCTCCACTCTCCTTCTGGAGACCAAACCCAGTTCACCCTGGCTTGGTAGCAAGCAGGCCCTATTCCCTGCTGGGCCAGGAACTACAGCAGTAGGATTAATGCCACCTTCAAGGATGTATCTGTTTTACCAGTGGACAGAACAGGGCCCATGACAGGAGTCCAGCTGGGACAGGGAGAAAAGCACCACCAAGGCAATGAGATATTAGAAAGTAGGGGAAGAGAACTCGGAGGCAGTGGTGTCAATGAACAGGGCAGGTTTTTCTGTCAGGGGGTAAGAAAAGTATCCCAGTCAGGGCAAGACATTGCAAGTCCTTGGATACGGTTCTAAAGTTAAACTCTTCCCTGCATTCACCCCATCACTAAGTTACACCCCAGTCACTGGATCTCACGTAAGCACAAAGCACTTTGCCTTCTGGTTCCAAAGTACCCGAGTGCCTTCAACTCCCAGTTGAAACAGGAGCACTCAGCAGCTCTGCAAAGTCCAGCTGTTTACAGCTCTTGCATCTGATTAAAGTTTCACATCTGCTAGTGCAGCTGTGGCTTCCCAATAGGGGAAGTCAGGCAGGATCCAAACTGCTGGGTTCAGATGCCCCATGAGCTCTCCTGCCTTACTCTAAGCATCACCTGTAAGACTGCCAGTAAGACCTCTGTATGGCCCCAATCCTGTTTCCCAGTAGCCTCAGTGCCACTTCCCAGGAATGACTTACTTGATTTGATCCAGCAGGACACCAGCATCCTTGGTGATGGCCTGTGCCTCCCTGAGCTGGCACTGGATAGCATTCCAGGTCTCATCCCGCTCCATCAAGCAGCTCTCAGCCACTGCACGCAGCTTCTGCTCCTGGCACACCTGGCCCTTCATCACCTCCACCTCTTCACACCTCTACAGCAGAGCAGAACAGAGGGTTAGGCTAGGAGTGGTCTACATCACTCATGTGCCTGCCCTGACACATCTCTGGGGTCCCTGGTAGTTTAATGGCTCAGGCAGCCAGAGGGTTCCTGCAGAACTGTGCCCAACCCAGTGGGAAAGGAAGCTGGATAAGGCTTGCACACTAAACAGTCTCCCTCCACACCAAGACGAGCCCCAGCCACAATTCCCCCTTCCTCTGCATTTGCAAAGATACTCAGCAGGTTTGATTTCCCAAATCAATAGAAGCCTGCTCACTACTGGCTGCACAACTTCACCATAACAATGACATTACTGAAAGAGAGTGGGTATCCAATTCCTCCCACTCACCCTTTTACTTCTCAAGTGAATGGGGAAATAGAGATAGACTCCACAAGCACGGAGCACAGATGAGGAGTGGATAAGCTTCTCCTACAGTGTTATCCCATCTACTTGACACCAAGTGTGCCCACTGAAAGTTATGTCTTTACCAAAGGCCATTAGAGGCACAGCATAACAATATGCCAGTGATCACTTCCGGCAGTGTGCCAAGGCATTGAGCAGCTCGTGGCAGACCTCTCACCTTGTGCAGCTGAATGGCCAATTCCTGCATCTCAGCCTCCAGCCGATCCGCGTAGGCCAGCTCCAGGGCATCGCTGGGTGGCCGAGCGTTGCTGTGCCATCGGGCGATGGCAGAAGTCATCTTCCTCTTGGGTCCAAAGAGACTGGTGGGAGAATGGCAAACTGTCAGGGACCAAACACTGCACCATCTGACCCTAGGCCCAATGGGATGTCATGAGGACCCCTGTAGTGCTCTGGTTCCTCCAAGGCGCCTCCAAAACCAGGAGCCTGTTGCAGCCAAGAACCAGGGGATATCAAAATTGTGTGGGAGGCAGCCAGAGCACAAAAGCTCTCACTAGTTAAACTATCCTGACCAGGTTGTGCACATGGTTTGTAAGGGGAGAGATGAGAACTACGTTAGACACTCACGTGATGCCTATTTCCTTCAGATCACTCTCTGTGAGGGTCAGGAAGATCCGGAGATCCACATCTTGCTCCTCAAACACTTGCAGATACTTCAGGCACCCAATCTGTTCAAGGAATGTTGCCAGGTCCTGTAGCCCATAAAAAAACCAAACCAATCTGATTTATATCCTCATGAACAAAAGCACTGCCATGCTGCTTCATCATAAACATCCATTCCCTCACACTGCCATTATGCCTTCCTGGGTTCTAGCAGGAATCAGGACTTCCCCTGGTTAAATGCCTTCTCTGTAGTCACACAACAGGACTGGCCTGTCTGCTACAGCCACTGCCTCTTGTAACAAATGCAGAGACAAAAGGACACACTAACATCTACCCTAGCCCCCTCCCCACAGTCATGTTTGGTAGCACACACCCATAGGCCCGAGGGTCTAGAACACCCCTCCAAGCAACAGCAACACCTAAGCTGGCAGTTCTTTTCACAAGCATTTAAGTTTGGCCAGAGGTTTGGAATCAAAGGTGTTTTGGTTACAACCTCCCTTTTATCTGAGCAGGCCAAGAAAGCACCTTCAGCAACCTTGGCAAAGCCTCCCAAGCTTGACACAGTGCTTGGTCTGCATTACTTCAGAGACAAGTTTCTGTGCAGTTACCTGGGGTCCTGTATAGGCAGGGGGCTCAGGAAGGATGAGCTGCTGGCTGGAGCCTCCAGCTTTCCCTGGGCAGTGGGACCACTGGCTGTCACTGTTGCTGTAGCGATTCTTGATCTTAAAGCTCTTGGCTTGTTTCCGACTGGGGGGACTATTTGCATGGTCAGAATCCTGAAAAAGAAAGAAAAAACCCATAAAATGTCAAGGTCAAGGATGATCATGCAGAGATGCCAGGATCACTAGCTACCAAGTGCACACTCCTTCAAGTCCCAAGCTCTAAATCCAGGTAGCAGTCCCACAAACACAGGCAAAGCCTACCAAAGCCCTCATTAGGAAAGGCTGAATCAAGTCACTCCCGCTTGGTACCATGGAATGGTTATCAGGCTCTTGCAATCCCAGCTTAGGAATCGACGTGCCAGAGCAAAGAGCAATGCTGAACCAATACAATGCCCTGAGATTCCACCTGTGGGAAGCTCCTCAAGACAGAGGACTTTTGCTCATGTTCAGCTATATCACCCTTGTGTACATCAGCCCCAGACCTATGCCTTCAGCCATGCGAGCTGTGACTTGAACCACCAAGCAACCTCCAACCCCTGTACTTCAGAAATCCCAACATAGCACTGCTGTGCTTCTCTAAATCTTGCTACACTGCCCACCTCACCCAGCTCAAGCGCTGGCCCGGCTTCAGCAAGTCACATCCTTTGACTGCTGCCTAGCTAGAAGTCTGCAAGGAGTTCAGAAGCTGAAGAGAACTTAAACGACTTGACTGGCCATCAAAAAACTGTTCTAGAGTGAACATGCTCTGAGAGTTGGCTACTGGCCAGAGATCAAACAAGCCAATCCATAATCTTCAAGTATGGAAACTGGTTTTCTTATCCCTGTAATACCACCTTTCCTCGGCCAGCCTGGCACTACAGCCTCACGTGGAGGGAAAGTCATAGCAGGCTGTGGAAGGGTGACAGCACTGGGCAAGCTGAAGGCAGAGAAAGGAAAATTGAAAACCCCACCTCATTGCTTTCCAGGGAGCCTTCGCTGCTGACCCCCAGGGCTTTGGTCAGGCATTCACTGCTGCTGCTGCTGCTCCTGACAGTCGTGAAGTTATTGGTGAAGGAAACATTATCCTCTGGAAAGGAATACAAAAAAAAGTTTGAGGTTCAACTTCCTTACACCCAGTGCTGGCTTTGCTACACGATTATCAGCAAAATCTTCTGGAGGTGTAAAGGAAGGAAAAACTCAGAGCAAGGCTTGACATGCAGCAGTCATGACACAAGATGATTCTGAGACAGAAATATCAGGTGTCTGATCCCAGGCACTAATCTTTCTCCAAGTCTGTTTAGTACCACAGAAAGCAGGAGGACTGAGTGCATATTTCTGTGAGGGTCTTGATTATGGGGTGGAAAAGTGGGTTATTACTACTAATCCTGCACTCCCATTAGCAAAGTTCAGGAAAGGCCTTTCCTTGAGCACAGAGCCACATTATCCTTTATTAATTTAGGAACTGCTCATAGATGCTTCCTTTGAGTAGCTTCACAGAATGGTGAGATTGGAAGGGACCTCTTGTGGTCATCTTGTCCAAACCCCTGCTCAAGAAGGGTCACCTACAATGCCAGGCTGCTCAGGACCATGTCTAGGAGCATCTCCAAGGATGGAGACTCCACAACTTCTGACACCTTGCCCCAGTGTGCAGTTATCCTCACAGTGGAAAAAAAAGCATGTTCATAAGAAAACTCCCTTCTCTCAATTTGTGCCTATTGCCTCTTGCCTTGTCACTGGACACCACTGAAAACAGCCTTGCTCCATCTTCTCTAGACCCTCCCTTCAGGTTATTTGTACAAACTCATGAGATCACCACTGAGCTTTCTTCTGTAGGCTAAGCCATTCCAGCTCTCCCAGCCTTTCCTGATGAAAGATACTCCAATCCTCAACATCTTAGTGGGAAAGGAAGATGCAAGCCAAGGGGCTGGTCTTACATCCAGGTGTGCACTGCAAGCCAGATGGTTTCCTGAGACACTGCCTTACCCCTGCTGCTGCTGCTCTCCACATCCTGCTCATTAATTGGAGAGGTAACGTCCCGGTTCCGGATATCATCTGCTTCACAGCTGCCATCATCATTGAAGGTAACATAGCCCTGAGGAGGGACCTGCTCTGTGTGCAAGAGGAAGGGAGAACCAATAAAGATTAGGATGTGAGTTACCAGGGAGGCTCCAGCAGGAAAAACAGCCACTCAGGGACTGTGAAATGATCAAAAGAAGAGACTGTCTTAACTAGCAGTTTCCATTCTAAAAAGCACACAGCAAAACTGAGAAATGCCTATGCCTACAGCATCCCTCACACAAACACACCTCAGCTGGGCTTGATCTAGATGGCTGCACTGAAAGAATGCCAGGAAACAGCCTCATAATGGAGAGGTACCTTAAAGAGCAGCTCTCAGCACTTCCTCTCCTCTTCATACCCAAATTATCAAAGGGATCTTTGATATCAAAGGTTATGCAAAGACATCTGCTTAAGAGAACAAGGTGCCAGCTACATCCCATAGCCAGCCGAGCACACCCTGTGAAAC
This sequence comes from Aegotheles bennettii, assembly GCA_013398125.1. NCBI lineage: Eukaryota > Metazoa > Chordata > Aves > Caprimulgiformes > Aegothelidae > Aegotheles > Aegotheles bennettii. The sequence goes on along the minus strand of VZRW01009963.1, from coordinate 190,345 downwards.
CAACCCCTTGGCATCTGTGTTAAAACCCAAGTAACATCTCTCTATCATTTCAGAAGCTGACAGTATCATTTCAATACACACCATCCTAGGGGCAGTGGATGTATCTGTATAAAGAGAATGAACTGAACATCAAACTTGCTTTAAGTCCATGTTCTTGGCTGTTCTAGACAGAGGTAATCACCCTGAGAAATCCTGTGGCTATGACACATGAACAAGGAAACAAAACTCAACCCACTGCATCCAGGGGTTGACATCTGAACTGGGATCTCTCTCATCCTGTTGCAAGAATTTTATAATCTCATTTTTAGTAGTATTTCAAGCATCAGGGAAGACAAAGCTGACTGGTCTAGGAGCAGCAAATTTACTTTCATGATCAGTGATTTCTTGACCCATGTCACCACTTCCTCTGTCATCAGCTTGAGATGGGTTCTCAGACTTTTCAGCCTACCTCAAAAAGGGAAGCTGGACTGTTCAAGAGTCAAGGGAACAGTAACCAAGGTAAGAGCAGTGTTTGTTCCACAGAAATGCCCCACTCAACAACATCCAGCTCCAACAAGAGAGTTATAAAAGGGTTTTCTTCTGAAACCAGAGATTGGATGTCTTTGTATGATGGTGTTCATTATCTCTGTTTCTGTACAAGTCCCAAATCAGAAGAAAAAGTGTTGCTACAGAAATAGCTGCAAAGCATTTCACAGACCTCAAATGGCTCTGTTAGGCTTCTATTCTCACCATAACGAAACTGCTTCTTCCCCCCGATTCCAACCGCTGTTATCTTAGCCAAAGCCTGGGGCCCATCATGGATGCTGGGACCCTTGGTCCTACGAGCAGGTCTCTGTCTCTGGGGAGCAGAACATGACTCATCTGAGGAACTCAGCTCTTCATATTTTCCTGTAGTTCAAACAGAGATTGTCAGCAGCATAGTAACTGATTTACCTACTTTATTTGCTACTGGTGCTATAAATGCAGTGGAAAATGAAGGAAATGTTAAAAGGAGGGTGAAACAGTTTAACTAGGTCAGAAAAGGGCCAGCAGACAAAAAATTGTTGTATCGAATCCACTTCTATCCTCAGAAATGCTGGAATTTCCAGGACAGCCCAGCTAGTACTAGCCCATACACATAGCAGCATACTTTCAAAATATCAAGCACTTCTCTTGATGTTCTAGCTTAAAGTGAACAAGCAAAAACATCTGCTACCTGGACCCCTGCAGAAGACCTTGGGCACTGGGGCTGCATGCAAATCTATCAGCCCCACGATCTTTGTATGTCCATACTTCATGGCCAGTGTCCGTGCTGTGGCTCCAGTGTTATCTCTGACATCTGCCCTCACTCCCTATAGAAAAAAACAACATGTTTAATAAGTAAATAGCAGCAGGCACTATATACAGAAATTCAAGGGAAGCAAAAGATTGTCTCAGTTCCTCCAAGCCCACCAGAGTACAGTCTCACCTCTGACAGACAGTTCAAACTTCACTAATACCTTTATGCCTTTCTAATTATCCACAGCTTCCCCAGTCCCAGAATGCCAAGCAGCTCAGGTATTTGGCTCTTGTGCATTGCCAGGGGGAACTCGTTTGTTTTATCTGAAAAATGTTTTGCATTGCTGCCTCCTTCTGGAAGTGAGCTGGACCAGTTATTGGGATATTAAACACAAATCATTTAACATCAAGAGATGTGCAATGCTCATAAGCCTTTGGAGGTAGAAGATGCCTCTAGCCTCAGCACGCAAGCCTGTAAACACTATGGTGATTACTGCACCAAGTTTTTTTAATTCAGTCATTATTCAGTTAAATCTGGGCAGTTAGACCTCCCTCCCATTTGTGCAAGGCCAGTGTACAACCAGAGCACCAGCTTGCAGAAAACAGATACTTCAGAACAGTCCTGAAGTCTGGGACTCGAAGCGACTGTCATCAAGGATCAAACATAACGTTTTACAAAGCCCAGTATCAAACTCCTGGTTCTTCCTCTCCGAGGGCTGCACTCACAGAACCAGAGATTTTTCAACCTTACGGAGAACTGCCTAGACACTTACATGATTGAGAAGATACTGAACAATTATCTCATGGCCAGAAGCAGCTGCTTCCATCAGAGGTGTATATCCATACACTGGCTCCCTAGAGAGAAAAGAAACACACATATGGACTAGAATAATCAAAGCTGAACTACGCTGCAGTCTTTGCCATACCCTGATGTTGTATCTCTAGCCCCTATGCTCAGCCCATCAGGCAGTGCCACGTGTTGGCTGTTCTGCTGCACTCTGCTCTACCTCAGTAAAACTCCCAGTGGAGATTCAGAAAGTATTAACTCTATTGGCTGCACAGCAACAGATGACTCTTCCAGTTGCAGATCTGCCTTTCAGCAGCAAAATCAGTTCTGCAGGAGCTAACAAAGCAAGAATGTCTTGTTGACCTCAGGCAGTTCAAGATGTATAAATGTACAGGCAGTTCCCAAGGCACAGGAATGCACTGCACACCTCAAACTGAACTCCAAGTACAGAGAAAATTCAATAGAAAGACTCACAAAGTGCACTTGAGTTCAGGAGTTGCATCTTCTTGCTCTCAAGAGTTTAGTCTGTAACTAAACAAGTGGTAAACCTAATTTCTCTTGATCTTAGTTAAGTAAGCAGTGACAACGTGGGCAGGCTTCACTGTTCAGTTTGCAGGTCACCAGTCCCTGTTTTAGCTAAGTGTGTCGTGCTTCCTAAGGTACAGGAGGAAGGACAAAAGCAAACATCTTCTCCCTGTCCATGTTCGAATGTGTTTATAAGCCAACTGCTGCTTCCATACCTGAAATAAGAGAGATCTTGAGAAACGAAACGGTTTCTCCTTACTTGCAGTTGGCATTTGCCCCATTGTCCAGTAAGAATTTGACCATCTGCTGATGTCCGGCACTGGTGCAGTGAAATAAGGCAGTCCAACCATGGATGTCCTTCATCTCCAGCTCTGCGCCTTGCTTCAAGAGAACAGAGAATGTTCTTTACTGCACCCCCTCTGCTGGGTCTCTTAGCCACTGCCCCTCTGCGCTGCGATACCAAGAGAGTTTAAATCCCCGTCAGGAAGCTGAACTCACAACAGAATGTAAATTGCACACTTTGGTTGCAACTGGTAGAGAATTTGAATGATGTAGTGCAGCTTTACCTGTTTATTATGGGATACACACCTGTAGAAGAAAGTAAGCAACACTTTCGTTCCCACAGCTGGAGGCCAGCATGAGTGGTGTCTGCCCTTCTGGTGTTGGGATGTTCACGTTCACTCCTGCTTCCAGCAGCAGGTGCACAATGGTGTCGTGGCCGATGTAGGAAGCATACATCAGTGGAGTCCAGCCACCACAATTCCTCTTATTTAAATCCAGATCTCCACTAAATAACAGAGAAAAGAGCTCAGCTGAACTACCATCCTGGAGCTGTAGATCACAGTAGGTTCCTGCAGCCTCTTGGCTAAAAAGAATTCTAGTGCTGAAGCCTGCCCAGGAATTCTTACCAGCTTGAGAACAACTTCCACTGAATCACTAAGGGGATCATTTTTATCAGCAGACTTTTCCCTTGAAACTTTGTGCTCAAGAACACTTCAGGAGTTGCAGTAGTGTGCAAAACCCATACCTGGTGGTGAGTAACCACAGCCCTGTGCCCTCCCCAGCCCCTCCTTACCGCTGAATACACTCCTGCACCACCTCATACTGGCCCACGGAGGAGGCCGTGTGCAAGTCCAGGGGAACATCCAGCTCTTCCCGACAGATCATCTGACCCACTCCATGCCACATGGACAGACTGCGGCTCAGCAGCTCCGACTCGCTGGCTTCATCGCTCAGCTCTGACATCCCGCCCTGCGTAACCAAATCAAAGCACAACTTGTAGCTGCTGATCTCCATTTCCTACAGAACACAGCATCACCCCGTGGTGCTGCAGCTCCGAGGTGCCGCAGGCATGGAATCAAGGCCATCTCAGAGGTAGTGTTTCCAATTCCTACCTCTGCTTTGATCGCCTCCTTAGCCTGAAGCAGTAAGACTTGCTGAGGAGTTTTTGCTGGCAGTTCTTTCTTGTTGCAGTGGACTCTGGGATTTGAATACACTGGAAGAATAAAAGCCAATAACGCTAAAAAACCACCTTTCAAATCTCATTAAGCCTTCCTAAGCACTAGCTTTATTTCCTCCTCTTCTAATCAAAACGTGCCTAAGGCAGCTCTGGATACCCTAGTCAAGAGGAGCCTAAACACCAGTGAAGTGCCCCCAGCATGCTTAGTGCTACACAAAAGGGGGTAATTCTTAGTCTGTGTGTTTTATAATTCAGAGAGAGGATTAAGAATTCATGTGTCGGATGTTCCTGGTCTTTCTCCGTTTGTCTCATGTTACACAATGGCCCTGCTTAAATTAAGAAATGGTCATTAATAACTGCCCACTGCTCTCCAAAGCAGTTAATGTCACCCGAGCAGGGTTCATACTTCATGGTGCCATCAGGTTAGAAGTAGATCGTTTCAGCACTTCAGAAGCAGCCCAGTCCCGGCCCTGTGAATCTTGGAAATTGCTGAAACACTTTTGGAGCAGCAGTGCACCTGCCCATTCATTACCCAAGCACAGCCACCATCCTGCCAACAGTAACTTAATTACAAAGCCACTGCAATTCCATGACTGTCTGAAAGGTTTATTTCCCATCCCTAGCCTTGGGGAGCAATTGCATGTTAATCACTTTAACCACTCACAGGAGAGCACTCTTGTTTGGCACTTCACAAAAAGCTGTTCCACACAGCTGCATCTATCATCTGAGGGCTTTGGCTGCAGTTCCAGGATACAGCCAAGTCAATCCAATAGGAAGTGCTTTCCTCTCTCTGTAGTCTCACCACCCACCATGCAGCACTTCTGGGGTCTGCCTGGTCCCACTACATGTTGTGTTGGGCAGCTAAGCCCGCATAAAGTATTCTTTTTCCTGGTAGTTTCTTGCCAGTTTAATTCATAGAGTGTGCTGAGTTGCAAGGGACCCTCCAGGATCATGGAGTCCAACTCGTGTCCCTGTGCAGGACACCCCAGTGTCACACCATGTGCCTGAGAGCATCACCCAAACGCTGCTTGAGCTCAGGCAGGCTTGGTGCTGTGACCACTGCCCTGAGGAACTAGTGCCAGTGCTTGAATTCCTCAGACTGATTCATTCTGGGGTCATGCAAATGCCAAATTTGGCATTGGTGAAGAATAAAAGAGAGCAGGAAGACAATTCTCAGCAGCACTTGCTCCTGAGATTGCCTCAGCTGTAACATTTCAAACCCTACTTATGTTTTCTAAAGAACTGGAAGTCTGTGTTGCAAGCACCAGCCCCTTTTTTTTAATAACATAAGCAAAACACCTTTAATTCCTACCTCTTCACTCCCCATCTGGATCCTTTCTCCCACACCCTGCTTTTTTTCCACTCCTCCTTCAGTTTAAGCCTACAAAAGCACCATCCATTCCACCTAATCAGCGTGTGCTGGTCATAAATTATTCTTCAGATACCCACAAAAGCACCTATTTTACCTAATAACAGCAATTTGTTTTACACTGACAACCCAGAGGCCTCAGGCAAGAGTAGAAGGCAAATGAAAGACCTGAACAACTCCCAGCAGAATAGGAGGGGATGTAAGTGGGTCACAAGGGGAGAAAGCAGGAACATTTCTCACTGCAGCAGATTAAAGCTGCCCTGGAAGGCAAGAGGCAAGTTCACAGTTAATGGTGGTAAAATCCAGGACAGTTTGTAGAAGCACATTGAGGTGAGACTGAAGCTCAGTTTTCTCTGCAGACCTCCTCGTTAACTACAAAAAGCACAGATGTTTGGTGTGTGCCAGAACTATCCCCACACCAGGTACTCGTTACCAACACTACTTTGGCAAGTTCATCTGCAGTCAGCAGGACAATACTGACATGGCAGAAGGTTTACACTTGACTCCAGAACATCCACAACTCCCAGTCTCATTCCTACCCCCCACACTGTGCTCCAGCTACTGACATCTCTGGGTTTGGGGTTTTTCTGTTGTTTTTTTTCTTGTTTGTTTGTTTTCCACTCTGAGATTTCACCCCAGCCTGAACTGGAGCATGACATCAGCTGTGCAAGCACCTGAGAAAATACAGAGGAGAGCTGAACAGAATCCAGGGGAGAACAATAAAAGCGATCAGAGCCCTGAGGACCGAAATTAAAAGGTCAGATGAAATGAAATTAAGGCTGAAAGAGATGCCGGGAGGGGCCACGTGATAACGGCCTTCGAGTGCATTGATGGTGGCTGCAGAGAGGACAGCAGAAACAACCTGTCCCTTGTGGCCATGGTGAAGATGACAGCATACAACAGGCTTAAGTCATAGCATGGAAGATTTGGGTTAAAATCCTTGTAAGAGTACTGTGATGAATTACCAGCAGAGATTTGGTTGCTAAGAAAAAGCTAGACAGATACCTCAGGAACATTACAGGCTGTTCTCTTGCTTTGGGCCAGAGCAATTAAGTTAACATTCGTTAGAGACATTTCTCAGCCCTATGAGGCTGTTATTATTCATTATATTTATTACATCAACACCTAGCTATTGACCAAAGTCAGAGCAGGCAGCAATCACCATGCTGTCCTGGACTCGGGGAGTTTGCTGTCTGAGCAGAGGAGAAAACCAGAAGGCAGGAAAAAAAAGTATAGAATAGAACTACGCATGAAAACTGCAGCAAAAAGCACCTTAGTTACCCTTCTGGAGGATAAACTTAAGGAGCACATGACAGTAGATGAGTGGTGGAAGAGCCACACTGAAATAAACAGCAGGTAATTTGAGGAGCAACTGATGCAACCAGTCCCTAACACAGAACAAACCCAACACTGCTCATTACTCGCCACTCATCAGGTACCATTAAACTGCACTGGCTCTATTAAATTCCTTCTCTCACATCCATTCCACAAGCACAGGTAACACCCACACACATCCTTCTGTCCCAAGACACAAGGCAGCACAAGCGTGGAGGCTGTTGGGGTTTCCAGCTGAGCCATCAAGCTGATAACACATTTCACTTCTGTCCCTGACTTAGTTCTGGCTCCACTAAATTCAGCAACAACCTACTGAAGGGAATAAGAAGCCTCGTTACACCCTTGTACAGGTACAAATGGTTATCACCTCACAAGCACCCTCAGAGCTAGAACAGCTTGTTGTCACACTGCTTGTCTGCTGGCTGACCAGAGCCAGGCACACAAGTTACACCTGCAGGAGCCACATCAGGATTCACAGGATAGTGGTGTGCTGCAGGAATCCTCTCTCTCACACAAGCAGCAGCTGAGGACCCACAACACCTGGGTTCAGTCCTGAAGGCACCGAGCTCTCAATCGGTACCACAAGCCTGGCACTCTCAGGCAGGTCAAAGCACACGAAACGCTCCCACAGGACAGGACGAGAGGCACAGAAGCACTTCAGCAGCAACATCAGGGAGCATGTTTCCCGGGACAGTGGCTGTGCCAGACCAGGCACGGCGCTCCAGCCACCAGAGCCCCCGGGCACGGCGCCGGGCAGGCGGCAGCCACAGAGCCGTGCGGCTGCGGAGGAGCAGAGCCCGGCTGGAGCTGTCAAACCGGTCCCCAGAGAGCGGTCACCGGGCGCCTCACAGCAGAACGGCTTCCAAGCACGTTATCCCTGCGCCTCGCCGGGCCTCAGCTCAGAGGAGGAGCTCGGTTTCGGCCCCGCGGCGGGGCAGGCCGGGGCACCCCGGAGCCCGCGCCGCTGTGGTACCCCGGCCTACCCCACCGCGGGGCGGGACCCCTCAGCTGCAGCACCGGAACCGCTCCGGCCATGGACCCACCGAGACCGGCGGCCGCCTAGGGACAGCCCCGCGGGCGGCTATACCCGAGCC
>VZRW01009963.1:81262-181988 GCA_013398125.1 Aegotheles bennettii | reverse complement strand
GGTGAGGGAGGTCCCGCAGCGGCCGCTCCGGGGGGGCCGTCCCGCACCTCGGGGCCCGCAGCGGCTCGGTGTGGCCTGACAGGCGCCGGGGGCAGGGTTAGCTCAGCCCCGGGGCGGGGGTGTGCCCCTGGACCGCCCCCAAGCCGCGCTTTGCTCCCCGCCCTCGCCCGCAGCTTCCCGGCCTGTGCCTGGGGGCACCCGCACGGCGGGAGGGGCCTGGCGGGGATCTCAGCTCGGGTGGCGCTCAGGGGGCTCAGGGTTCCTCCTCTCAGCTGGCCCAAGCTCTCCAGAAGGTGCCTGTTGTGCCAGAGCTGTCTGACGAGGCTGCAGCTCGCTTTAAACATCGGGTGCTGCTGCTGGGACGCTGCTGGGTGAGAGAAACCCGAGCCAGCAGAACCTCCTCGGCTCTGGTGGGACCATCACAGCTGAAGAACTCCCTCAGGCTCATTTTGGTGTCAGAAAGCAGGCGTTCATTGCAGTGCTGGGCCTGGCAGGGGTGGGCATCCCTGTTGTTCACCATCACACAGGTTATCTGGTGTCCAGGTTACACTCACTGGATTTCTGGGAGATTAACATCCCTAACATTTCCCAGGACCATCATACATAGGCTAATACATGATAATACACGTAGGGCATGCCCCGTTGGATGAGTTGGTGGTCTCTCAGGGGTCTCTGGTGGTGATCTGTAGTCTTCTTCACCACTGGCTGACCTCGGGGTCCCTGTGTGCTCACAGAGGTCTCTCAGAGGAGCTGTGCAGCTCTGTGGGTCTCAACCTGGTTTGTTCTAATTTACAACTTTGTCCTTATCTTCAAACTCCCCTGCTTCCCACAGAAGCCTCACAGCTGCACATCCCGGGAGGTTCTGTTGACCTCCAGGGTCATCAAGTCCAACCTTTATCCCATCATATTCCTAACCATCAGACCATCAGACCATGGCCTCAAGTGCCTCATCAACCCGTTTGTTGAACACCCCCAGGGACGGTGACTCCACCACCTCCCTGGGCAGCCCATTCCAGTGCCCAACCACCCTCTCAGGAAAGAACTTCTTCCTAGTATCATCCTATCCATGTCATAGCATAGGTGTTGATAAGGCCTAGATAACAAATACTAGTAATTAAACATCTCAGCCTACATTAGGAGACTGACTTTCTCTCAAAGGGAGCTGCAGTAGGCACTTTGTTCTTATCCCCATGGGACTCCTCTTGCCCATATCAGCCTCTGCTTGCTGTCAGAGCCAAGTATTCCAGCCTTGAGGATTTCCCTCTTCCTTGCTTAAATCAGATTCAGGGCTTGTCTCATGTGAACAAAGCCACCACTGTGAATATGGCACATGGAGTATTTGCAAAGCCACTTTGCAAGTTGTAAACTTCCCAGGGCATGAGAAGCGTTTGGCTTTCCGTTGAGTGTTGTTGGTCCATGCCAATGCACATAACAGTGACAGTGTAGCCCTGTGTTATTCCAGTCCCAAACAGTCACAAGCCTCGTAACCTTTCATGCCAAACAGAAATTGTTTGCTCTCACACAATTGTAGCACAAAATTTATAAAGCAAAGGCTTTCTGTGAGGTTTGATGATCTCACTTGTCAGTACAGCAATGGTCCCTGCTGTGTTGTCTCAACTCCTCGTGTACATCAAGGAACGCACAAGGAAACAGTCTGCTTTATAAACACTTTCAGAGGTCAAAATCCAACAGCATGCTTACTTTCAGCTGTTTTTATACAAATCCAGTGAGAAAAAAGACCAACATAATAATTTTATCCATCATTCGAGCAGTGAGGAGGGGAACATAAGAGAAATAGAGGAGCACAAACCAGCTGAGAGCAGAGGTGTCAGCCTTGCCTTCACCATGTTTCTTCCCTCCCTGCCAGGCAGTGTGGACATGCTCTTCTGAGAACACTGTTACAAGTCAGTCTGGCTAAGAATCCCCCAAAATGCTTGATAAATGAGGGGCCCCAATTATGGGTGTGTGTGGTGAGCAGGGCAGAAAGCTCTGAGCCCTCTGAACACAGGGGGGAAGGAACAACTCCGAAAGCACAGATTTTATCATTCACTGCTGGCAGTGAAAACCCTGGGAGTGCTGAGAATTATGCTGACCCTGAATACAGATGCTTTGTTCTTGCTTTGTACTGATATTATCCCCTGTGTTCTTTTGTGAGGTGTACTTCAGCTCATCTTTCATCTGATTGAGGGGAAGCTGTTTGAATGGCCTCAGAAGGGCAAAGCGAGGATACAGAGCATCCATCTGAACCTCCTGCAGTTCCTGCTCAGAGTGACAGAACATTTCAATGGGGAGCCATACTTGCTGCAGTGAAAGATCAGCTCCCATCTCTCGACTCTGACACCTCCACAGTAAGCACTGGAACCTGCCTTTCTTTCTCACCGTCCTTTAGAAAAACACTTAAAAGTGAGGGGTCATCTTAGGCAGGCATTTCTGAGTAGCTCGTGTGGTATCCTTGATGGGCTTACCTGTTCTGACACTGTGCATTAATCCACAGCCTTCTGCATTATCTCTAATTGTCAAAATGCAATTGCCATCTCCTCTCGCAGTATTCTTTGGGACCTGAAAATGGGACTGGTTTCTCCAGACAATAAGTGTTTTTAGGTTGGGAAGAGGAGAGTAGTGGGCATCTCGCAGGATGAGCCTGCATTATTTCTAAGTTTGTTCAGTGAAAAATACAGTATGAAAGAAGAATCCTGCTGATTTAAAAGGAAATGACATGCTTTTATGCTTGAGAGTATTATGCTTTTCATTCCAATAATGTACTTGCCAAACAGTAGGCCTGTTAGTATGTTTTTCTAGGCATGAGGATCACAGGAAAGTGATATTCTGGAAGACTTTGTGGTTCACTGGAAAAAGCATTTGGCAGATATTTCAATCCTTGATTCTGCTTTTTTTCCCTGCCTGTAATTCTCTGCAAGCCATGTTGCCTCTTTGTGCCTCAATTCTACCTGCAAAGAAGCATAATGCCACTAATCTTTTAATATAAAGTGTAAGATTGATAGATATTTTGCAGTATTATTTACTGTTACAGACTTTTTTACTTGCTGTGTCTTAGTGTCTGGGACAGGCTGCCTCTTGGCTGCTGGATATCTCTCTTCACAGGACAGCAGCAAACTGATGGAAATAATAAAAGTGCCTGCCTCTCTAGTCTAAGATGCTAGCTCTGGCATTGACTTTTCAAAGATGATAACATGTCTCAGGGCTCGATTATTGGTGGCCTTTAGTCCAAATCAGAATATTTTGTTAATTTTCAAACATGTAGAAACTTGAAAAGGTATTTTTGAACATTTAAAGGGTACTTTATTCTGACTTAGTGTGGCACTAATGGTACAAGGGGAGTCTTGTGAGCAGTGAAGATCCAGAAACACCCCCATGGGGTGCATTTATTATTAATCAGTCACCAGAAGCAGTGTGATCCAGTGGACCAAGTACTGGTACGGATTCCATGACTTGTTTTCTGCACCTGGCTCTATCACTGACATGTTGGACACGTTACATTGCCTCATTGTTTCTCAGCTCCTCTCTACATACATTCTGTTTTAAGTTATTTAAAACAACCATTGCATTTTAGTATGTCTATATAGCGTAGATCAAGGCCCAATACCCAAAAGATATTTTTAGGCATTTTTGTTGTGTAATAAGTGTACAATAAGGTTAAGACAGAGAGATAGCTTTGCACTTTGGTGCCAAATACCATTCTATAAATCATGTTGAACATTTTTTTATTTGTAAACAATCTCTGAATTCTCTGTTTCTGTTACATGTGGAAATAATTTCCTACTGAAGGAACTGAGGTAATTATTTGGCACTTACATGCTACCCTTAATTTGCATTCAGAAGATCTGATTGTATAATTCCCCTCCTGCTTAATGTGAAACAGAAGCCTGCTGAGCCTGCAGTTCCAGTGCTGCACCTTTGTCCGAGCGGTTTCCGCTTGTGTGAAGATCCATTTCTGCATCTGAGGTCCGTAACCTCAACGTGCTGTGCTCCTGCAATCAAAAATAGCACTGACAAATGTGCTTTGTGCCCCAAAGTACTTTCATAACCCTGATACGCAATTTACCAAGAGGAAAGAAGTTCTGTTGCAGTTTGCTTCGTATTAAGAAAAATTAATTACACCAGAGAGAATCCTCCACAGTGTGAGTTACTGAAGGTCTACACATGCAGAACAAAGGGACAAGCAGGACATCTGTGTCCTGACTGCTGAGGAGGTGCTTAATCTCACTGTGGTGTCTGTGCATAAGGATTCATCTCAAATGCATATCTTACGTTCAGAAGAGATCTGCAAAGTTGTTTAAACTCTGTCCAATCACAAACAAATTGCTTTGCATTCTGAACAGTGGATGTCAGGGTACTGATTGTGATAATAAGCCCCCATGGCCCTGCCTAGCCTCAGCTGGGGCTCCCATCCACATGCCCAGCAGCTCTATTTAAGCTCAGCTCTGGGCCCTTGCTCTTTGTCTGAGCTGTGTTGGAGGAGTACTGGGTTCTAGCTACAGTCCTGCTTGCTCTAGACTTCCACCTTTGAATTGACTTTCAGGCTTGGTCTCTGACCTGTATTATTACTACAATGTTGCTTTATGGTCTGGATTCTTGACTTGACCTGCTCACTGTCTCTGGTCTGTCCTGCTTACTCCTTTTTGGTCCTGTGGGACTGAGCTCGGTCTGGTGAGGCTCTTGCCTTTCCAGTTGTGTACTTCCCATTCCCTTAGGGAGCAGCCCTGCTCTTGCTGCCCTGGTGGATGAAGTAGTGCTAAGAGTCACTTGGGAGCTAGAGCTTGCCCACTCTTCTCATTGCTTTGCTCAGAGGGATGTTAGTCATCAACCTCTGTGGTCATTCAGTGTTTTGTGTGGTTTTTACAATTGTAGCTTGCTGTAAGACAGCTTAGGCTGAGTGTGGGGCTATCCCACTGTCCAGTGAAGATGCAACCACAGAGAAAATTCTCATCTGAATGTCAGTCAAGTGGTGACAACGTAGGGTTTGTCACTGCAAAACAGATATTTAGGTAAGTGTTGCAGTCTCTCATTTAATTTCTCTTCTTTTGTTTGCAGTCTGATTGTGAGAGTGATGGGGAGCTCTTCATCTTCCAGCGGGAACAGCCCAACTTCATTCCTGACCTGTCAGAAGAGCTGAGGGAGTTTTCCCTGGAAGACTCAAACACGCAGGTTGTTGACTGTTGTGTACAGGCTGTGCTACTGTAACTCCTCTGGTTGTCTCCAGTGTGGGTGGCTGCTGTTACTTGACTTATTTGACTGAATTGTGTGGTAGAAGAGCCTAGTCCCAAGTATCTTCTGCCACTAGAGACTAGATCTTTCTTTCTTTATATAATGACCCTTAAGCTTTTTCTGCTCTTGAGAGTTTAGACCTTTGTCCCATCTCCTTGCAATTTTTATTATTGTCTTACTGTTTGTTTTCTTTTTTCTGTGCACTAAGAGTAACACTGCAATGACCCCTAAATTTTTCAGGGTTTAAAATAGTTTAAGCCCCCATTTTATGTATCTAGAGAATGTGGAGTTAGTTAGGACAGCGGGTCCTGACTGAGGAGGATGACTATGAAGTTTATCCCTTGAACAGCTTTTCTGAGGTGAAATTGCTTCTGCAGGGAGGAAGATCAGCCAGCATAGGAAGCTGGAAGGGAATTCAGCTGCCCCTACTGTTCCCTCTGGGAAGACTAATGTTGTGCTGCTTTTTCCCAGTTGTTTATCTTGGTGTAAGAAATGTCATATGAGCACATATAAGGAAAATCAGTTTCAAGGATGTTTGGCACTTTCTGAAGGTATAGTCCCTGGGAAATACAGTTTTACTGTTTTCCATGATGGATATGGTGTGTGCTGTTACCAAATGGTGTCTGAGCTGGAGCTGCTGTCTGCCAATCGTTTTGGTTTTGTTCATTATCAGTTTCCAAAGCTTAGGGAGATGTGACTTTCTCCATGTGTTTTTTGTCTACTTGTAGCAAACCCAGGAAACACAAAGATACCCTTGGGAGATCTGGAATGGAGATGTGGAAAGTTTTGTCTTTCAGAAAGAAACAGATGGTGCCCAAGATATTGCAAAAGATGTACAAATTATTAAAGATGAGACTTCCAATCTTGCCAGTCATACTGAAGAAATTCCAAGCCAAAAGGGAGCTGTTCTTGAAGAGTCTCTTGTGGATGTCACAGATCACCTTGAAGAGAAAGAACTGGGCAGCAAACAGACCAGGGAAAGAGTGAACTCTTGGTTTAATACAGCATTGTCTGTGGAGGACCTGGGCAGCCCAAAAGAGAGAAGAAAACTGATAAAGACAAAGATACTCTCCAAAACATTTATAGAGCCATCATCAGGCCACCCAGAGCTAAACGTCAAGCCTCCCTCACATGGCATTAGCAACAGCCTGGAGAGAACTGCTGAGGAAGAAACCTCCTCAGATGATCACCTTCAAGAACTGACCCATTTGTCATTGCAGGTAAGTGGCCCAAACAAAAAGCTTTGGTGAGTGCTGCTTGTGGGGTAGAGAGCACAGTGCATTGCTTGCAGAATACTACTGCAATAAAGAACTGAAATGCCAAGTTCTGCATGCACCAATTGCTTTCATCATTGTCCTGAATTTGGGGCTTGTTGGGCCATGTACTTTACAAGCTACCAAAAATTATCTTCGTCATTAAAAGTCCATAATGGCAGCAAAAGCCTTGGGTCAGCAGCGTGGCTTGTGGTCTTGCTCAGCCACAACCTCTGTCCCTGGGAAGGGAGGGATCCCTTCTGTTCCCAGGCAGACTTTCCATTAAAAGAGTGAGCTTTCCAGCCTCCCAGCATCTGGTTTCTCCTGTAGCACTGCGGTCATGCTGGAAGTGAGAAGAGAAGGTGGTGAGGGTTGTTCCTGAAACCTTGAATCTCTTCCACCTAAGGCAGGTGTGTAGGTCTGTGGGATGACCAGCTCACATGTGCTTAATTGGTGTGTGGCCCCAGTGGAGAGAGGTTGTTCACTTCAATACTGTAATTGCAGATCTTTACCTCCTGTATTGATTTTTAAGGTCATTAGAACTTAATCAGCACAGAATGGGACCTGACAAGATGCATTCTGGAGTCCTGAGGGAATTGGCTGATGTAGTGGCCAAACCACTTGCTGTGATATTTGAAAGATCATGGTGGTCAGGTGAAGTCCCTAGTGACTAGAAAAGGGGAACATTCCTCCCATTTTTAGAAAGGGGAGTAAAGAACTACTGACCTGTCAGCCTTACCTCTGTGCCTGGGCAGATCATGGAACAGATCCTCCCAGAAGCTCTGCTAAGGCACATGGAGGACAGGGAGGTGATTTGAGACAGTCAGCACAGCTTCACCAAGGGAAAGTCCTGCCTGACCAACCTAGTGGCCTTCTACAATGGAGTTGCTACATCTATGGGCAAAGGGAGGGCTGCAGATGTCATCTACGTGGACTTCTGTAAGGCCTTTGACACAGTCCCCCATGTCATCCTTCTCTCTAAACTAGAGACATGGGTTTGATGGGTGAACTGTTTGGTGGGTGAGGAATTGGTTAGATGGCCACATCCAGAGAGTGGTGGTCAATGGCTCTGTCTCAATGGGCACCAGTAACAAGTGGTGTCCCCCAGGGCTCCGTACAGGGGCCGGTACTGTTCAATCTTTTCATTAATGACATAGACAGTGGGCTTGAGTGCACCCTCAGCAAGTTCATGGATGACACCAACCTGAGTGGTGCAGTTGACACACCTGATGGACGGGATGTCATCCAAAGGGACCTAGACAAGCTTGAAGTGGGCCTGGGGGAACCTCATGAGGTTCAGCAAGGAGAAGTGCAGGGTCCTGCACTTAGGCTGGGGCAACCCTCGGTATCAATACCAGCTGGGGGATCAAGGGATTGAAAGCAGCCCTGCTGAGAAGGACTTGGAGGTGCTGGTAGATAAAAGGCAGGATGTGAGCTGGCAATGTGCCCTCGCAGCCCAGAAGGCCAACTGTGTCCTGGGCTGCATCAAAAGGACTGACCAGCAGATCGAGGGAGGTGATTCTGTCACTCTACTCTGCTCTGGTCAGACCCTTCCTGGAGCACTGTGTCCAGCTCTGGAGCCCTCAGCACAGGAAGGATGTGGACCTGTTGGAACGAGTCCAGAGAAGGGCCACAAAAATGATCAGAGGCCTAAACACCTGTCCTACAAGGAGAGGCTGAGAGTGTTGGGGCTGTTCAGTCTGGAGAAGAGAAGACTCCAAGGTGACCTCATTGCTGCCTTTCAATACCTAGAGGGCTCGATGTGCCAATGGCGTGAGACAAGCAGTGCTCAGACACTAAATATCCTGTGGTCAGTTGTGCCAATTGGTAAGGCTCATGCTGAAGCAACTGTGTCCAGGGTGACACACTGGTTCATCTACTGGCAAGTGACAGTGGTGTAGCACTGAAGATCAGTAAGGTGAACTTCCCTGCTGTTTGGGTATTTACGTGGTGGAAAAATCTGATGGAGTTACTGCAAAGAATGTGAGTCGGGAGCTTTTCCTTCGTAGCAGTCTTTTGGGAGTGAATTTTCCATCATGTTTTGGCTGTCTTCTTTCAGAATACTGAGAAATGGGGTCTGGACAAGATTCTTGAGGAGCTGAAGCAGCAGAAAGATAACACCCATGAAGAAGTTGCCTTCTCCTCAGCAGATCATGGTAACACAGCTAAGTTAACACCAACTTTGCTGAAAGTGTAGAAGTGTAATAAAACTTGGGTTCCTGTGTTTAAGTCATTTCCAGCAACAGCTTGAATGCTGAAATCGTAATGGGTTTCTTAATGCCTCTCTAAAACATATTTTTAATTAACTAGCTTCCCTCAAGATTTCATCTTGCTTTTGTAGCTTGAAATTGGTGCTTTGTGGCCTGGCCTGGCCCAAGAGTGAATCAGACAAGATGGACGGGGGTTTGAAGGGAGTTAGAGCCAGATGACAATAGTATCTTTCTCCTTTCCCTTCTGACAGACTGTAGAGAAAGGGACAATGTGGAAATGGGGAAAGGGTATGTTGGGTGATCCCATGGCAGAAGACTACAACTGCTGATTCCTTTTGTTGCTTTTCCATAGAGTCCTTCAGGGATAGGTCTGAAAACCAGCTCATGGACAAGCTAGAAGAGCTGTGTGCCAGGCAGTCCAGGACAGTGGCTCCACACTGCAGGTGTCCATCAGTCAAGCTCTCCTCCTTTCAAGAACAGCAAGAGAATAAGAAGTAGGTCCTTTTCTGTCACGTGCACTAGGTAATCCTGACTTCCAGCAGGGATACCTGGAAACTTGTGGTGTTCTGTAGGTGCTTTTCTCTGTAGCCTCTGCAAAAAGCTGATAGGAAGCTGATGGAATATGGTACAGGGATGTTAAAGGGAAACACTAAGACTCAATCATTCATGTACATTTGATGATGAACAGTCAGTATCCTGTCGTCTTTAGCATTCTCCATCAGCAACCACCTTTGTCTAGACCTTACCAGACACTTGGGACAAATGAGAAGGGCAGGAAAACAAGGTGAAGCAAATTCTCATGGCCATATTTTTTGTCATTTAGGGTACTAGTTTCTTACTGGTACCTCAGTTTAGCTAAAGTATATAGGATGATATTTCTTTTTGTAGGTATCAGTGGAGATGTCAGTGCAGGTTGGAGGATCTGGGTGAAGGAAGTGGATTTCCAGGCTGTTCAGGGGAAAAACATCAGTGGTGTCAGCACAGAGGAAATAGCAAAATAAGTCTGTAAGGAGGGAGGTGCAATGAGGATACTTTTCCAGAACAGGCAGAGCCATGAAGATGATTTGCACTTTGCGTGCTCTGTAGGATAAAATAGAATTGCCAGGAGAGGCGGAGAGGGAAAGGGACCTGTTTTTACTGACACTGGGCTCTTAAAACTTTTAAGCTCTTTGGTACCATAACTGCCTACCTTTGTTCTATAGAACAATTTGACATTGTCAGTTTTTAAGAACTAAATATCCCTCATCATGCTGCCTGTGATCTGTATTCCTCGGGGGAAGCTCAATCTTTGAGTTCAGCTTTGTAAGGTGGTGGATAGTAGGCAGAAGCAGAGTTTGCATCTGTGCAATAGCTGAGTGCAAAGCTCCTTTCACAATCCATTCTGATCATAATCCATACCCTGCAGGGCTTCTTGTCTGGATAAGGCAGAGGACATGCTGAGACAGTGTTTTTTGTACTTAGGGATGTTGCCTTCCTATCATCTTCACACGGTTCTCCAAGGATGGACACGAGATCACAGTGCTTGCCAGAGCCTGTAACCACATACATAGATTTAAGAGATGCTAAACCATGGAAGCTAGTAACATCCACTGATGAGAAACAAAGGTAAATTCTGGCTTTATTGTTAGTGAGAAGTAAGTAACAAATATTAAGAAACACAAACATTCTCTCTACATCTCACACTTGTGAAATATAACTTTAAAAGTGTTATCTTTTTCCATACTTCTGTGAATTTAGTAGAAAGGCATAACCCCTATGGGAGCACAGACCTATTCTTAGGAGAGAATAACTTGTCTCAGAAGAAGCAAATGTGTGGGGATGTAGGCAGCACAGAAAGGACATGCAAATCATCCAGGGAAATAACACTTAGAAAGTGTCCATCTATGAAGGAGTGGGCAGTGACTGCAAAGCAATTCTTGCAGCTGTCTGAGTTGGGCTAGTGTTCTGACAGCACTGTGTATAAAATGAACATCCTTGACTACATTCCTGGCGAGCAACTGTAGATTCTGATTTCTGACTCCTGTGTGATAAGAGGGCCTTAGCCAGTCACTTATGAGAGGCCAAATTCTTCTGAGTCTGCAACAGATTCTGGCAAACATCTCCTTTCCCTGAGAGCTAACAATGTCTGAGGTAGCTGTTTGCTCCCTTCTTGGGGTGTATATTTGCTGTAGCAAGGACCTGGAAAAAACAGTCACCAGAAGAAACCTTGTAGTTAATAAACAGCTAATAGATAATAAACAGCAAACACATCTTGATGTAGTTGCTTGATTTTTTTTTATTCATTTTTGCTATAATAATAGTGTGAAGAGCTATCCATAATACCTGGATATCTTTGCTGGATCTCTCCCTTTTTTATAATGGTTCTAAATTTGCATTCTAGAAATGACAAAAAGCCAATGCCCAGTTGGAACAGAGGTAATTAATATGCTCTAATTTGTTTCATAGCACAAGCGACAGCTCCACTGAAGAAGAGGAGACAATGACAACTAAGGACCAAGCAGAAAGGAGAATGTAAGGTTCTTTACCAGGACCCTAGTTCAAGTGATACGATGTTAATTTTTCTTGAAACTAGAATAATTGTCCTAACAATGATGAGAGTGAGAGCTCATGTACTGAAACATCTGCATTTCTGGTCTTCACAGCAAAAAAGCCCAGTAATGAAAGTGTTTCAATCTGGCCTCAGGAGAACACGCTTTTCTGTTACATGGTAAAGATACCATAGCTAGAAAATACTTGTTGATCTTTGAGGCAGTACAGCACCTTGCTCCTATACAGCTGTGTGGGAACAGGTCAAAAGACAAATGGAGTAGGCCTGGGTGTCTGGGAAACATGACTCTTTCTCCGGAAAGATGTTTGAGTGACATGAGAAGTGTCTTTCTAAGTTTGTTTCTGAGTCATTAAAAACGTTGTTGAGAGTTGACTCAGAAACCTTTATTTTTAGGAATAATAAAATAGGTTAGAATGGATGTTGATGTAAAGAGGATATTGCATACATTGTGTGGGCAGGGATGCTCTCAGTTCTCCTTAATTGAAGGAGGAGGGGGGAAGAGAAAGAGGGGAAAGGGGAGAGAGTGTGATGGATGGAATCCTAAACTGTAAATTCTTCAATAAGCACAGATGCCAGCATCTTCCTGTTGCTAAACTTGGGGCTTGATTCATACCCATAGGTTGTTAGACACTTGTTTAATGTGAAACAGATATGTCAAGCTTTAAACATTTTACTGCATTTATGCTCTGGATTACATTTAGAAGTCTGATGCATGGAAGTTCACGTTACAGCAGTGCAGAAGCAGAACATTTGCCTTGTTGTGCCAGCCAATTATTCTTACATTCTATGTAATAGTTTGAAAGAATAAATGGTTCAGCAAGGAACAGAATCTGAACACTCAATATAATTTAGAACATCTAATACAAAGCCAGCATAAAGCAGGGGCAAGATGATGCTTGGGGAACTCTCACTGGCACTGGTGCAAATGCAGAAGTCGCATCAGTGTAAATGTGGAGTGATGGAGAGCAGAGCTTGGCTGATTGGATTTTGATTCATTTTAATGTTGCTAAAGAGCATACACAAATGAAATGCCTGGCAAACGTTATTCAGTTCTGTTTCTAAATAAGAAAACCTCATGTTCTCAGCAGGGCAGGATTCTGATCTCATTCAGAAGGGCTCAATGCCAGTTTCACTTTTATCTGGATGGAATTATTCAAGGCTGCATATTCTATAGTACAATATACCTACGTATCAGGGCCTTGGAGGGTTAGTCATCTTCATCTCCAGGCACTCAGCCTAGAAAATACACTGTTGGTTTAACCCTGGAGTGCTCAGGTAGTCAGTGCCATCTCTAGCACTATACCATAAGGCTGCTCTCTAATCCATGATGCTCTCCTAAAATTGCCACTACTCATTAGTAGTCCAGCCATCAATGTTAAATGTTGACTTAATGGTTCTGGATCTGATGGCAGAAGGTGTGAGATCCTTAAGGAGAAAATCCTAAATCCTAGTTTTAGTTTAGGTAAGTACAGCAGTATGATGCTGTGTGCTTGTACACACCACCTAACCACATCATAAGATCCAACTCAACCAACCTGTTTCTCAGTCCATGTAGTCTTCAGTTACCACTAAAATAAAGTATTTTATTTGTTCATAATCTCCAGATGAGCTACAAATTAATGACAGTCTTCCTGTAGCAGGTGAGTCAGGGGACTCCTCATTGAAGAGAACTGCAAGACAAAATAACTGTATCTGCCCATTACGTCATGGCAGGACACTTCACAACAGAATAGTATCACAGTATTGTAGCTGCTGACAGTTCAGCAGTCTCACTGACCTGGAGGAGTCATGGGTGAAATTAAGCCAAACACTCAAAAGCCCTAAAAATCATTAGAAGTACGTTTCTTCTGTATGTATTTGAATCCCAACTCCTGTACCCAAATGGGACAAAAGTCTGTGGACTATAATTTCCATGCCAAGGTTATGTTTTTTTCAGGGCTCTTCTAGCAGGTGTATGTTGTGCCTGAAATGCAGAAGAGGTAAGTAAATTGCCAGTAAGATCAGTTTCACGTTCTGTCCTGTACTGTCTGATGTGTTGCCTGTGTTCTGGTGCTGCTATTGTCAACAGCTATTATTTGTGTAGATGGGCAGTCCTTGTTTTGAGCTGTCATTCATATGAGACGTTCCCCAGAGTTTGAATTTATTCATATAATGCTTTATCTTGATTAA
Source organism: Aegotheles bennettii (assembly GCA_013398125.1). Taxonomy (NCBI): domain Eukaryota; kingdom Metazoa; phylum Chordata; class Aves; order Caprimulgiformes; family Aegothelidae; genus Aegotheles; species Aegotheles bennettii. Next base: position 168,582 of record VZRW01009963.1, on the reverse strand, counting down.
ATTGGTTTGTGTTTTCTTTGCAGGAGGAATTGCTCAGGGAAAAGCCTACTACTGCAACAGCTCCGTGCAGCCCGTAAAGAAGCCTCAGAGCTTCTTAAAACATCTACCCTGGCTGAAAAACTTGAAGGCATAAAACAGGATCCAAAAAGTCTGGAAGAGAGAGGTTCCTCTAAAATAAGCCAAACCCAACACTTTAAAGTGAGGCAAGAGACAAATAAGGTGATTCCCAGGAAGCTGAGATTGAAACCAGAGGAAAGAAATGCCCTCTTGTCAAGCAGTGGGAGCAATGGAGCTGACATAGAAAAAGAAAACAGGATGGAAGTTGAGAAGGTTGAACATTCAGGAAATGCTCCAGAGTCTCCTGTAACTCCCACTGAGTTGCCAAGGTATCACACAAAAATAAGAGTAATATCAATTGAGGAAATAGCAGAGTTACTTGAGCCTCTGCCTCCTTGGGCTTAGTTAAAATGTAGTGTATTCTGCATAAGATATAATTTTAAAGTGAAATCAGGTGGTTGCCTTATGCACCTGCCCAGCTATTTGGGAGAGCTCCATTATGCTGACTTTTCAAAGGTTATATTCTGCCTGCTATTTTCAGAGTGAAATTTAACAATTTGACTTTGACACATGAGCCCTTGGAAGAATTAGAATCTGCCTGCTCTAGAGACTATTACTTTTTCAGTGTTAAACAGTTGCCTGCCTGCCACTTAGACACTTCAGCTACCATGTACTTGGGTTAAATGGCGAATGGTTGGTTGCAGGTTTTTTTTCTCTATGGAATTCTTGACATTAAAGTTTATTGCTTCCATCAGTTCTATAAAACTTCATTTTGTCTACCTCTTAGCCTGCCACATAAATGGCAGACCATGGCTTGACAAGAATCTGGGTTTATTGTTGCTGGGTAATAGCTCACAATGATTTTAATGAGTTTAAATTCTTACTATTCTAATTATTGTTGGGGCACTGGGGCTTGAATTCAGAAGAAATAGAACTAACTATTTGCCATGGAAATGGCAGACAAAAATCTTTCTACAGATGTCAAAACATATAAAGATGTTCAGGGGCAACTTGTCACTGTGTTATAGCAGATACGAAAGGAAACAGCATGGGACTGAAAATTTTAGTGAGGAAGTGAGGAGTGAAGCATCACAGACCTCCCTCTGCTTGGTGGAGTTCTGGTCTCCAGACAGTCTGTCACCGCTTAGCAGAGGTTTGAGGTCTGCTCCTTTTCTTTGGTTTTGGTGTTTTTCTTTAGAGAGATGATTTCATCCAATGACAAATTCTTGTGTCCCCCCCACAAATGCCATAAATGGTTTCTAAATCTATTTTAGCCTTTCATGTCATGATTCACCCTCAAGTGTGTGGTATAAATATAAGAAAAAAGAAATGCAAACAGATGACCAAGAGTGCTTTTTCTCCCAGGTGAAAAAGCTTAAGCGAAGCAGAATCTGTATATCTTTCAGGACAGAAGAAAGTAAAAGAGAGCTATCCCAAAAGGAAGAACAGATGAAAGAGAGACACAGATTCCAGGAGCAGCTGGAGAGATTGCAGCCTCAGCAGTCAGTTACTGGGAAGCAGCCCATGGCAGAGAGAACCCCCGTTTTGTTCCACATGGTTAGTAGTTCAGTGTAGGACCGGCCCTTTCCCAATGGCTTCCTGGCCAAGTGCAAATGTGATCCTAGAACCAAAATAACTTTCATTCCATTATTTAAAATCTGTGTGTTATGGAGCACTGTTACCTGATGAAATGAGCAGTCCTACAGCTCTTGTCTCATGCTAATAATATTTTTCTCACCTTTCCTGCCTGGGGAGTGCTTCCCTTACAGCTGCCCAGCAGGCTTGTTTTGTCAAGGTATGGCAGGAGCCCTGGCTTCCTGAAGTCAGTGGGCTCAGTGTCACTTCACAGGAGCCAGACATGATTTTTCATAACTTTTTAGAAAAAAGTGAAATTTTTACTGTCATATGTCTAGAACAAAGTCTATGCTGAGTGCTCTCTGGTTGTCTGCCCCTAGCAGATTTATATTTCAGTTTTGTGGGTAGGTTTTGAGTATTGGGGTTTTAATGTAATGATGTCCTCATTAAGGGAGTATGAAATCATCATGTTTTTTCTCAGAGCCTAAAGTATGTTTTTCCTCCTGAGAAGATTTGTATATACAGTCCTAATTCATTCTTGCACTGGTTCCACTGAACACAAGGCCAGCTGAGAAGGTAAGAGGAGATGAGAAACTCCAGAAATTGTCCACGAGTCCACCATCATGATTTATTTGTTAATGGCAGTAACAAAGCTCTTCTGTCAGTAGAAAAGTTGAAAGACCTTACAGCCCTGACCTGGGGGATGGACAACTCAGTTTTGTGTATTTTGCAAGCAATTGACAGGTGTATTTCTGCAGATTAAAAGCTCATTTTTTTATCACTGGGTTAATCACTGATGGCTCAGGTCTAACAAACTGACAGCTGACTTCCAATCTTCCAGCCTGCTCTGGCAAGGACAGTGCACTGCACACAGCTCTGTGCTGAAGGTTGCACAGGTTGTAATTCTAGTCTTCAGGCTTGCTCCTTTCTCAGTCTGCTCAAAAGTGCCACCAAATTCCAGTTAGCCCTTATTAAGATGCAGGCACTTGCTCATCGGAAGTATACTTGAGCCTTGCTACCTCATTCCTGACAATGCACCAAATGATTGTGGGATTGTTCTGTATCTTGGTCATTTCCCATATTTGCTGTGCTGAAGCCAATAAAATGAAGATGACAACTTGGTAATGTGGCTTCTCCCAAGTATGGCTCAGAGTATATCTACACTGTAGTTGTGCTGTAACAGAATCTGTGTAAATGTGCCTGTAATAGCTTTAATTGTATTACTGCCAGCCCGTCATGGCAGGGTGGACATGGATAAGCCAACCAGTCCAGGATTTACTCAGCTTTGGATGCCTGTAGAAACAGGTAACTGGTACCTAAACTAACTGACAACTTGCTTGAAGGAAACCTGCCTAAACTTGCAAGGCACTGCTGGTAGAAACAAAATGAGTACAACCAGTAATAACTGTTCTGTGGGCAACTTTGCTCTTAGTTCTTCAGAAATATTCTTTATTAAAATTAAGACTGAAAAATATATCGGCATCATCTATCAAGCACAGCAGTCATTTATAAGATTACTTGAAATACATCTTGACAGCAGCATTTTTCTTTTAATTAGAACAGGTTTTTCTTTTTTCTTTTTCCTTTGCTGCACATAGGAAGGCAGAAAAACTTGAATGTTTTGACACTTAAAACTGAAGAAGCTGTAATTTGGCAGCTGTGTCTCCCAGTGAAAATATCTAATGTCTATATATAAACATGTACATTCAAAGAACAAGCCACATTGTTTGACAGAGTAGCACACTTTTGAATTTGTTTTAAGTCCTTTGTTTTGGCAATGATAGATGTTCAGATCTGGAATGCTTGTCATAGTTTCCAGAATTCCTCTGACTGTTTCTCATGTACATAAATAATTGAATTGAATAATAATCAGGGGGAAAGTTTAGAAACTCTGCAATTACTGTAACTGAGGTGCTGGGAAAGAAATGCAAAGGAAATGTAAAAAGCTGCGTTAGGGTTACATTAGAGTTCTTGTCTAAAACGTAAAAGCAGTGACATTCAGATTTAATGCTGCTGTCTTTTTTTTCTTAACCTAGTTCTGTCAAACTCTGCACTCAGCTTCTCACTGCAGGAAGCACTGATATAAATGAGTCAGGTTAGGGAAGAGTGCTTTCAAAACAGCACAGGTAACTTAGGAGACTAAGAACCAACTTTCAGTTAATTTAGCATCTAAACAAGGGGCTGATATCCAGTGGTAATTTTAAGACATGCAGGTACCAAGTTTCCCTGGAAATCAGCAGGTCAGTTCTAAGAATTCTGCCTGTCAAATCTGTGTCTTTAGGTGTCTGAACATTTTTGCAACCTAGCTACCTCTTATTTTGAGAAATGCATGAAAGAACCTGAGTCTTTAATAATTTTTTTTTTCCTGCTCCCTTTCACCACACGAACTTTCAGTGGAACTTAAGGCTGGCATGAGTTAATCTCATCTGAAAATGGCCCCTTCACCATATGGATCTAACTCCGAACGGATTCAGGCATTGGCAGTTCTGCTGGAAGCCAGCAGAGTGGTGATGTGATCCATGCTGTAAGGTCAGGGTGAATTAATAGTTTAGAGTAACATGCACAGGGTTTGTTTCAGCATTTGAATAGAGTAAGTGTTATTGACAAGGGAGACAGAGGAACGCTGTGCAGTATGTAAAAGAGTTAAGTGGAGGATATAAAATGAAATGGGCTTGATCTATCATTTCATCCATCTTGTGTATTATGATAGAGTAACTTGGATACTAATGTTGATTTCCATATTATGTTCCCATTAGGTGGGATCCACATAATAGTTGTTACTTTTGCCAGGCTCACATCTGAGTTTTATGTCAGGGAGCAGAACAAGCAGGTTACTCTGAGGGGAGACAAGCCAGGAGCTGCAGGTGACAGGAGAGAGTACAGTCCCATGATACCCAAACAAGAAAAGCAGAGCAGGTCTGTTGAGGGTAACCAGTTGGCAAGTCTGTGCTAATGGGGTAGGTCCAAGATCAGTCAAGGCCTGAAAGTCAAGCCAGGGCCAGGACTGGGTTCAGTGATAGTACACAGGGTCACACAGCAGCCCAGGAATCACCTGGGAAGTCTGTAGTGATGGAGCAGGTCTGAGGTCAAGCCACAAAGTCAAATAATTTGATTAAGGGCACAGTTCAGACGAGAGAAGTGAAGCCAAGCAGAGGCATAGCTGCAGTGCAGCTCTGGCAAAGATCAAGGGCAAGTGTCTCAGCTCCCAAGCAAAGCAGGAAGGGCCCAGCAGAGGCTTCACACAGCTTCTTTCACAGCAGTCTCCTCTGAAGTTCCATGCCTGAGCTTGTGTCAGAGCTGGCCATGAACACAGGCAGCCAAACCACCGCAGGGGGTGGTGCTCGTGGCCCTGATACTTCACATCCAGTGGTGAGATTAATCTAACACAGCAAACAGCATTTAGCTTTTATTAATCTCTCTTATTATTGGGACAAAATAAGTGTTTGCTTCTCTCTTTACCTTTATTGCTTCATCATGATATGGCAGAACAAGATAATGTGGTCTGAAAGCTTATAAGGAACCACCTTGTTACTAGTACCTTATAAACACTGTTTTATCTACCCTGTACAGCCAAACTGTTTGGAAAATGAATGTGTTTACTCATACTTAGACATCTAATTTTTCTTAGCTACACAATCACTTTGGCTATGCTTATATTAGTAATTATATTACCATCATCATCTTATTGCAGCTTAGCCTTACAGCTGGCTTACAAAACAAAAACATTCAGGCATGCAACCGAGCCCTTCCAGCTTAACTACATATTATGTGGGTACTTTCTTTTCTATCTGCTAAACATAGACTGTAGCCAGTCAAAATTGGTAGGTTTTTTATATTAATATACCATTGACTCAGCTTACTGATGTCAGGTAAAATTCTCAACCAGAAGGTTTTCTGCTTGCATTCTCGCAAAGCTAAAATTAACAATTTACTATGGTCAAAATTGTCCTTGCCCTTTTATTGCCTTATTCTTGCTTTAATCTGATATCAATTCTATAGGAAAAATCCTTCATAAAATTCCTGGGTCGTACTTACCATCAAGAGCAGTGCTGAAGCAGTGTATGTTCAGTTACTGTGACAGCTCCCTGGATTAGCACAATATGACAAAGTAGAGATTTATTTCCAAAACTCAGTAATATTTTTAGTTCAGTTACTGGTCCCATAAGTTTTTTTATATGTAGCAGGTGCCTTGATCTGCATAGTTGTCAGTGAAATGCTTTTGATTCTTTACCTGTCTTCCTAAAATAGGTGTCTGTGATTTCCATTACTCTGTATGGGTGTTTTGATCTTTTTAAGGCAGTAGTGCTGGCGTCAGCATTGGAAATTGCCTTTTTCTCACATCTTACCTGAGCTGAAAGGGTTGTTCAAGGACATTGACTGTGCATCGCAGGATCCCAACTGAACAGTTTACCAGCTGCACCATTCTACTTGGGCATCACACCAGCTCCATTGTAGAGCTGCTTACATGAATGGACTTTGGTGATGTTCTAAGCAGTATTTAAAATTTCTCTATTTTTATTGATGTGTGGAAAATGCATAAAGGAAAAGAACTGTACGAAAGTGACATTTATGTCTCAGTAGAAAGAATACATGAGGGTCTGGTTCCACCAGTTGTGAAAGGAACAGGTTTTATGCTAGTTCTGTACAAAAATGCCAATTTATCTCCAACAAAGTGGTATAATATATGTATTTGGAGAAGCTGAGGAAAACTGTTAAATCTTCTTTCAGTTATAATGATCTTGTTACACAGTAACTGAATCTTCCTGTATCTGTAGTACTTTAAAACTGATCTTGTAAGCATAAATCAGTCTGTAACTGAATTTTTTCATTTACACTGAACCAAAACAACTGCTGCATTTGCACCTGTGGACCTAGCATTTAGCCCTTACTATTATTTTACTATAGTTAAAAAAGATTAATTGTAGCAATTGAAAAATCTTTTCTCCACTAAATCTCATCCTGGCATCAGGGCTGGATTTGGCTCCTGCTTCACTCCAGGTCTTCTCACTCTTGGACTGACTGTGGGGTCGTGGCCAGCAGTGATGTGCCAAGCAGCCAGCAGATGGCCCCTGGATTCCTCCCTTCTTCTACAGGGAGGGATTTAATGAGCTCTTGAAACAAGATTAAAATCTCTTGTACTTAATGAACCTGCTGCCTCAACTCAAGAAAGCCTTAAAAATAAACTAAAGCAATTAGAGATGTGGTTAAATTTAGCATGCAGAACCAGAAGGCCACAATTCCTGTTTGTGCCACCAGTCCAGCCAGCACACGGGATTCAGAATAGCATGGAAGTTCCCAGGAAAATTGTTTTTCTAGCATAGGCGACTGTTATCTGGCACAGGGCCTGTGTTTCTGGCCTCCTCTTCATCTTCCCACTTGGTACCAGTGAAAGAAAATGGAGGGGGCTGGCACAGTGTGGAGTTTAGCTGGTTTATGGCCTCCTTGGGTGTAGTCAGCGAGGCAGAGGAGCTGAGGCTGCTGCTGCCTCTGCCGTGGCTCAGGATGGCATGGATCTATCTGAAGGATTTGCCTTAATAGGCAAAGCAGAGAATCTAGGCCTTAAATGTCTCTTATAAACAACTTCCTTCCCACAGGCAGAGCCTGCTTGCTTGTTCTCAGAGTTCTCTGAGTAAGAGGTGTTATGAAGAGTGTGCTTGGCACTCCTAGGGCACAGATTAAAGCAGGTCCGAACTTTGCAGATGTATAACTCTTCTCTGCTCACACAACCAGAGCATACACCAGAGCACACAACATACACTAATCCTGCTTTAATAACCTGTTGTCTGCTTCAGTAGGTTGCTCAGCTATATTGCTGCATACGTGCTCAGAGCCAGGAACCTCACCTTCTGTACTGAACACAACAGGGCTACCAAAGAGCCACAGAGAACCTGCCATTTAGACCAGGCATGGAGACCCAGTCTAATGGTTTCACGGGGGCTACCACATTTGTCCATTGCACTTTCCAGCTCTGTAATGAATCGAACAGTCAGGTCTTTAAAAAGAAATGACTGCTTTCAGTGCTGTTTCTCTGATTGGAGTTTGAAATGGCCCCAGGAAAATGTGAAATATTTAATCCTTTATATTCCTTGGCATATCTTGGAAGTGATTAAGATTAGTTTAGGCTTATTCTTGAATATACTTATGCAGGATCTTGACAGATGAGAACATTCGTTGCTGTTGCTTAAGGGAAAGGTTAATGCAAGTAAAAAGAAGATAGTTTCCAGAATTACATGCATGAACTTGCTGCCAGTAGAGGTCCCAAATACTCCTCCATTCATGTTAGCAGGATGGTTCAGATTAAACTTGAAGAGAAGATAATAATGTAAAATGTCCATGGGCTAAATTGTATTTCTCATTTAGAAGGTGACAGGAAGGCAGAAGACCATTTCTGTAGCTTTAGTCTCTTTGGGTCTTGCTCTTTGACAGGTCCTGTGTGTGTTGGCAGAAAGAATAGCGACCATAAGTTTGCAATGTGTATGAACAACTGCCAGTCATGTTTAATTACACAGAGAAATACTTTCTGCCACGCATCTCTCTTGGAACTGGAATAGAATTCACAACTCCTGGCCTTACCTCGGGCTGTGATCAGTGATGCTATTTGTAGATGAAAGGAGGTTGAATCTGTTCCTCTGTTTTCTGAAGAGGATGCACAGGCTTGCCTGACACTGCCACGCTACCGTTAAAGAAGCTGTATAGTTTAAGCCATATTCCTAGTTTTTCTCGTGCCTTCTTGTTTAGCATTACAGCTTAGCTTGCACTACAGTTCCAAATGCCAGCACACTGGGGGATAAGCTTGGTCACAACTTGTAAACACATTATTACACAAATAATAATTATGGAAGCATTATTCTTAGTGGCAGGGAATGGAATTCAAGACTGTATCTGAGACGATGGAGTGGGAGTAGCATGCAGTTATTTTTATTTTAAAAACAGTGATCTGTCCAGCTCTGTGCCAAGCACCTGGAGTTCCCACAAGCTTCAGTGGACATTGTGAGCACTTAGCAGTTCTCAGAATCACAAAACCCCCATATTTACTGCCTTGGAGAATTCACAGGTCTGAAATGTTTTCTGCAGAGTAGTTTGCAGCTGGGTGCAAGACCACAGGGTCTGTATGACTGGACACAATCTATATCTAAACTGGAAGCTGGTACTTTGGGAAGCAGGGAATGAGCTCTGATCAGACTGAAGAAGCAGCTGAGCATAGTTTGCTCCCTTCTTACCCTCCCCCCCTTTTTTTTTCCCTTTGAGGATTTTCTTAGAGCGTCAGTGGAACTACGTGAAAAGATAAATAGATTGAAGACTAGAAAAAATAAGGCTTTAGCCAAGTTGATGAGTATATGGTGAATCTCCTGGAGTATCAATCTAGAGCCATTTCAACAGTATTTAAAGCCAGCCAGGAGCATGTGCCAAATACCAGCCTAGTTTTGAGATGGCTGAGCACCAACTCCATGCTCTATCACAACATTTCAAAGTGACCGTGTACAATCTCCTTCCCTGCTGTGAGTCTGAAAATCATGGCACGTTGTGAGGCAATTTGAAATCATTTGAAGCACAATGCTGTGGAAGATACAGATACTACTCTCTGGGTTTTGAAGGGCATGATACTGTTTCAGGAATGTCAAGAAAGGGAAAAGAGATTAATATTAGAAATTTTCTCCATAATCTTACACTGTTCCTCTTCAGAGTGTTTTTACAGGCTTTTGATAATTAATACAGACAGACAGGGACTAGGATAAGGGAATGCTACCCTCAGTTTCACAGAGAAATACTCCATCCAGAGCCAGGATTGAGGCACAAGTTCCTGATTCCCAGTCTTGTGCTCACATGAAATGTGTAAGTAGTTAAACTTCTTTTACTTATTTCAGCTGCTTCTTGTTAACCATGAATATAAACTTCTTAGAGGAGGAGCTTTCTGTTACATGTGCTCAGAACACCAGCACAATGAGGCTACGAATTCCTCTAAGCCTCTCTAAGTGTTACTGTAGAGTAAACACCAGCCATGGGAAAGGCACTTTGCATTTTTAATGCTTCTGTCTCAGAAAGCAAACAATCAAATAGGATTCAATGTTACTTCAGTTTAAATTTTAGTGCCATTTTTGGAGCAGTTCTTTGTTTACGTGAGGAGTCGAGCATTTGTCAGAAAATTTTCCCACTTCTAACAAATAAAGAAGCTGCCTGTCACCAGTTATTTGTGCCAGTTATTTGAATGTTTTTTAGCTGCACTCAGACTTTTTGTTAAATGGCCTCAATTTACACCATTTTTCTTGAAGATATTTGCATGCAAATACCCATTTTCAAACATTTTTTATTTGTTAACAGTTCACAACCACATGAATGTTCTGTGTTCTAATGAACATTAGAATTATGTTGGAATTGGGCCTTAGTCACCTGGAAGCTAGGCTGGTGTTTGACACATGCTCCTAGCTGGCTTTAAATGCTAATTAGAGCATTCTGTGTCCTAATGAAGTAACTTAAGAGCAATTTTATCAAGGAAGTCATTGTTGCTTTAGCTGTGCTTGCTTATCAGTGCTGGCTGATAGATATTCTTGTTTCATTCAAGTATTCTGGTCTCGTGTGCTCAGACTGACTAGAAAGATATTGTCCAAAAAAGAACACTAGAATCTTTAATAGTAGTAATGTTGCAGGACAGGACAAAGCAAGAGGTCACATTAAAACACACTTGCACCTACAAGAGTGACAGCATGGCAGGCACAGTGCTGGGGACTCACACTGGGAGCACTGGTAGGACCAGCAGAAGGGACCAGGTTTGGATAGGGAGCACACTCCGGGGTACAAGAGTCCTATCCAGGATAAAATGTTGGATGCTGTGGAGTTGTCTTCCTCACTGCAGAGAGCAGAATAAATGTATGTTGAATTTTGGGCCAAAAATACTTTCTGCTTGTGCAATCCTGAGTGATCACACTGTCTCTCTCCTGACATACTCTGAGGGCCTGATCCTTGACTCTTGCCAGAGGGGTTATTTGTATCTGTGATAGCACAGATGAGCCATTAACTCTAGTGAAGCAGTTGAGAATTCCCTTAATGTAGGCCAATGCAGAAGTGGCAGAGAACACTCTAATTCACACTGCCTCACATCTCTTTGTTGGTTTCGTTTGTGTTGAGAGGGTTATGGGTAGGATGAAGAGGGGTTTTTGTAGAACACTGACATGTCCTGAGCCAGAAATACCATATCATTAACTGTCTGCCAGTGCTGTCATGGCCATAAAGCTACTTCAAATCGCACTTGGGGTTGACCATGCTCAGCTGGCAGCATCATGAAAAGGTACACAAAGTGAGTTGTATTCTCCTTTGTTCCCGTGCAGAGCAGAGCTCAGTTCCTTTCTGTGCATCCCATCTGAACTGCACTCCTGTATTCAGTAATTTCGGGTGACAAGCTGACGTTTCTCTTTGACACTTGCCCTCTTCATGCTTCAGCAGAGACACTGGCTGGCTTTAGCGCATTCATGATGCCAGAGATGGAAAAGTGTTTTTTTCTCTATCAGGAGAGGTCATATTCTTCATGCCCAAGACTAACTGTCCAGAACAAGAAGACAATTTTCAGCAAAGAAATTTATATATTTTTTTTAATCTTAAACTCATGCTATGTAATGCCTTAACTGATTTGGAGAACTACAGAGTTCACAGCAAATAATGCTTCCATTAAGCAGCTCTTTGAATTCCTGCAGTCTTACTTTGGCAGAGTTATCTGCTTTGGAGGATCGTAACTCCTCCATCTTAGCAATCTGAAGCTCAGTTCAGATCAGAAAATTTCAATAACATCTTGCCACCATCATATTTTCAGATCCATAACCTCAGCATGTTTGTTACTCAGAAAGCAGTAGGTGCTACAGAGAGTGAATCTAGTACAAAAATGCAATAACAGGCAGACCATTCAGGCCATTAACAGCAATTGTACTCTCCTTTTTGTTACTAAATGTTGCTTTCCTAATTACAGTGTGTTCTGTGAGTTGCACACAGGAAATGCAGATACTTCCCTCATTCTTATCCATTGCTCCCACTTTGCAATGATAAAGCAGTTCTCTGAATGGTTTCAGGGTTTAATCCACAATTTAATGTGGAATCTCAGATAATCTAACAGATGGCATTGTCATCATTTTTCCTTCCCCACAGAATTAAAATGAACAAACACTTGACATTTCCAATATGTCTTCATCTAATGCAAGAATTTTTAGAAGCCATGAAAGAGTGCTATCTGCTTTGCCTTAGATGGTGACTTTGTTAAATTTGCCCTAACTATCTCCTCTCCTATATTAGCAACGTGACTGCGTGGAAAATAGATGGATAACCACATAATCAACGTGGTTGTGTTTTGTACTATGAGCTCTGCCTATAATGAAGTATGAACATGCAATGCTAGAGCTATTTCAGCATAAGAGTCTAGAATTTTCATTAGAGAAATTAGCTAGAGCTGCTAAAGTACCTAGAAATCAGCTCACATTTACAAACGCACAGCAGATGCATTGCTTGGCATAAGATTTCTGCAGTGGTAATTTGCCATTCATCAGGGATTGCCTTTTAAATCTGAGATCCAAGCTAGGGTGCAGATGACATAGAAGGATAAATTTAGACATGGCTGAAAACAATTATTTTGATTAAGCCTCCAGCCAATAAGAATAAGATTCTTCCTATTCCTCCCCTTCCCCCTCAGTCACCCCCTCCCGTAAGGAAGGAGGAGGCTGTGTGAGTATAACTTCTCTTCGTTTTACATGCAGTGGATGTTTTGATTTAATGCTTGGTGTTGTAGAGTCTGCTTAACATAGTAAAGAGTGTTTTTTGATTGAATATGACACTTTGCTTCAATGTTAGCATCAGTTTATTTAATATTGGAAAAAGTGATAGAAGGGAAATAGCGAAGTTCTGTTTACCTGCAAAAGGGAGATTGTATGTTTAAAATACATTGGCTTCTCCCTGATAAATGCTTCCACTGGGAGAAACCTTCAGACTAGGTGAGTTGATTCTGCTGGGAAATACTCACTGCTTCCTTGGGTCTCTGTGGTGAAATGAACTTCCCAAATGTGCAACGCAGAGTGGTTCCCAACCAGCAGTTGATAACAACTGCTCTCACTTGTTATCAGCCTTGCACCCAGCTGGAAACCAGCAGCAATGTTGTCACCTGGCCCTCTTGGTTCCTGAGCTGCTACTTGGTCATTCCAGCCTCTAACAGTTGTGATAATTTTTCCAAGTTTTAGGGCAACAGAGCTGTTTGTCCAAGCTAGTGTGCGGGCGTAGTAAAAGCAATGCCAAGGAGTCTTTTAAAAAAACATCAACAAAAGCATCATTTAACCAATTAGAGCTATTTTATTAGAAACAAAATGACATTAACCTTGGATGACAAACTTGTATCCACTAAGCTTCAGCTTGCTGTGATCATAAACAGCTCTGTTTTTTAAAAAAATAACATGGAGGTAAAATGCCACTTTTAAATGATTGTTGTTTCCTTTGGAGCTATGCTTCTATGTATGTAACTTCAACACCACTGTAGCTGAAAGCTAGAATATATGGGTACCTCTAAATTGTCTTGCAATTCTTTTTTCCTTATTTCTTTTTTGGTGTGGATCTGGGGGGAGGTTATTCCTTGGCTGCTTAGTGTGGTTAGTGCTTCTACTTGTACTGTTGTTATGGTAGAGTGGACAAAGATGGCCAGAACTGGGGGTAAGGAGGGGTGGTTGGAAAATGGATCTGAAAGGCTGCAAGTTGCAATATTGGAATTTATAATTGCAAAATAAAATAGCAAGCGCTTTAGAAATAAGAATTTTTATCTTATTTACTCTATGGTAATTGTTGGCACTTAACTACCATCAGCTGCAAGCCTGTCTGTGATTGACAGCACAAATTTAGCCAGAGCAACCAAAAATAGCCCAGTATTTGAATAATTTTAGTCTCTTTATAATTGAATACCATCACAAATAAAAGCCAGGGTAATGTGTAGGTAAATTGAACTCTCTTCATAGGTAGACAAGGGTAAATTGGGCAATGTTGTGGGAAGGCACACTAAGAAAGCACAGAATATATCTTCAGCAATTCTTGCCCAGAATTAAATAGAATCAGCTCCTTTTTTTACTCATTAGCATTAATATTTCTGAAATCAGTTAAGGTCTTCTATGCTTAGATTCTTGTTGGGGTAAGGAGGCTGGCAGAGGGAGGAGAGGGAAGGACCAACATTGATCAAAACATCACTCATTCTCAGGAAGAACCTTAATAAGTAAAATTCTTGGCTGATCTTGGTCAGAAAAACCTATTGAATCCTCCACTGCTGCTGGGCCAAGCAAATTTGGAATAGTTGGAAATTTCCCACTGAAGTATTAGTAGCTACTGTTTTAATCTTTAGCTCTTGAGTTACCTCCTATCATTGATCCCCACACCCTTGTTGAGTGAGGAAGAAAAAATCATTACTAAGAGGATATAGAAGAACATAAACTTTTCCTGAAAGTCTCGGAGTTTCTTTCAAGGCTTCTTCCTCAGAGAATTGCAATGGCAGGGTCAAAGCCCTGGGGAATTCAGTTAGCTGCCCAGGACTACAGTAACATTAGCAATACAGATCTGCAACATCAGAAACTTTTGTGTGACTCTTTTTCCTTTTCCCTTATTACTCATTACAATTTTTATTTGGTAATTTTTAGGCAGTGTTGTGCCTGTGGCAGATATTTCTGCACCAAAACACTGGATGACACAATGGATCTACCTGGGGCTTTTTAGCAGTGTATTTTTTTGAAAACCATTTCAAAGAGTTGTCTGTTTTGAGGACAGGCACAAAAGTCAAGCTACATTAACTTGTCAAGTGGATTAGTCATTAAACACCTTTGTGGATGTTTTAATTCAGAATTAAAGTGGCTTTAATTGGATTTAGCTTACTTTGCTTCCAAAGTAAATTCAGGTAAATCAAATTAAAGTTAATTCTGTGTAAAGGCATGGGCAGACATGCTTATTATGGGCTATATGGAGCAACTGAAAACATAACTGCTGAGCTGTTCCTCAACACCCTCCTGCTTCCGTTGTGTTCCTATGGTGGCTCACAGAAAGGGGTGCTTGCTGGTCTCACACTATGGGATGTTATTTCAGATTCATTCTGCTCACCTTCATTAGCAGTTTAGTCTGTTGGCTGATTGTGTTGACAAGTACAGGAACGGTGGTGCTGCAACAAGGAGCTTGGAAAAGTTAACCCCATAAACAGCTCCAGCCCTCTGCAAAATGAATGTGTGTCTGTGCCTGTAGAATATATGCACTCAAGATGCCTCGAGGGGAGCCCTGAGGGTCCTTATTAAAGGATCTTAACTGTTGAACAATACTCTTATGTATACTGGAGCATTTTTGTGATTTTGGGGACTAACTTCCTAATTGACAAAAGAAGTGTCAGGAGCAGCCAATTGAGTACAGATAGGAATAGCAAGCCAGATAATTACAGCTGCAGCTGCTGCATCTTTGGCAGAACAAAAGACATCCCATAAACCATAACCCCATGGTTCAAGCTTGGGGTTGTTTCTTAAAGAACGGGTCTCTTAAAGGAGAGGGGATTTGCATCCTAAATAACTAAGTATCAATACTAAAGTAAAGAAGGGAGATGAGTTCACTTAAATGTACCATCACCTATGAAATGAGGTGTGTGAGATGAAGCAGAAAATAATTACAGTTTTGACACTTCTGTCAGGGTTGTTTTGAAGGCATTTCACTGATTAAAAAACCACACACAACCAAAACACTGAATATTAAAGAATACAAAATAAATTTGATCATACTATTTCCAGCTGTGACCACATAATCTTCCATTCACTGAGCAGTGTTTGACTAAATGAAGACCCAGGTGACAGCTCTTCAAGAAAAACTGAAGTGCTCCAGAAGGTGTCCCTGACATAATGATGTAGCTATTATGGCTTATGCTTCCTCTTTGATAAACACTTGCTAGATATTAATTGCCCCTCCTGTGATGGCAATGAATATAATTCATTCATGATGGTGAATACAGTTCCATTAATCCAAATTATTTCCATTTTCATACTTTTTTTTGACAGGAAGCCTCTTATTTGCCAGCTATTGACACATTGCCTAGACCACACAGTATGCAGAATGAGGTGCTGCTTATGACCATTTGGCTGTCAAGTTGTGGCCAAGTAGCTACAGATGGGTGCAGTGGGCAGGTGCCTAACGTGGTGCTCCGAGAAGCCAACGTCTACCAGGCCCTTGTCACATGGCTTCTCTCTCTGGTGAGTACATAAAAGAAAGTTCTGCATGACTGAGGCTGTGTTTTGCCCTCCAGTGAGTATATAATCCTTCTTGAAATCTCCTTCTTCCAGCAGCTATAAAGCAATGGCTGAACATAGGGGAAATTACGTTCGAACTCACCTTAAAGTCAGTAAATAAAAGCCTTGCTGAGGCCAGTGGGAGCAGGGGTGTGCCTGTAGTTTACAAAGAACGTGGCACAGAAAGTAAAAAATTGTTGAGCCAGACTTATAGTAGTCAAAAATGACTACTGGAAGTGGAGGGCTGTCTGAGTATTATACTTTGTCCTCGGCAAAAGAAGCGAATGAACACAGGTGCCTATTTCTTACCTGTTGTTCCATTTAAGAATAGATCCTTTCTGACAGTCAAGAAGCAATGAGTATTTTTCCTCCCCACCCCACACATTGGCTTCATTCTTTCCCCTGGTTACAGACATTGTCATACCAATACCAATCCATGCACTCAAGGTAGAGTTCACCCAGAGTGGACAGCCTACACAAGGCTTTTAAATCACTTAAACTTCACTTAAACAATATTAATTGTTAATGATATTCACACTTCCATTAAAACGTTGCTAACGTTCTTTAATGTTAGTTCAATACTAATGAAAATTGCTACTTGAACAGTCCCAGAGTCTGAATCTTTCATTCAGAAACTAGTTGGCTCATGACCAGCTGCAGTGTGAGCTTCCTTCCCTTGTGTTATTGTCATTTACAAAACCTGAGCTTTGACTTGTAGGAGCTCTCTCCAAAAAAGGTACCTCGGATTCCAGGGCTTGGTGTCACTCAACTGAGACTGTAAGGTCAAATGTTGTGGTGGACTTTGTGCCCAATAGAAGCTGGGTAAAATCCACCAGTTGATTTCACACAGGTTCTCACACAGCTGTTTTGTAGCAATGAAAAAGTCTGTGTTTCTTTAATTTAAAAAAGTGGGAAAGTTGAGGCTTTTTTAGACCAAATTGTCACCTGGTCATAATCTCTGTACTGGTTCACTGGCTTCCTGGCTCATGTAAATCAGCATATCTTTATTGACTTCATTGGAGATAATGCTGATGTCTACCAGGTGAAAACACAATCCCCCAGATGTGAGTGCTCCCCAGTGGCAAAGCTGCTGCAGAAGTTCCCACATGAATCCAGTGCTCAAAGCAGTCATGGACTTGGTAGTGCTATTTTGAGTGGTGCACTGACCTATGCAACAGTGTGAAAATCCACTCAGGCCCTCACTGAGAATGTATTTCTGAAGGCATTTATCTCCCTGGAAATAGTTTTGGTTTATATGTGCAGTAAATAGCAGAGCTGTTATACCATCACCACAACCTCTAGAGGGATTAAACCATGAGAACAAGATTTAGTGATTTCTGTATTCACCAGAATCCTGGGAAGGAATTATAGCCGTGTAATTCAAACTTGCCTGTCTCTTCATGTAGTGTGAGAGCTGGTTCAGGCATCTCTGCCTCACGTGGCTGCTGTTCCTTTCACTTGGCTTTGCTGGTTGCCTGTGTCTGACTTTCCCATAGCCTTCTTCATCCTGTTCCCCAGGTTTCAGGATGTTTTGCAGCACTACAGTGCCTTCCAAGTTTGTTTCAACTATCTTTTCTGTCTTTTTTTTTCTTTTTCTACTTTGTAATAAGGTTTCTCATGTATTCTGTGTGCTAAAATGCAACGTGTTCCAGCATGCTTTGAGCAGCCTTATGAGCCAATGTCCTGCTGGAGTCCTGACCCTGGAACTAAACTGATACGATAAAAGATGTCCAGTGTTCATCTTGGGGTTGGCAGAAGCTACTTTTTACTCTCCTTGTTTTGGATCAGATATGTATATTGGAAAATAGAATGTTTGCCTCCCAACACGTGTGCACTCAAAAAAATATCCATCAAAAAGAAATCACCTCGGTTTAACTAAATGTTTATTCACTGGATAGGGACCAGTGGGGTATTGGCTATTAGTGATCACTACCAGGGAAGGCAGAGGCTTGATAAGGAAGCCTGCACTAGCTCAGAATGGCATAATCACTTAGCATTGATTTTTGAACTGAAATTGGGTTGATCTCATTATCATTAATAAAGGCAGCACATTGTGCCTCTGTGACAAGAACAGTGCAACGTTGACAGGGACTCTGTTCCCATTTCTTGCTAGGCTAGGGAACTGATGCACATTCTTTCACATAGTGAAACTGGTGGAAGTCAGAGCTTGCAAGTCCTCATTGAGAAAATAAATCTTATGACTTATCGAAACCTACATGTTATTCCTATTTAAGTTGGTCTTTATTGATTTTTCTACTGGCTAAACAACAGCTAATCCACTAATCGAGCTAGAGCACTCCCTGGATTATTGTATGTTATGGGGATCTACTCAAAAGCAACAGAGCAAGATAAAGGGTTATTTTCAGTCTCTAAATACAGCTGTCTAGAAAAGAAATGATGTTCATATGAATTTACAGGTGCCTCCTGTGAAAATAAAAGATGGACCTAAAGCTCCATTTCGGGTGGTGGGGCTGCAGCAGGCCTGGCAGGAGGATGGCTTGGCCCTACATGCTTGTTTAATGCCAGCAGATGAGTCTTCAGCCCAGAACAGCACCACGATCCAGAAGAGAAAAGTGAGTAGCAGTATTCATACTTGCTAGTTATGCACAACAGCCACAAGCAGTTGCCACTGTTTCTGACTAAGGACCAGGCTTGGATATGCCAATTCATGCTCAAATTTCATCAAGCTAGGCTGGAGCAGCATAAGTACTGCTCTAAATTAGAATGGGGGAACAGCCCAGTACTGTGGGAACTGAAAGATTGCTTACAGCTAATTGCCAGCTCAAGCTGTCCTCAGTTATGCTGGATTTAGATTACATGCAGATGAGAAACCAGCTCTCTATGGCATAGTCTTTTGTCTCTGCTGCTCATTAGCTGTTAATATATTTTTGGTGGCTGTAACCCCACAGTGCAGAAATTTGACTGGATTCAGAGGAGACATCTCTTTGGCACGTATCGTGGTTTTTGCTCTTATATTTAAATCATGTGAAGAGTGTGGCCTACAAGAGGAGAATATTATCTTGCTGGTTGGCTCCCAGGGGCTGGGGCCCAGAGGCAGGACCTGAGACTCTGTTCCCTGTGCTCTGGTAGGCTATAGAGTCTGTGCTGTGCAATAGAACACCAGGCTGAAAGGTCTGGCACACAAACTGAAGATCTAGCACATGGAGGTGGCACAGTATCACACGGGGCATGATATGAGCTTGTGTCCTAAAAACAGCAGAGCTATGAAATAGCAGCTCTGGGCCCTCGTTTGCTGGTTCTGTCTTTTCAGAGAGATGCAGGCTGGGACTCTGAGCATCTTGTTCTCTTTTCATTTTTGGAGGCAGCTGGTTAGGTATTATTGCTACTCTTGCCTGGTAGAAATCCCTGTCCAGGTAGAGCTGACTCTTGCTGGAAAACAGACCCAGGTATATCTGGGCAGCAGAGATCCTTGTGTACCCCAGCACTCCAGTGGGCCGCTTGCTTGAAGAACTCTCCTGTTACTGAGGAACCTTTGAGATGCTGGCCCTGTGCTCTGTTGTGGCTGGTGAGTTACTCTCAGGTGGCTCAAAGCAATACTTGTGGCTTTATGAGATGGTAGTGGATTTTCTGCTCTGTTTTTGCTGGCCTCACCCCTGGTGATGTTACCAGGAATGCGATGATTGATGTGCTCATTCTTGACCCTTCCTCTATGCTGAAAAGCCCCTGTAGGACCCAAGAGCAGGTGGTCTTAGGGGGAGCCCCAGGTATCTGAGTCACCTGCTGGTCACATCATGGGAAGTTGAAATGGAAGAGGGGGTGTAAACATGCTTTCAAAATGCACTTAAGCTTCCCCTACTCAGCTGCAGCAAGGATGCTCCACTCGCAGCTGCCTGCCTGTGAGCAGCGAAGATTACGTTTCCTGTGATGGATCATAAAGCCTGGAGTGTGGCAGCTGTGGCTCCAGTGCTCCTGCAAGGAAATGATTGATGCTGACAACAAATGTCATGATTAAAACACTACCAAAAAAACACAAACAACCTTTCTGTTAGTGTCTGAGTACCTGTCGGCAGAAGCAGCAGGGCTGGGGAGACTGGAACAGGGGCTTAATGTTGATTTCTGTCTAAGGAATTCAAGATGTTTGCTCTATGAAGCAGAGAAAATGGAGAAACAGAGCCTGACCTGCCTTCTGTCCACTCGCCTTGTTGCTCTCTGCTGATTTCAGCTGAGGGGTTGGCCAAAGCTTCAGAATTACTGAGCACTGAATGTGCTCAAAATACGCACCCGGTGTTATGGAATCAAACAGACTTTTGAAGCTCAGGCTGCTCTGAGCTTGTGGCTGAGCGGGGAAGGGTGGTACCACAGGTTGGTGGAATGAGCCATCCAGAGTTTTCAGTCTGCATTTACATCAGAAATGCTGTTCTGCTGCCCTGTTTATGGTTCCTGCCACTGCAGCTGGGTTCAGCCGTACGCACAGCTCCCAGCACACCCGGCGTTTGGACCCTGTTCCTCCAAGCAAGACTATGTGTGACTGAGGTTTCCTCTCATTAGAGGCTCTACCATATGTCTTTGTGGTAACAATGACTTTTGTCAATTTTGCTTTCCTGAGGCATTTGTAAAGCTGCTGTTCTTTCCTCAGCAGAGATTGAAGCCGATAGGAACAACAAAGTCTTTCAGAAATGTCAGCCACAGCAGAGAGGAGGCAAACAACAGCAACTAGTCCTAACTGCCCATTCCTCCCCTCGAGCAGCTTCAACTGTTGTTGGAGAGAAATGTCATAGATTTTACACTTCACTCTTCAGCCTTCAGTCTCTTGCTGTTAATGTACAGTGTTGTAATGGTTAAATTGGGTAACAGAACTCTGTTGTGGCATTTACTGGTTCTTGCCTGTCTTTGTGTATCTGTGCTCATACCTCATAATAACAGCAAAATTACATTGTCTATGGATTTTCTTCAGATCATAACATGAATATGATTTTATGGCAAACACGAGATTCCTAGTCTAAGAGCTGAAGGACCTCTCTGCATCAATAAGGCAAAGTTTCACTTTCCCCAGCTTGCCCCACTGTTAATTCCCACCCCTGGTGTGATTAAAGCATGCTGAGTGCATTTATCTTGTTGGCTTTGATGTTAATTGATTCTGTGGCTTGTTGCCTGCTCTAGGGTCACAGCTCTGATGGTGGGGTACAGTTCATCACCGAGGACTGGCCCAAGGCAGCCTGATACTTTCATCTTACTACAGGTTGTTGCTGGGATTTTTTGGTATTTTAGTTTGTTGGGTTTTTTCCCCAGTTACTAGTAACTGGAGCTGAGTTACATTCCAGACCTCTAAGCCATCAGCTCTTTGTTTACTGGCCACTTTGCTGTCATCTGTGTGTCTTTTACTGTTTGTCACATTGTGTTTCTCTGTCCTAGGGTTTAATGGTTATGAATACAAATGTAGTAGTGGTTTCTCAAGGCAAAAGCTCCTGTTCTTAGCAGATCACTAAGCCTTTTGGCTTATTCAACTAGGACGGCATCTATTCCTGTATCAAAGGTTCTGCTACATTTCCTCCAGTTTTTTGGCCTTTAATTTGTATTTTTTATTTCTGTCCCCTTCCAAATAAGGGATAGAATTGAGGCAAATTTGACCATCCCTGCATAGTTTTGGTTTCTTGACTTGTTGTCAGAACAAATGCTTATACACTCACCTCTTGTAATTCTTGCGTGCTGATAGACAAGCTGCAGTTACAACATGTCTGATGGGAATTAGATTTGTACAGTGTGTGCTTTCTAAGAATCTACTAAGCATTCCCAATTAGGCGCCTGAGTGCTGTGCAACGTGGCTCCTGTCTGTGCACTTCCATCACTTACCAACTCTGTGGTTGCTCAGAAGAGCTCGCAATCTCCGTCATTAGATTTGAGGCTTTTTTGCAGACTTTTCCTGCTTGAGCTTCAATTTCTAAGTGCAATAATAGCTGGTGTAGGGAAGGTTCTTTGCATAATTGTTGATTGTGTTAATTTCTAATGGGGTCTTATTGAGGTCACTGAATTTGTTCTCTGAAATTTCTGCTAATTAAGAACCAACCTGGAAGAACAAAGGGGCTTAGAGGGGAGGTTAAATGATGGAGAACTGTAACTTAGCAGTGCAGTATTCAATATTAATGTGTCAATATTAAAATGAGTATCAATCTTCAAGAAAATCTTGAAATTAATAAATATTTTCATTTATATCTCTATGAAACCCTTTTCAAATTAATGTTTTGTTGTATTGGGCTGTTTTATGGTCCTGTTTATGGTGTTTTCTCCCTCTTTAAGTGTGATATGTAATCTCCTTTGGGGTAATGTTTGTGGGCTGGTGGATGTCATGCACAAGTTATTTTATGCCAATGCAGCCAATGGATGATTTCTATTAACTCACCAGTCCTCATCAGCGGTGGAGTTCTTATAGCTGAGCAGTGTGAGTGTGTCGAGAGCTCGGGTGGAAGGGTGATGCTGCTGATCTCCCAGCACCTTCCCCAAAGGGCACTTTGAGTCGAGTCTATGTGGAGGCTGGTCCCTGAGTCATGGGGTGAGCCCTTCCACAGAGCTGATGGGTGTAACTCACTGCTGCAGACAGTATCTGCTCTTGAGTCCTATCTCCTGGGTCAGGAACCCTGATAGTATTAGGACCTTCAATTCTGTCTTTGGACCTGGGATTAGAGACTTTGTAGGGTGATACCAGGATGGTGGGATTGCGCTTTCTCTGGGTGAGGGGACAAGGTTAGAGCTCTGGATGCAGGGTGTGATGGCTTGGGAGGTTGAAGGCTCTTACTTAAGGGGTTTGGTTTGGAGAATCTGAAGTGCAGCTGATAGCAGATGCATGAAGCATGATGGTTGCAGACAGAGAGCTGCTACAAGTGCATGGTACAGAACAGAACGTTCCTGAGGCCATCATCAATGCTTTTTAACCATTGACTCTTTGCAGGCTGAAGATGATCTACAAGGAACAACTGTTTTTTACCAGAAGACTTCTGCATTTCTGGCCTGTACGTGGCTTCCAGATGTTGTCTGGTGGAGGGCAGAACTGGCCAATTGCTTCCAAAACCAGCTGTGTCCACTTCTTCAGGAAATTCCCCCTGTCCTGCTCAGTTCCATCACTGCTGTTAGTCCTGATCCTCAGGTACTGTACAGAAATGCTTGGCCTCCCTGTAATATTTTTTCTCATTAAGTCCAGTAAAAGTTCTTGTTCTTCCAGTGTTAACAGCGATTCTCATTTGCTTTAGCTAAGGATTTAAAGAGTTTGAAAACAAATGCTTCTAAGCAGCGTAGATTTCCACTGAAGTGTATGAGATTACAAGGACATAGCACCTCTTAAAATCAAGTGCTTAAAATCACTTGTCTGCATAGAGGTGTCTGCAAGAACATTCACCTTATGCTGTCTATAAGTAGAATGATAATTAACTTTTTCCACTTCTATCAGGTTAGCGAGTGTTCCATAACAAATATTCAAGGGAATGAAATGTTACAAGAATTCATTATGCTTGCTGGGGGAGTTTATTCCTTGAGGGCATCCAACATTGCTTTCGGGCATTCAACAGCCTCTCCTACCTTAGTGTAAATATTTAGACCAGGTTTTCAAAGGAGCTCTGAATATGATCTGATTTCCATACCTTTTGAGGGGATGCTCTACTTCTTTCTTTCCCATAACGTCACCAGCCATTGGACAATCGTGGTCTTTTCCCCATATTTTCTAAATCAACAAAAACCTTGAGACACAATTCTGGGGAATGGTCAAGGCTGCAGTTCTGGTTCACAACAAAGTTTAGTTCTGAAAATAATGTAGCATGGGAACTTTTCTGCAATTTCAGCCAGATCTGGGGATTACTATTATTCTGTGTGAATCAATGCCATGAAAGCTTAGGGGCTTAGCAGTGCGCTTAGCAATTTGCCTAAAGGTTTATCCCACTTCTGTGGAGGAAAAGGAGGCTTAATGTTGTTGATTTGCAGTCACTGTAGCATTCAAGTAGAAGCAAATGCTATAAAGCAGTCTGACGCACTTGTAAAAGATAAATCTGCTCTACGCTTTTAAGGCATAAAATAAGGCATCATTTAAAACAGTCAGGGCTTTTATGCAAATCCCTTATTAGGGGAATTACAAATCATTAGAAATTAAACAGCAAGATAGCAGGCGCTTTCTGGGGCTGGATCTTTGCCTTGATGCAAGTCAATTTAAAGGCTGCATTCTCTTCCTGAGTTCAAATACTCTGTGCCACCCAGGTTCCCAGGCCTGAATTACACTGGGACCACTCTGTATCTTGGTTATTTGGTAGATGTATCTTGCAGTTAAACAGAAAGGCTGATTTCTCCATGCAAGGCACCATGAGCCAGGCTCTCAGCAGGCAGCAGCTAACCCTGTTGACTGCCCTGAAGCTTTACAAAGTGGTACCAACTGAGAACGTTCCCAAGCGTCATTAAAATACAACCAGAGAGTTCTGCATGGAAAATTCAGTGGTGTGTTCTTTTAACTTCGTTGATTCGAAGATTTTGTACAAGGCTGGTGATCCATGCTTGCTTTTTATATATTTATATTTATTTATTTCGAGGTGGTGTATACAAAACTAACTAGACCAAAGGACCTGCTACTCTGTGTAGGAAAAGCAGGCAGTGAATACCTGGGTTTGCTCCAGGTAACTTATAGTCTGAGACAGAAAATCCTGACAGGTTGATGAAACAAATGGGTAGGAGTGGAGCGAGAGAGAACATCAAGTAAAATTGCTGCCTACTTGTGTGCCAACTAGCTCTGTGTATGGTTTTATGAGCAATTGTTAGCAGTGATTGTAATAACCTTTAAGCACAGTGTTTGTTAGTGCATGAGCTGATGTCTTGTTTTCAGTCAATTGCTCTGGTGTTGCTTCAGTCTGTTCTGAACCCCAAACAGATTGCTTTTCGGTTTTCTTTGAGGCTTTCTCACTAATGCTAAACATGCAGCCTATGAACCTGCGGTAATTCACTTCTGATACCAAGAGTAAACTCCCAGTGCAGTCATTAAAACCCCGGGTTAGGTTGGGAATGACATAATCCCTGTGAAAGTTATTAACTGCAATGTCCCTTGTCAGCAAAAAGAGGATTTCTTCATTTTAGCATAAAATAAAAGTACTTTCTCCTGTTAAGACTTAGGTTGCAAGTGTTAACCTCAGGGGTGCAGACAACATATGCAGCCAGTGTTGGTGCTGCTTTTCTTCTGCTTGCTTGTTCCATTGTGGCACGCTGGATTTCTCTGGCTCTCTCTCACTTGTTCTGGACACTGGGACATTTGCCCAAAGGGCGCAGCCCCTAACATTCACCATCTTTTTGGTCACCTTCCAGAGCATCTCCTTGAGCTCCCACCCTATGCAGGTGCCTACCATGGCAGGAGTCGGACAGTACTGGGTGGGTGATTGTGTCAGTGAGGTTTCAAGGAAGGGAAACCTCCAGCCCTAAGTCAAGGTGAATGAGATTATTTTTTTTCTTTCAGTTCCAGAAAACTGCTTCTGTTGCACCTCCTGGGAGCAGTCTCCTATTTGCTGCTCCTTTAGGTAGTTTCCCTGCCGACTTCCAGCCCAAGGGTTGTGTTTTCTTTTTTGAGACAATAGTACTGAGTAAGGGCAGGTCTACACAAAGTTCCCTCCTCACTTTCCACTTAAGCAAAGCTCCATTTTAATTTTTTTTAATGCAGTTTTGGCTAAGCATAGATAAGAATTCCAGAACTGGATCCAGGGAGTTAAATTTGCCCTGATGTTGTAACTCGGTGCTGCCAAAAACTTCAAACAGCACAGACTGAACTACTGGGAAGTTTGGTGCACAGGAGTGGACTCACAGAAAGTACAGTTGTTCTTTAATGTGGGATTTCAGACTTTTGGGATATCCCTGCTGGAGAGTTGATGACAACTGTGTTACCAGGGGAGCTCTAGGTGTGCACTCACACAAGCTTTGAAAGTTGTGAACTCTTTTCAAGCACTGGAATAACCATGTAGCAGAAGAGCTGTGCTTTGCTGAGAAAATTGGAGATTGCTGTTTCACGCTGTGAAAAAGCAGACCCAGATGCATCACTGTTCAATTAAGGCACCTAATTTCAATGTGTGATTGCCCTACCTCTGTGTATAGTCTCTGAAGAGGGAGTGAGAGGCATTTCCAGAGAATCTTTCATCTGTGGATCTCTGTGTTAGCATGAGCTCAGCGAGAACAAGCTGAATAGAATAGAGTTTGAATGCTGTGACATTGTTTCCTTGACAGGTATCATGGCCTTAACCCTGCTGAGTGACTTCAGCACCTTCATCTGACTTTTACTGTAACTTCTTGTAACTTCAGTGCTAATGAGAGACTGCTCGGAGAGCTGCTGCTTTTCACCCAGCTCTCTTCAGACCCTTGGCTGTGTGGGCATTGCCTTTCACACATCTCAGACTGTAATAGCTGGTGGTATGCTGTGGTTCAGTGCCTCATGGTGCTGGCAATTATGCTATTTTGATTTTGGGCTATTGCCCCGTGTGTTCTTTTTCTCCTCTCATGCTGGGTGAGAAGCAGCAAGCTAGCAGCTTTAAGCAGTACCCAAGCCAGGCCATGTAATGTTTTGTGGGTGGAGGGTGCAGACTGGGCTACCTGGAGTGCAGCACAATTTGCCCAGCTGTTAGACCTCATCCACGTGTTGCTGCAAGCTCTCAGATTTAGTGTGTGGCTCCAGGCTGTGCTATTCACCCCCAAAGCTTCTGTGGAGTCTGATGCCAAAGCTTGAAAGACTTGATTGTTGTGCAGCTGAAGCAGGCATTAGGGAGGGATAAAACACCCAGAGCAGCACCCCCGCGTCTGCTTCCCCAAGCCAGACCCAGCAGGATGCTTAGACTTGGAGCGTGGCAGGTGCCAGCTGCTAAGGCCAGCAGCTTCATGGTTTGAAACCCAGGCTAAAGTTGCAGAACAAGAGGTTCAAAAGGACTGGTTCATCCTGCCCTTTGCTTCCCAAATCTTGCTCCTGTGTTGGCTTTATCTGAGCTGGTGCTAAGGGCCAGGTCTCCCATGTCTGGCACCCTGCGTCTGCTGTGCAGCCTGACAGAGCTTTAGTACCAACCTTGGTAAGAGCATGTCATCTGACTGATGATTCCACAGGGATGCGACTCACCTATAGGCAAGACATTTGTCCTGGGGCCTCATCTATAGGCATTTATAGAAATTAATCCATAGCTGCAGACATAAAATAGCTGCGTCTTCATGAGTCAAAAGGGGGAAGGTGACATCCTGGCCCTAGCTGAGCCCTGCTGGATTTTCTCATTGATTTCAGTGGTGCCAGGAGTTCATGCTGTCATTGGTATTTGGAACTACAAAAGCCTAACCTTTAAAAGGAGAAAGGGCTACAATGATGTCTATGAGAGCTGGCACAAAGATGAAGGCATAGCTTGGGGAGGAATAAACCGTTATCATTTTTCATTCTTCCTAAAATTTGATAGCTCACATTTAAATTTACTATCACTAATTATTCCAGAAAAGAGCAGCTTAAAAGAACTATGAAGCTAATGTGCTTAGCCATTAGTATTGTGCATGATGGGCAGAAAGGGTGAATGTTATTGTCTCATCCTTTCTCTTCTGTGTTTTAAGATATCCCTTTCCCTATCCAGAAGGGGCCGAAGGGAAAGCAAGATGCATCTTCAAACTGCCTGAAATACAGACATCAGGACTGCACATCTTCAGTGGCAAAGCTCTTAATTAGCCCTCTCTATCCTCAGCCCTTTTGCTGCTTGGAATCTCCCTACTGTGTTTCCACATTTTTTATACTAAATTCCGTAGCCATCCGAAGCGAGCATGCACAATGGGGAGGGAAGATGTGCAGGAAATAAATTCAGATTTGTGTTAATCTGGATTCCACAAGGAATACTGTGCTAATGCACTGGGATTCATGACAACGGGGAGAGGAGAACTTGCAGAGGATGCTGCCTACTTCAGTGATTTACATCAGACACGAGCCTTGCCTGGTGTTAGCATCGAGGCCTTTGCTGGAGTGAGATCAGTGCTTCCCCTGCTGCCACTGATGCGGTCCGTGGAGTTGAAAGGGAGAAGTTCTACAGATACAGAATTCACAGTCTGTCTCTGGAGGTGGTGGAAGATGCAGCATCTTTCTCCAAGGGTTTTGAGCACTGTCTCATAGTGATAATGGCTGAGCAGACCTTTGCATTGGAAAGTACCTTGCACGTGAGGAGATGAGGTTGTGGAGCACTTAGAAATTCTTCCCGCAGTTTCTCTTTTCCTGCTGTGGCTGGGAAGCAGCCTAGGAGACTCCTTGCAACTTAAAAGACTCTCTTAGATCATCTAACAGCAAAAGCTATTTCTTTGTTGCCAGCAATGAGAACGGAACACGCTGAAAGCAAGAAGACAAGATACTGGACTTGGTTGTGTTTCCTGCATGCAGCTCTGGTCTTCTCTAAACTGTGCTTATTCTTGTTTCTGCTCAGTATTTTACAACACGTTTTTGTTCTGCTGTGCATTTCCTTCCCATTGTGCCTGGCTTCATCTCAGTAATATTGTCTGCAACAAAGCAGGGGCTCTGGGTTTCTTTTGAAAAAAATCGTGCACATTCAATCCTAGCTATGGTACAAATTGGTCTTTCCAGCATCTTAAGGCAGCAGAAATCAGAATTTATCTCCCAAAACAAGTAAGAAAAAGGGTAATTGACAAAAAAAGAATAACTATAAATGCTAGGTTATGGACATGCCCTCCCTTCCTGCTCTTTCTGATCATGGCAGAGTGGATGGAGAGAATATCAGTGCTGTGAGAAGCCCTGCTTTCATATAGCAGGAGGTGGGGGAGACGCAGCCGAGAAAATGGTTATGGTTACATGATTCTGGGTTTTGAAGCCTGTCACAGCATAAGTTAAAATATCCCTGGGGCTGCTGAAACTGCTGTTGGCTGACTGTAGGGTACTTTTCCTCCCTGGTGTAATGCCTTTGCCACAAGGCATAAGATTATTATAGTGCTCTGAGTCTGCAGAGCCTTATGGGAGAGATATTTTCAGGTAGGTCTCAAAGGCTGGACTGCCTCTTCACCATTCTGCACAGTGCTGAGGAGGGAGTCTCCTCTCCTCCCCACCAAGAGACAGGTCAGCATTCAGACATGATGTATTGGCCAGCCTGGGAGAGACTTTCCAAACTGCTGTGTGTGCACAGAAGCTTTACAGCTGCTGTGATGTTGTTGGAGGCATGAGGGAGGAACCAGTCCTGGGGTTGAAACCAGTACCATTTGCACGTGTACCTTCTCTCTCATTGTGGAACATTAAAAGCAGCACCAGAGTATCATGAAGATAAATAGTGTCAAAATCAGCAAAATTATTTCGATGAGTGGGGTCCTGCAGCTGCCTGCTGAGGGTTGCTCTGCTTTAGATATGAAATAGGGCTTGTCTCAATATTGTAACAGCTGACTCGTTGCATTTCTCCCCTAGGGTCATGGCAAAGTTGCCTTCTTCGTATTTTCCCTGTGCATTGCATAGGAAGGCAGCGTCAGGACTTCTCCTGCCCTGACACATCTTGGCTAGACTGGGCAAAGCAGGAGCTTTGCAGCCATCTGTGTGCATTTTCTCAAGAGGAAAAGGATTTTGTAGGAGAACTAAGACTTCTCAAGCTTCATCTCCTGTTGCTTTGTGAATTCACATTCGGGCTGGTTGCTAGAAAACAGAAACTGACTGATCACAGTAGGAATTTCCCACAGGTCTTGATTCCCAGCTGTGGCCAGATCCCTGCTCTGGCAGGCAGGGAGGCTGACCATGCAGCAGCATGCCTGGGATCACAGCTCACACCATGGCACTTCCAAAGGTCAGCTTTATACCCTGGATTCCCCAGCGTGCATCCTCCGTGTCCTGTCTGAGCCTGGATGATTATTATAAAGGTTTCTATGGAAATGTAGGCTGGAGTTGGTTTGTCCCTTCACATTTGTCCCTTCTCTTTTACTTTTTCCTGAAAGTTCATAGACTTGACATTTGCTCAAGGAACAGCTTGGATAAATAGAAGACCAGGGTCTTGCTGCACTCCCATCTTGTAGGGCTCGTCTGTGCTCACTGCTTTGTGCCAGCGTTGCGTGCAGGAGCTGGCATCAAACATTGGAAACAAAGAATATCTTCTGTTTTCTTAAATCAACAATTTCTTCCTTTTCCTCTGATGTTTTATTCCACAGCAACCAAGTGTAATATCTCAAGTGGAGGCTGGTGAACGAATCGCAAGACAAAATGGACAAATCCACCAGAGAGATGCCAAAGCTCTTGGTTTGGTGTAGTTGTGTTGACTGAAACAGGGTGAAAAGTGAAATCCCCAGTTCTGCTTTCAGGCAAATATCACATGAAGCACAGGAAACAGAGGAAAGAGAAAACACAAAGGGTTACTGAAGCAGAAAGGCAGGTGTCGGGGGGGGTTAATATTATTCAGATTAATTTCATTTTCTGGTTGTTGTTTTTAAACCTTTGTAGGATGGTATGAAGTGCTGATCCTTTGCCAAGCAGCACAAAAAAAATATCTCCTAGGTGATTATAAAATTAAACAGCATTATATGTACCTCATGATCCAGAATGGATGTTTCTTCAAGCAGTATTAGTCCATTTTCTATCCATAATAAAAGTTTCTGATGAGACCATGTTGAAATTGAATTTCTCTTTTACTTCTTGTAAAGGTCTGTCCACCTGAGATGAGAACAGAATTAATGTCTGCTGCAAATCAGAGTCTTTCAAAATAGTGAAGCTGCTCTGAGATGCACCACCTGAGCCCACCTCAAAAGGGACTTTTTTTCTTTTTTTCCCAGTCTTGGAATGAATCTTGCCCACTGTGAACTCTGCCTAAATGCATCTGTGTTTGGAATGTTCAATATGGGCATAGCTGCAAACACCACTTCTTCCCAAACCAGAATCTGACAATCATGACTTTCAGAAGCTGCATTTGTTCCTGGACTATGGAGTTGCTTACTGAGCATGCAGTCGCAGTGAATTCTCATGAGTGACACATCCTTAGACTTGCACTTGTACAAGTTGCTTGGCTGCCCAGAAAATGTATGAGAAACAAAATAAGGTGCTGAGATTGGGAAATGCTACACTTCTGTACAGCTGTGACCTAAATGCCAGTGTCTAAATGCTTGTCCATGAGGATGTGGTACAATAAGATTTGCAGATATGTGTCACTTGTGGTGACATGAGCACAGAAGAAATGTCCTATTTTGGTTTCAGGCATGTAGATGTTCAAGCAATTCTTTCCCTACTCTTCTGTTTGATTAGTTAATTAGAGCATTCATTTAACGAAGCTCTTTCTTGCTGGATGTTCAGCACAATTGTGGAGAACGAGGGTCTAAAGCTGCTCAGCCTGGTCCTGCAATGCTTTTTACATGCAACTCCTGTTCACATCAGTGGGTACTCTGCATGGTGGAGGGTCACTGGGTTGGACTCTGGAATGTTCAGTCCCTCGGGAAGCAGTTGCAGATTCATATTCTTGGGATATCTCTTCATTGGAGCCAGTGGTACAGTTGTAAGAAATCAAATGATAGATGAACAACCCTGGAGTTTAATGCATTAACGTGCATCCTTATGTCCTCTCTAGCCACAAAATACCATTTTTTCCCTAGCCCTTTATTTTGAGGGATCAAGACAACATGCAGGTAAGAGATGTCCTTTGTGTGTTGCAGGCTGTGGAGAAGGTGTTTGCGGTGCCAAATGGATTTTACTGGCAGACAGTTGAGACTGATGAAGAATACTTTCCTGAAAGCAGCGACATTGAGGCTTGCAGAGACACAGACACTGAGGTACAAAACCCAAACCTCTCCTTTCTGCCTTGTGGGATGGTGTGGGAAGTTGAGAGATGATTAAGTGACCTGGAATATTTCAATCTAGAGGTTTGGCACAAATACTGATCTTGGAATATTTCTCACTCAGACCTAAATATATCAACTGAGTATTTTGTGTCATCAGTATTGATGTGCTGATTGCTCTGAGCCACAGAAGGTTAAACTAGGAAATGTGCAGGTTGAGGAAATTGCTACCAACCAGGTGCAAATCAGAAACAGTTGACAAAATTTTGATAACCCAAAGCAGCTGGACTGCAAGCCAGTACACAACATGACATCGGTTTTAAACTTGTGCTCACAAACATTCAAAACAATTTGGGAAGCCTCTGATGCTGTCTGCCTGACCTACAGTACCTAGTAGGAAGTAATTCTACTTAGTTTACCCCAGAAGAAGAGAAGTTTAAGGTAACTTAAGTTACCTTGTATCTACCTGTGTTTAGGAATGCATACCAAATGTGCTGGACCTCCACCCATGTGTGTTAACTTGCTAGCCATGGTCACTCACCTTTCTTAGCTCTGTGTGACACAAAGCACAGCGTGTTTGATCTGACAGGCTTCAGTTCCCTGTTAGCACTGGTTCAGGGAGATGTTGGATATACTGAGTTCTTCCTGAACATACAGCAAGCCTGAGCAGTTGCTGTGAGTGTGCCAGGCTTGCTCCTGGGAGGTGCTTCATGTCCACAATTAGGATGCTTGGTGCAGTTGGGAAATGCCTTGTGTCTTCATTACAGTTCCTGGGCTTGCCTCAGGAATGCAAGGCAGGCAGGGTGCAGTCCCACACGACCCAAGCAAGAAGAGCAGAGCAGGTCCAGTGGCAGTGATCAGGCTCAGCCAAGAATCCATCCTGATGAGCCAGAAGCCCAGTGGCTTAGGCTAACTGCCAGAACCAGAGACACGTGAGGCTGGCTCAAGGCAGACCTGCACCAAAGCTCAGATAGAGACCAAAGCCAAGCACCTGGCTCCTAAGCAAAGGGGAGACAGGCAGTTACAGAGGTTTTGTGCTGCTGGAGAGCTGCATTGTCAAAGCTGGCTCTGAGCCTGGGCAGCCAAGCCCCAGGGACTCTTGTGGCAGTACAGAAAACACTTCCTTACTGGCTGCTGCAAATATTGGGTTAACATCAGAAGCTAGACAGACTAAAGAAATAGAGCTTTTATTCCTAATTAGCCCAATTCTTAATGATTTGTGTAAATTTATATCTTCATTTATCATGATGGTATAAGCCTCGTAATGTGTTTATGGGGGAGTAGCATTTCATTTAAAGTGTCCAATAGTGATGAATTCACTTGGCGTTCGCCGCAGCCATAACGCTGGCTGCTGGGGGTACCGTGGTGTTGCTCTAGATCCAGGAGAGCTGTACAGAAATTTGAGGCCAGTACAATCATGCTTGTCTGATCTGCAGCCAGACGATTGATTACCCACAGCACCACACGACTTCCTATCATAAAATGCTTGCTTTTTGAAACAATATGTTTCTTCTGATGAGAAAGTAATAGCAATTTGCTTCCCGTTGGGGTACAGACCTTCACTGTGTGTTGGTGTGTGTTCTCTTACGTGCCAGGATGGGCTGAGTTAGATTAGTCTGGTGAAGAAGATTTCAAATTGTAAATGTGGGACAGTACCAGTGATGTGTCTGCCTTTTGATATGTTTTTTTAGTGTTGATGTTGGCATTTTTGTGGCTATGAAGAAACAATCAGTTGGTCTGTTATTATTTAACCATCTTCCTGTAGTACACAAAGTTCACCAGCAGCTTCGGTTTCTGCCTTAGAGAACTTGCAGGTTTTTTATAAGTGTGTTTTTATGACAAAATGCACATTATATCAGCAGAAATAGATTCAATCATTAATTATAGATAGTTATGATTCAATCTGAAGCTAGAAGCCTACTGTGCTGAACTGCATGTAAACATAAAAGAAAGCTTCTTTAGCTCTTACAATGTAGCTAAAGCATGGGAGCTAAAGGTGAGCAGAGGAGATACAGCTGTGTGGTCATTGAGGGCTTGGAAGCATTTGACTCATCTATCCAATGTGCTCTTGCTGTTCAGGTTGCCATGGTACTGCTGTTTGAAACTCTCTTCCAAAGTCCCCTTGCTACCCATCACGTGTTGCAGCTGGTACTCAGTGCTGGTCTGGATGTCTGTGGACTCCGCCTGCTCTATCCCCTGCAGGATGTGCTGCTCTCTAGCTCAGGTGAGGTCAAGTTTTCCTTCAGAGATTCCATCACTTGATGATAATAGGTGAAGACAAAGAGCTGTACTTGTACTAAGGTGAAGAGTGATGTGATGCTGTCAGCATGGGTGAGAGGGTATCAGATGTACACAGGTGTTGCTTTGTCAGCTCTTTATATATTTCCCAAAAGAAATTATTAAAAGATCTTGGGCTGTTTTTTTCCTTCTGATTCCAGTGTTGAATATTCATGACTTGAATTTTTAACCCTTGATACATTTTTGTGTCTCAAACTGCTTTAGTTGTTCGTTTGCAGCGATCTCTCCCAGATTGCAGTGCCCTAAGCTCCAGGGTTAGATTCACGTGAGTTAAATATGCTAAATTAGTTCCCACTACATTTCCTGAAGGTTTTAGCTGCAGAAAATCCAACCTCCCACTTCCACAATTCCCCTCCCATCTCATTGCCTATGGAACTACAGGACCATGGGCAAAAGTACTGATCTGACCATGTAATTACTGATCCTGTAATTGCATTGGCTGATAAGCCATCACCAAAATGTCACATTTGCCTGTCAAAGATGGTCCAAGATGGGAGACCAAGAAGATGAGGCAACAGAAGTGATATGGGTCTCTGAACTCAAATCATTAAGTCTTTACCATTAGACACCAATGTTTTCAAATGTTGATGTGTACCACTCAAGTCTTTATTCTTTCCATTTGTGAAATAGAGATAATGAATCATAGAACATGTTGAGTTGGAAAGGACACTCTGGGATCATCAAGTCCAACTCCTGTCCCTGTGCAGGACCCCCCAGGGTCACACCATGTGCCTGAGAGCATCATCCAAACACTCCTTGAACTCAGGCAGGCTTGGTGCTGTGACCACTGCCCTGGGGAGAAGCCTGTCTTAAAACATCTATGGAACATTATTAGTTGCTAATGCAGTATAACTCTGCAGATAACGTAATGCCTGTTGCTCTAGAGTCTAGAGATTGCCTCTGCAGTTGATATTTTAAGCCAAGAAGTTCTCCTGGAAGGTTTGTATGTGACATCATCAGGAACACAGGCAATCCATTTCTCTTGGGGGGAGGTATAGGCAGGCTGAGAGTGTGAGAAATGGGTTTCCTTTTCCTCATGCAGGTGAGTGAGGACCAGCTTAATTGGAGAAAAATTCTCCCATTTCCCTGCCCCCTTTTTACAATTGAAAACAATAGGAGGAGACTGCCCTAGAAATGGGATTGTGGTTGCAGTTGCCTCAGCACTGTACACATAATACTTTCATACTGATAGCTGGAGAAATGAAGAAGGACTCCAGGAATGAATAAGAAAACCATAAAATCACCAGTCATTAGGAGATGACAGGCAGCAGATCTGCTTCAATGCTCTGTACCATGCGCCATTATTTAGGAACATTTTGTATGAAGAGACAATTCATTTGAGCTGAAAACTGCTATGCGAGTTTGTAAATTAGATTTTTACCCTTAGCTTGAAAACCTTAAAATGATTATTTTAAACGTTTCCAGCCAGTTTGTGCATTATCTACCTGCTCTGGAGACTTATGTTCTGGCTTCTGATTCTTATGCAACAATGATGTAATTGAATATGTTTTTAAACCTCAGGGGAGAAAAATCACACACCTTGCTGCTTTTTCTTACTTCTGCAGAAAAAAAGTATAGAGAAGCCAAATCTGCTCTTTTCCTGGGGTTGCTTGCTGGGCCTCAACTATGCTGACAGTAGACATGGAGAAAGGTTTTCCAGAGACGTAGGGAAGAGTTGTTGCAGGAAATAAGGGAAGCCACAGTTCAAGTCCTGGCAGGGAAATAAAGGTGGTGAATCAAATATTTGCCTGGATATGTCATCTTGCAACATAGCACAGGATCTGTGTTCGATGCAGAAGGAAATAATCTAGAAAAGAAGCCCACAGATTTCCAGTTTGTGATCCCCTTCCCAGTTTTCCCATATCTGATGAAAATAACAGAAAACATCCCTTTCCTCAGGCCTGTGTTCTGGTCCTGTCTCCCCTTCAATCCCCTGGCCTTCCTCCTGGGCATGAACAACATCGTGCACAAGAAGTTCAAGTGCTGACTTCCAGTAACTAACCCTGTGCACACTCCTTTCCACAGCAAACTCCAAACCAACTCTTCTTTCTTTAACAGCATAATCTGGGTTTTATTATTGGGTCAGAATGTGCAGCTGGTTGCTAGCATATCACCCACGGGACAGGGAACCAGGAGGTTACTGTGTTGGAGTCTGGCTATGGCAGATCTGAAAAGAGCACTTGAGTGAAATGAATGACCTTTGGAGCTGTTGTTCCATGTTTTAGTCACACAGATGTTTGTCTTTCACAGGAAAGCTGCCTTCTTCTTATACCTCAAAGACTGCCAAGGTGCCACCAGTGCTGGCATTAGCTGTGAGAGGGCCTAAAGCTTGTAGCACCTTGCAGAACATCTTTGGGCCACCTGACCCACAGCTGGCGAGCGTGACGGACGGCAGCTCCATCAATGCCATCTACTGCAGGAGCCAAGAGGAGACTCTTGTCTACCTGCCCCACCTGGACAGCCGTGTGCACCGGGAGCTGTGCCTCTGGTTTGGAGGGAGGGCTGCTGAGGCAGCACTGCATCCTGCTGGCCTGGATCTGGCTTCCCAATGTGACAGAGCAAGGTGATGGCCCTGGATGGTTTTGAACTGTGGTTGTTCCCACAGGCAAAGTGTGACATGGAGGCCAGGCAGCTAACATGCTTTGTCTTTACCCATCAGTCTTCTGCTAAAGGTCTCAGTGAACAGAAGTGCAGAGTGGGCACAAGCTGTCTCCTTTTATATTTCCAAACCAGTTACTACAGTTTGCAAAAGTCCCTCTCTCACAGGACTGTCACCTCTGCAGCACACAGGGGGTGTGTCCAGGTGTCAAGTGTGGGACTCTTGCAGTTGCTTCCCACCCCTTGCTTCCTGGTAGCTAGCCCTATAATTCATCCACTTGAAGTGCCTGCTCTTGGGGCCTCTGTGCTAGATACAGCCTGACTTGAGACCTGCTCTGGCTGTGCCTGGTGCTGGGGAAGGGCTGCAAGGTTTTGTTAAAGCCAGGTCTAGCTTTACCCTATGTCTCTTCCATATCACCTGATCAGAGATAAGGGGCTTCAGATGGAAAAAGTTCTTTGGAGAATTGTGTTAGAAGTGTGTGAAAATGGAGGGTGGCTTGTAAACTCTTTAGCAATCAGCATGAGGAATGCGATCTGGGAACTCAAACCTAAGGACCCAGGAAGCACATTTCATCCTGGGTGTGTCAATGAAGGGCTCTGCTGTGCTCAGAGGTCCCTTTCCTCTGGAGGATCAGAGTAAGCTGGTCATCAGAGGGAAGAGAAGAGGCACTTGTCTTCTTTTGGCTTCTGAAATACAGCCCTCTGGTTGTTCCAAGCACAGTTGGGTCTGGGGCTTGGAGCACGTTTTTTTTTTTACAGAGCTTTATCAAAAGATTTGGCTTAGGGCTTCAAGGAATTTGCACCAACCAGGAGAATATCACACTACAGATCTCCTCTGCCTGGCTGTCACACAGGCCTGTGTAATCCCACGGGATGCCAGCCTCTACACTGGGGTTTTCAGACCCTGGACATCTCCTTTTAAAGTTGCTGAACTGAATAAATGATGCTGTGGCGAAACTCCCCTGCAGAAAGCTCAGACAAGGCCCCATGCCTGCAAGTTCTGGACAGGTTTTCAAAGATCTCGTCTGCTCCTGGTTGCCATGTGGCACACTGTCAGTGACAGCAGGCTACAGATGAGGTCATCTGCAGTCCTGTCAGTGCTTTCTGCAGAGTGGCAAAGTGCACCCATGTAGAATTAATCTGATGCTCATGGAGTATATCAGAGTTCAGTTCTGCTTGGCCATCAGCAGTGACTCCCATAATTTTCACTTGTAAGATTTGGGAAAAAAAAATCAATTTGACAAAGTTTCATTCTCTTTATTTATTTTCCTCAGGGATGCTTTTTTCCTTTTACAAAGATGATGAATTCTGCTGTATAACTTAGCCAGTCCAGGGCAGCACTACATTCTAAATAATGCACTTGTCTTTCTCCTAATGCTGGTAATTTGGTCCATTGGGAGGCAGAAATACAAACTGCAACTCAAGATTGCAGTTTTCAGGTTATACTTGCAAATGCCAGGGTCTCCTGGGAGTGAATGAGCAAGATATATTCCAGCCAACTCAGTAGTGGCCAGGGATGAGGCAGGCAGGTTTGCCTGGGCAGCCTGTGCTTCCCAGACCTAGCCAAACTGTTTCACAGGCTGTGGTTTGTGCGGCTGTCAGTCCCTGGCTTTCAGAACCACACCTTATGCTCACCGTGCCATGATTTAGTCCTTTCAGGTATGCAGGAATGTTGTTCAGGCCAGTGAAACCTCTACCAGACTTGATTGTGCTTGTTGCCCAACCTGAACCTTTAGAACTGGTTAAACTCTGGCCAAAGAACCCAAAGTGAATAGCAACTGTGATGTATCTGTGGGCAGGAAAAGCTCTGGTAACACAGCTTGATATATTTCTTGATTCCCAGATTTCCTTGCTGAGCTGGCTACTTTGCATTAGCTACTTTTAATTGACCGCAGAGAGCCTTGGGAGGGAGGAATAGAAAAAGATGTCCAATCAGAGAGACCTTGATGCAGCTCATGTCCTGGACCAGGGATTGAAATGGCTTTCACAGTAAAGCAGTTTTACCAGAGAAGTTCCTGTGGCCCTGGGTTTGTTGCAGAAAGTAGGTTTAAGTCAGAACCTGGCATAACACCTTTTAATATTTGTTCTTCTTCAGCTCTCAGAGTCCTTCATCAACTAGGGCAGAAGCAGAAAAGCTTGATGTCCAGAACACGGTGCTGTCTCGGCCTCCAGCAATGCTTGTCTCAACTACTAAAGGTCAGTGTTAGGGAATGAATCCTGAGGTTTTATGGTTCTCCTTCACTGGCGATGTTACTTAACTCCAGCTCACCTGTTCCAGGAAATTCTGCCTGCGTGGATTGCTCAGTGCTGTGACCTGGCCAGCTCTAGAGTCAGGAATGACTTTCTAGTGAAACACTGTTGCCTAAAATGAAGTGACAGAGGAATGTTATCACCTCATCCTCCCTGTGGGAGTAGCTGCTAGAGTCCTGTAGGCTGCTTAGATTTCACTAAAGGGTAAAAAAAGAAAAACAAAAAAACACCCCACAGGAAATCTCTGCACATGGGGGCCTGTTCATCAAAGAAACAGTTATGTGAAGACCTGACAGTGTCCTTAAACTGCAGGTTTATCTAATTAAAGATCATCTACCTCGACTGGTGAAGAGTTGATTATAATCATCATGGGTATGAAATGGTTACGACTTCATTCAGGTCAGGACTGACTACACAATCGGAAAGGAAAGCACTTTGTGGGCTAGTGTTAACTGGCTATTCCCCTGCCTCTGCCCAAATGCCCCTTTTCCCTTTGTAGGAGTAGTCTTCCAGCTTCTGAACTCCTACCTAGCTAGCATCAAGCTGCCTGTGTCCAAGGGAAGCGTGCCAAGGTGTGTAGCCCTTCTAACTGGCTAAGGAGGATCTGCTGTAGAAGGCCAATGTGCTGACACTGCTGTCGTGTGGCCTGGCACAGCAGATCTCGGGTGTGAGGGATTTTTAGACAATGCTATTAGAACATTGTTGTCTGGTTTCTACTCCCACAATTGAAGATGGTTTCACAAGGGAAAAAAGCAGAGGGGAGTGGAAGCTCGGCAGCTGTCGGCGAGAAGATGGCAGAAGGAAAGCAGGGTTGGACTGACATAGAAACAAGGCATGGGAAATTCTACTGCCAAAGGAAAGAACGTCTGAGAAAAGAATGAAAGCACAAGCCAAAGAGATGAAAGGAGCAGAAGGTGACAGAGAGGGTGACAGAAAGAAAATGGAGAAAGGAGAAACTCTTTAGTATAACTGGGCATGTTAACTCAGGTGGCTTGGCAGGCAGCCATTGGCACTCTGTTATTTGGGATTGATATTGATGGCAGCTGGTTGCTGCTGATGGAATGAGTCACATTTTCTGCCTCCCCTTCCTTTTATGGCCATTAATGATTCACATTTGATGTGGGCTGCTGAGTTACACCACACCACGTTCCATCTGTATTTGGGCTCAGGAAGTCACTTTCAAGCTTTGCTCATCAGATAGATAACTGTATCCTGACTCTCAGAAGAGGAGCTGAAAATCTGAGCTGGGAGCAGACACCCTATGGGGTTTTAAGGAAAGGAAACATTCACTGGCTCCTTCCATCAGGCCTCCAGCAGCTTCTCTTGGAGACAGGACAATATACCCATGCAGAGCATGCAGAACAAATAGACTGCAGCTCCCACTGGGTGTGTCTGCCCCTTCCCACTGATCAGAGTTTTACTGACCCTAGCAGATATTCTTGTTGATTTGGGATGTGATACCGTAGCTTCTGTGGAAATAATACACTGCTTTTCTTACGCTCTTTTTTTTTAATCTAGGGGACATCATTTTGCTGGTGTCACCTGTGGTATCTCCTCGTGCATACGGTGATGTGATTTCGGTCTGTACGCACCGAGGGTTTGTTCTGCAAGGAGTCAGACAGCTGCAGCTTTCACCCAAGCAAGCTGTTGTGCTGAGCATGACAAAAAGTCAGGTACTGGCCAGAATGCCAGCCCAGTTGTACACCTTGGGTTGCCCATTGTTCTGAAACCAATTATGCTGTGAGCTCATGGATGTGTGAGTCAACACTCCTCTAGTAATTGCTCTCAAGGACACTCATTCTCTCCAGCCAGCATTCATGTTCTCTGTATTGCTGTGAGTAGTACTCTGGTTGCTTTCAGAGCTGTTTTTTTCTTTAGTAGGAAAATCTCACCAGGCCTCAGCCTCTCACTGAGAACAGAAGTGTAAATTCATAATCGGGCCCCCTCCTACTAAGGCAAACATGAATTTTACCATTGATCTCAAAAATAAGCAAGAGCAGGCAGTAGCCCCATAAACCAAAATAACAATTTCTGATCTGCAAATGTGTATTCAGGAGGAAAGTCTTCATCCAAGAGTGATGTTTGATTATGCAGTTGCAGTCCCTCTGGGGCTGCTTACGGCCTTTCAGCATGAAGTTCCCTAGTTCAATGCATTCCAGATGAGTTTGAAAAAGAGCTTTCATAGTGTCAAAAATAACAGCTTTTTCTTTTTCTCTGAAGCTCTAACATGATGGCACATTTGAGTTAGAGTGCAGTTGGCATTTTACAAAGTCAGCCTAAGGAAATAGCAGTAATCAGAAATGCAAGTTTTCAGTCAACTTATGCAAGAAGTCCAATTATTCACTTATGTGAAAAATCACCCAGGAAGCATATGGCACTTTCTTTTACAAAGGAGTGGACCCCTTACTTTAAATCATCATGCTTAGGATTGCCTGCTCTGTCAATCAGGAAATGAATCATTTTGCAAATTAAACTATGCACAAAGCCCCTCTTTTCTGCTTGGTCTGCAATCAAGCCTGAGGAATAATGCTTCCCCTGCCTGTAATATTTTGTAGAATAAATGTAACCTGTGTATGGAATACTACAGCTCAAACAGTCAAATATTTGAAGCATGCCTCTCAATGGCCATTTAAGAAGCAAACAGCAACAACTATTGTTTCAATGTGCTGTTTGGAGCTAGGTGTTCCTGAGATATCACCCCTTCTTTGGGACTCAAGATCATTTTTGCATGAGTGACTTAGGATGGTGCTACATATCAGTTGAGTTATAACTGTTGTGGTTTTAGTCCGGCTCAGTTACAGGGCAGAACATTGTTAAGCCTCTTCCCTGAGGTTTGAATTAAGTTTCTCTGTCTCATGAATAGATGATACATGAACACCCCATTATTGAACGCTACTCTGTCTCAGCTGGTGAGCTGTACCTTGTTATGCCATTGTAACTTTAGCTATTTGCTTGAGCCCTGTAGTGATTACATCTGGATTTAGTAGGCTAATCTAGCCCTTGTTATTTCAGATTGCTGTATTTTGCCCTAGCAAGATTTCAAGTTCACCTGATAGTTCTGCAAGAGGAGAGCTCTCTGCTGAACCACGCACACACTGTCTCGTTTTGTTGCTGAGGAAGGAGAATGCTGGTCATCACATTCCTGCCTTGGTAAAAGGTAATGCTTTCACTGCTCAACAGCCTTGGAAAAGAAGGCTTGCGTTTCAGTGTGTGTGAGCTAAACATTTGAAGTCTAACTATGGCTGTTCTGTTGCAGGGATTATTTGTTGAGCACATCAGGGCATGGTAGTTTTGCTGTATGTATCTCCAGACCAACATGTGAATCAGTCACTACTACGTATCTGACAGAACAGATTGATCTTTGTCTGTTGTTTGATCCTTAGCACTGTTGTCCTCTTGAACTTAGAATCCTAGAGTAATTCGTGTAGGAAGGGACCTCAAAGGGGGTCTCATCCAGCATCCTGGTCAATACGGCATCAACAATGAATTCAGATCAGGATGCTCAGGCCTTTTTTCAGTCAGGTCTTGAAAATCTGCAAGGGCGGAGATTCACCTGCCTTTCTGAGCCTCTGTTCCAATGCTTGACCACCCTTATGGGGAACTGTTTTTCCTTTATGTCAAGTTGGAACCTCCTCTTTTGGAATTCTGAGCCTTGTCTCTTGGCTTCCCTCTGTACACCTCCATAACAGGCCTGGCTTCATCATCTCAGTAACCTCCTCTTAGATATTCTTATCACACAAAGAGGTAGGGTGGTGAAAACATGTCTGTGCCACTGAGCCTGTGCATCTGATCCTGTCAACTTCAGCCCTGAGTTCTATATGCTTGTGACTTCAAGCATCTGGACTGTAGATCATTTTATGTGTAGGGATAGCCAAAAACCAGACAAGTTGCTGCCCCAAATCTT
Source organism: Aegotheles bennettii (assembly GCA_013398125.1). Classification (NCBI taxonomy): domain Eukaryota; kingdom Metazoa; phylum Chordata; class Aves; order Caprimulgiformes; family Aegothelidae; genus Aegotheles; species Aegotheles bennettii. Next base: position 125,931 of record VZRW01009963.1, on the reverse strand, counting down.
CTTACTTGAGTCAGACTCTGTTCTGAGGCTCTGGTTCAGGAAAAGCATTGTTTGATTTTCTTAAGGATGAGCTGACTTTGGTCTCAAGTGGGGAAGATCACAGGCAACAACAATGATCAGTAGGGAACAAAGGAGCTGCCTGTCCCTGCATGCCTCTGTGGGCATGTTGCCTGCAGCAGTAGTTTGTTCCTGCATCTGTTTTTCTGCAACCTCCCCTTCAGACACCACCACTGAGAGAAGAGGATCGCTGTTGATGACCCCTCCATTAACACCACCACAAATAGCTCATGATGGAGACATTCGTCCACTGCCTGATTGCTTCCTTTAATCCATCCACGGTAGAAAAGAACATTTAGAGTTTTGGAAAGAAGAAAAAAGACGATTCAGAGAGTCCTCTGTTTTCCTCCTGAGACTATCACAGAATGTTCTGAACCCATGTACAGACACAGTGGATTAATCATGGCAGACTAATTACTGCATCGTGTCACCTGCTGCCTGTAGACCCAAAAAAGTTGCTTATTAAAGGAGTACAGCTTCTGCTTCTTTTCTCAACTGCTACAGATGATGTTTACGGTGTCCATGTTTTGCACAGGGAAATTTCCACTAGAAATAAATAGGTGGGCACTAGAACAAAGTGTATTCTGGAAAGGGAAAATGTTTTCCTTCAGTCTTGAGAACTTTTTTTCCCCTTTGTTTGTAGACAGATGTTGCAAATGCAGCTTTCCATGTGTTCTGTGAACTGATCCAGAGTGTTACCTTATGCCATATTCCAGAGCCCTGGAAAGAGGAAGCTGATGATCTAGCCACATAAGCTTGGTTTGGCCTCTAGGAAACATAGAGTAGTACTAGGGTTTGAGTGGGATAGATAGCACACTAAGAAGTTTTGCATTTGTAATCAATAGCCCTGAAAAGCAGATTTACTCCCAAAGGGTAAAGGTCTTGTACACTGTTCAGTTTCAAAGCAAGGAAAAATCCAACAATCATTCCTGAAATAGAGCAGATAGAGAGGTGTTCTTTGGGCAATGGGTCTCTGTCTTGAGGAGCAAAAGCCATAAACTTTTATCCAAGCTTTACTTTTTGCCACACACTGAGTTTGGATAAACTGTAATGCTGCTGTGGCAGTGCTGGCACATCCTTTGGTTACTTGTGCCACCTGAATTTTGAAAAGCTGATGGTTGTCAGTGGTACCAGCTCAAATCTCTTGCTGATGCCATTCTTGACGTCTGAGGTTTGCCATCAGCCTATAATGGTAATAATCTATTTCCCATGCTACACCACAATAAGTGTTTGACAGCCTTGTATGATAGGAAGCAATGAAATATATACAAAGTAATTTAAAAAATAATAAGCCTTTAAAACTGTAGCCTGAAATGTTATTACAGAAGGCTGAACCAGTTGTTGTGAAAGTGTATGTACTGTGTGCCAGGACCTTACTGCACTGCCTGTGCATAGCCCAGCCCTCTGGAGGAAGAACAGGAACTGAGAGACTGCTAGCTTCAAGCACTTGGTGTTTGTAAAAGTGGTGTGGAATTGACTGTTTTGCAGACTGGGAGTTGCATGAGCAGAACATGATGTTCCCCTTCAGGTCTGTAATCCAGCAGCACCTCTGTGGCCACGTGCTGCTGCACACTGGCCTTGCTGCTCACCTTGAGGGCCTGCACTTGAACACTGGGCTCAAGATTTGTGACTTCTCTTCCTTGTGAACACCAGCTTATCTAAGACACTTCTTACAGCATCTCCTATGGATGTGTTCCACATTTCACTTCACAGCAGGAGCTGGAATGTAATAGAACCAACTGGAGTGCTGGTCACAAAGCAGACGTGTCTCCAGAGAAAGCTGTGGCTGAGCCTCAACTTTCAAAAGCCACTTGCCCTACTGTAGGTGAATATGATATGGGGGAAAGGGGATAACTGAGCTGCATTTCACATCTCTAAGAGAAACTCAGCATGGCCCACGTTAACGTCTCTAATGGGACTGTAATCAGATTAAAGCATTTGATAAGAGTGTGTTCATGTCAGGCTGCATCACAGAGCTCTGTATTCCTCACGTTTTCTTTTGTTCTGTGCATAGGACTGATGACTGAACTGGCAGAGCAAGGCCTCCTTGGCAACGGGCAGAGCAACCTGCCAGCCCCTGGCCCAGACCCCTCCCTCTGTTTTCATGTGGCTCCTTACACCAAGACCTTGCTTCAATCGCTGGGTAGGTCAAAGCTTTGGGAAGTGCATTGCTCTGGCTTTTATACGGTCTGACAACCTTATTAAGGGATTTTCCTGAAGAAGAACATTAGGAACATGCTTGTTGTCTATAATTACTTCTTTAGTGTTGTGCTGTCCATCAGTCATAGTAACTCTCACTGGATGCCTTCTGTTGCTGGGCAATGAATCAACAGAATAGTGAAATGGAAATACCATTTTTAAAGTAAATTTAAAAATATATGGGAAAATAAATTATTTAAATGTGACATGATAACAACCACTTAAGCCTTAAACCTACTATAATTAAAAAATAATATCTAATCAATCTGTATTTATTGCCATAATTTCAAGAGAAGTCAAAATATTAAGAAGAGGCAAATTGGTGGTTAAACATGTAAAACTAGAATTTGCTGGAGTGGTAAATGTTGGCAGCTGTAGTTTCTTCTATAGGTGCAGAGAAGGCACTTTTTCATTTCACTATACTCAAATGTTTTTAATTCTGGTTTATACACTTGAATTCACTTCAATAACCCATTTGTTCAAAGCTGGGAAATTGATAGGACTTGAACAAGCAAGTAAACATGTTTTCCATTATAAATCTATGCTTCAAATGGGTAGGAGAGTCTTAAACCTACTAGTTCTGTACACTAGGAGGTCGTGGTAGTCAGATGTTTATTTTGGGTAGCATTTTCTTATGTATTCAGCAGATTAATATAGTTTTATTTAATTTATTTATTTTATTTAATTTATTTGGTATGTTGGGTATCAGGATTTTTAATTGAGAAATATTGCTCTCCAAAACCAAATTTGCACTAAATCATAAGGAAAAATAATAATCAGGTGCATGTCATTCACCATGTTTTTAGCATTATGAAGTGTTAAGATGTAGGAATAACTAAGTAAATAAATGTTGATCTGTGTAATTGCTTAAGTAATCAGGTAGTGAAACAGCATGGAATTAAATATAGATTTCTGGTGGGCCAGGGATACTTCAGGGATCTGTTCTCAATAGGACCATGGACCTGTATTATAGCAGTCCCCAGCTTAGCCCTCAGTTGTATGCAGTGTAATCTCCTGGAATGCAAAATGAAGTATCAATTGACTGTGAAGTCAGTCATTACTTATCAATCTGAAATTGATGCCTCAAATCGTTTTGGTATAGATCTACCAGCTTTGCTTAATGGTGTGAGTAAGGATATCAAAATGAGGACTGAATATATTTACTTTACATGGCAAAAAGTAATTTCAATTAAGGAGTGTGACTAATTAGTAAAGGTTTGCTGTGATGTTGCTCCTCATGCCTGATTCTTTGTCTGGCCCTGCTGAGCCTGCAGTGTGAGGAGCAGTGTCACAGTGAGGCAGTGGCCTTTGTCTGCTCAGTTGGGAATGAGTCGATTCCTTCATGCTAAAAAAGACTTGAGATTTGGTTTTGTGGGGTAACCAGTTTCGTTTTGATCATCTCCCTGGGTAGGAGGAAACCTCAGTGCAGTGCCAGACCCCCGTAACATTCCTCTGAATCTCTCCTGCAATCGAGTATATGCTCATGAACCTGAAATGGAGCAAGTTGTGATGCTGACACTGATCGGAATGGACGCTATGAAGAGCGCCGGAGAGCTCCTTCACCAGATCCTTCTGCCTGGGGACAACAACCAACCTCAGAGTGCAGGTGATCCCAGCTCTTGAGGAGGGCAGCAGAAATTGGTCAGGAAAGTTTTCCCTGTCCTAGCTATTTTTATCACAACAGGAACATTGTGAAAAACATGGTGAAAGGGGACTCAGGGAGGAGAACAGGTTTCTTTGCTTACCTGCCTGAAGAACTTCAGAACCTGCCTGAAGAGTTTCTTGTGGCTAGTAAGACATGGGCAAGGCTACTTTTCATATTGCTAACAGCTCAGGTGGGCATCGTTTTCTTCAGAGAGTTTCAAGTTAGTTCAAAGGTGTGCTTAGGCTCACTAAGCCTTTTATGTAATCCAGAGCATCGTGTCTCTCCAAGGTACTGGGAGATAAAGCAGCCATGTAACTGGGGCATGGCAACAGGAATTCAGAAGTCACAAACTCTATTCTCTTCACTAACATCCTTTGTGATCAGAAGCAAGAGGCTTCACAACTTCATGCTTCATTTCCTCATGTGCAGGGGAGCAATAATGATGCTATCCCCCACCTTAAAATGCATGAAGAGTGCTGTCAAGTGCTAAGCAGGTTGATGGCTTTATATCATGTCATGATACAGGGTGCAATAATGCAGGAAGTGTACTAACAAAGGGCAGAAGTCTGGCACCCTGCCTTACACTCTGCTGTTTCTCACTGTCTTGAAACAATCCTATGGAGTGAGTTGTGTGTCATGATAGGCCAGGAGGAGATTCTAGGTGGCAGAAACTTCCAGCAACATGCACTCATGGATTGAGCCCGTGAGTATCTTGCTAGCTTGGAAGTAAGACCACTTTACAAACACAGCAACATTTAATGCTACTTTAGATACAAGTCAGTATTAAATTGTAGCTTATTACTATAATGAATATAGCTTAGAATGGAGTGTTATGAGATGCAGTAAAGGATCTATAATTATGGATTATACTGTGTCAAACCATGTTGTTATTAGTATATTCTCAATATTTCCCTTTCAACTCCTCTCCATTAGCTGTGTTCTCTAATCAAATCATGGCACTTATCCTCTGTGGCTCCCTGTTGATTTCTCAGATAGCCCCATTTTTTGTTTTCACTGTAATGTAATTTCCTACCATTTGTATCTTGTGGGTTTTCCCAGTATATTTCTGTATCTGCATACAGTCCAGGATGCAACAGGTGGTGAAGTCAAAGCAGCTTTGGAACTTGTTGTCTAGTAAAAAAATCAATGTGGATTTATAATGCTTGTCTGCAAAAGAAAACACAACTTCTATGAAACACATAGATGCTAAACAGATTTCTCTTGACTTGCAGAAGAACCCGATTCAGGATTTGAGCTCCTAGGTCTCAAGTGGTTACCCCATCTTACTCGACGCCAGGCCAGAGAAATAACCCCTTTTGAGGTTGGAGATACTTCCTGGCAAATAAGCCTTGGCACACTGATGTCAAACCCAGTCCTTGTGTGTGCTTTACGGCGGGTCAATGCCTTCAGAGTTCTTGCAGGTGCATTGAAGAGATTAACACAGTGCAGGGAGAAGCTAAGCAAAGGTGACAGCCTTCTACAGACAGTAATGGCCTTGACCCCAGAGGTGACATTCAGACAAGCCATCCTCTTCTTCACAGAGACCGATTTTGTAACTGGTAAGACGTGTTTTTACTGTTTATAATGTCCTCAGGCATAAGGTGTCTGGGAGTTTATTGAGCTTGGACAAAGGAATCCATTGCTATGGGGTTTTTAAGCACATAAAAACTTAATAATTTGGGGTTAAATTGTGTGCTTGGCAGAATAATGATGAGGGATATTAAATCAGCAGGAGCCAGTTGAGGTCATCTACAAGTTGGTCTATTAATTTAATGTGGCTGTGCACGGCCTGGTGCCCTTTCTGAAGATCTCGAGGTACTCCCCAAGTACTGAATAGATATTACAGCAGTTGGCAGGAACTGTAAATAATACTGTGCATCTTGCCTCTGTATATAAGAGAAACATGGAAACAGAGTCCAAGATCTATCCCACCTAAACGTGGGCAACAGATTGCAGTTCCTAACTTGTTGAGGCTGGATGCCCTGGCCTTGCCCTGTATTCAGGGAGACAAAGGCACTACCAATCTGCAAGAGCTGAAGAAAGCAGATTTCTGGAGAATTTCTTTTTATCCTAGGAATGAATGAACAGTTCAGGAGGAACAGAGACCTATGTTGTCAAAAGCTTCTCAGTCTTCAGTGATATATGCTAGCACTGATCTTTCAGTATAATAAACCTGCTAGTTTCCTTCTGTAGCAAGAAATATCTAGCCGTGCCTCTTTAAAGTAAATCACTGTGCAGACTGTGGTGCTATTGATACTGGATGCTTTGCAGCAGCAGAGTATGAGCTTCCACTGTTTTCTTCTAAGGTGAAATATATTGGCATATCACCTGTGTTCTTGGGGAAGCCTGACTCCTCACACCTAAAGATAAACAGTTCTGAGCCTGACTATTTCTGATTATTCAAAACCAGAGATAAATCAAGATTGGGATAACACCATGTATCAGCTGAGAAGGAATTTCAGGGTGCATTCATTCTCTGTAATTTACAGCTCTTCCCCTATCTTTTCATGGGGAAGAAAGGTCCTTTGTTGTCAATACAAACTTAGATGCTGGTGTCAAACACATCGTGCTTATGTGGTGTGCAGTAACAAATTGGCTTTACTGAATAAAAAGAAGAAAATGTGATGATGTCAGGAAAAAGATACTCGTTCTAGACTCACAAAGGTTAGATTTGACAGTGAACTGTGTGGGTGTTTTATGTGAGATTGGAGGGCAAGAAGAGGAAAGCTTCAAAAAAGAAGGCATCAGACATCCCAAATTAACGCATAAAACTTGTAAGAATTCATGCGTAGCCGCCCTTCATTAAAGTTAGCTGGAGAGCAAAAGGCAGGATAAGAGGAAAGCAGAACTATGAGATCAGTTTATTGAAGGGGGTTGTAATCACAAGGCCAGCCTTTCCCACCAAAGCCATTGTCAAGAACAAAGGAGCGTAGCTGAAGCATGACTTCAGCATCCTGCACTCTCTCTTTTATAAGGTCATTACATTTTTTCCTCCTGTTTTTGTTGTTATGGGAGGGATGGATGGGTCTTTGTGCTGGAGAACAGCTTTTTAGTATTTTGCAGCTGATCAAACATTCCCCTGCTAAATAAAATTACTTTTGTCATCCCCTGCCCCCACAAACAGTGGAGGTCCCCCATCTGTGAATCCATAAAAATACATCTCCTTTCTTTTCCAGATGCGGAACACCGCTCTGCTATGAAATACCTGCCACCACCTGGCAAGAGGTCCAGGGCTGAAGGTGAGACCAGAAGTGTGCACCAGTTGCCTCTTGGATAAAACCAAATAATTTTATACTCTTAAAATAGATTGAACTAAAACTCTGTTCTCTGCCAGAGTCATGAAAATGGGGTTAGTAAACCTTTGGATAGACGTCATAATCTCAGGCAATTAGGAAGAAAAGGCCAGATGAGTCCACTTGATACTGGAAGAAGGTAGCAGTATGGCCTCATCACCTTTTTTTCTATGCAGTTCTGTGCATGCCTGGCTGACCTATCTAGGGCTGGTGTGGAATGTAGAAGAGCAATTAATGCCAGCTCTTTGGTAGCCCTTTTCAGATGTAGATCTCCAAGAAGATGAGTTTCATTATTTTTTACAGAGGGGTAACTGAATTTTAGGGAGGTGAAATGTGTTGGTCAGGGTTGCCTGACAAGTGAGTGACAGAAATCAGAGCAGAATGCACATTTCCTAACTTTCAGACAGGGGCTCTGTCATTTGCATTACCGTGCCACCCAAGTTACCACAGAATTCACAGCTTCTAGAAGTTCTTTCAAATAACCCCAGTACTAAAGAAAAAAATGTACTGTAAGGATGTGGGCTAAAAGTTATGAGGCAAGGACCTCGAAGCTGGTTCCACCTTCTAGATGTACTTTTATTATTCCAGTAAAGTCAGACAGACATGTGGAATGATAAAAAGGTCTCACTGAAAGAAAAAACCACTTTGGCTAGCTACCTTCCAGATACATTGCTCTGGGAAACAGAAATACATGGATTTTGGACAGAGGATAAATGTAATATGGAAGAATGATAATGATTTTGCTTTGACAAACAGATTTTAGTTTTCTATTCTCTACCTTGCATGTCACATTGGTTAAACTTGCCCATCACTGGAAAGGGAGATCCTTTATCAACCTGATGCAAGTTTCTCCTCATTGCACCCCAGTTCTAGGTAACTTCCTAACTCATATGTGCCTTTAAGTGCCTTAAATTTTCCTCATCTCTCCAGGTCACTGCAGGTTTTACGTTAGACTGAAGGAAACATTTTTATATAGGCTTTTGTCGCAAGTTCTGACTCACCAGACTTTTATATTGCTCTGCTCTTATAGAGAACCACTGAAGCAGCCATTCCTGGCTGCTTAGGGGATGTCAGTGAAGTTTTATCAGCAGAGTTCAGGGAAGGACTGAACAATAGATCTGGGCTCGATAGGTGTGGAGTCAGAACACACAGCCCTTCTTTGCTTCCCAGGGCTAAAGAGAGGACATTAAACAAAACACCTGAGCTTCTGGGACTTACACTGGAAACAAGGCAGCTTCTAATGTGGCTGTGAAGTGCTGGGAGCAGAAAGGTAGCTTAAAACCACTGTCAGCCACTCCCAGAAATACATAGGAAAGGTAATCAAGAACTAACGTGATTTAGTACTTGCAGTCCTTTTCAGCATGTGCCATTGGGCTTAGTGGAGAAGCAGTAAGTACATCCCCCAGGGCACCCAAATACATCTGAATGTCTGAAATCAATCATGTCCCAGTATAACACTTTAAAAGAACGATGTGTCATAGCAATATTGGCTGTGTTATGTAGAGATGACAGTGGCATTCTCAAATGATTGTCCCAGAACATGCGTACTGCTTACTCAAATCTATCTGCTTTTCTTCTTTAGTGGGGGAGAGCCAGAGATGCAACGCAGAATCACTGTTTACCTACTTGCAAACAGGTGAGAAAAGAACAAATGGTAAAATGTGGTTTGATGAGGACTTTGTGGAAATAACTCGTCTAGATGTACCAGCCAAAAATAAACAAAAGGATTATACCAACTTTTTCCTTAGGCTCAAATGCAGGCAGTGGTATACACTCTCTTTTCTAAGCATGCTTGGAAATCTGGTATTTGCTTCTCTCTAGTTTACACTTATTTTAAGCCACACACATATCTAAAGTATTGTATATAAGTAGTATATAAAATAAACAGTATTTTTCAGAGTTACACTATGAAATCAAAGCCTATGTAATGATTTTTTTGGGGAAAAAAATCATTGGCAGTGAGGAAGGGATCTAAAAATATTACAAAGCAGAAAAACATAACAGAGACCAGGCAACTTGGGCAAAACTGGAAAGGCCACTAAACAACCAGAACTGGAGGAGGAAATCAGGCATGTTTGAGGGCTGCCAGATGGGCACCTCTGGTAATTCATGGTTGGTAGAGACTGTTCCTTGACAGACAGTGGTATTTTCTCTAACTGTTGTCACTTAGAATCACTGAGGAGAGAAAACCAACTCCAGGTGACAAGGTGTCCCACCTGATTTCAACACTTGTCTTTGACTAAACCAAGGTGGCAAAATGACATAAAGACAAATCCCTCCTGAAGTGTCTAAAGCACATAAATATGCAGCATGTATTGATTCACATACCACAAGAATGAGAATGTTTGCCCAGAAACATAGCAGATGGTGAGTAAAACATCTTGAGGACAATGAACGTTTATGTAACAGTCGAGATTGCTGTGCTGCATGCCAGCAGCTGAGTGGATCTGAGCTTGCACTTGCAGGCTGTTGCTATGGCATTTAAGCCTTTCTCTTCAAGAATGATGTGAAGAAAATAGCAGATCTTTCCTGGGAGGGCTCCCTGCATGATAAGGGTTAAGTTTCTGTATCAGCTGGGGGGGGCACTAATCTTGCTTTTTATTTTTGATCCCATATTTCTATCACAAAGCCAGCAACATGCTTCTTGCCATTAGGAAATAAGGCTGTGCACTGAATTACACGCAGCATTGTCGGCGCTTCGTTGCATCGACATCTGTATAATTAGTAGTGGGGTGCACAGGAAACATGAAATGACAATTTATGTACACAAACAGACAATCATGGATCAATTTTAGCAGCCTGCAGTATTGTTACCCCATGCTTTGTGCTAATTGACGTGGTTAGGCACCCGCAGTTAATAGGTCCTAGCTGACTGGTTCCAATGCTGCAGTTGCCAATAAATCTTCCAAGGATGTTATTAGGATAAAATCTTAACTGTATTGCTAGTAATAAAGTACTTTAGATTAATGAAACTAATAACTTGAAAAAGCTGTCATTTAAAAATGAAATGTATTTATTTTCTGCCTTTTAATTCATTTTGTATTATTAGTCAGCAAAACTATCTTGGTCTGGTTTGTTTTCAGTTTCTCACAGCATGCCCAGGGCTGCACCTGGCTGGCAGCTCTGCTGGGAGAGCTTTGTCAGAAGCAAAAAGTTTTTGCTGAAGTTTCAGTTTCTGTAAACACAGTTCTATTCATAATAGGTTTATAACATTAATTGGGACCTGTCATACCTCTGACATGTAGCTCTAACAGAGAGATACAGAACACTGAGAGATAAACTGTGAGAAGTAACAATTTAATAGCTGCCTTGAGGATTACATCACGTAATCCCTACAGTTCACATGAAAAATGTAAAAGGGAATATTTTATCTCTCTTAAAACATCCATTTATAATATAAAGGATTGAGTCTTATCCTGCAGACCTGCCACATAAACTTTCTGGACTAAGAGCAGATTTCCTGCAAAAAAATTATGATCTACAAGCCTAGACTCTTTTAGATCTATTTCTAAATTAAAAGTCAAACAAACCAAAACAAACCCCAAAAATCCTATATACACAGGTGCTTTTATGGGCTTGTTTTGTTCAGATTTTTATGAACTTCATGCCAGCTTTTAGATAACCTGTTCTTACAGATGTCTGTCCAGGCTAGTAAACAAATACTGCTGTGTGCTTTGCCTCCATTTATAGGAGTGGCTTTGGGTTTCACTGGTGTGCTTTGTTACAGGAGCCCAGATTCTCTGCACAGTGCTGCTGATCAAACCTGGTGCCTGGAGCCATAGTCTTGCAAGGATCCTCCGAAAACTAGACCTAGAAAAATTCAGAGTGGTTGGAATGAAACACATAAACCTGGAGCCAGACATCACCTTAGGACTCCTTTCTCCTGAAGTGAAACAGGTTTGTTAAGAAACTGGCAGATCCGTGGCTATGCTTATGTTTAGAGGGGAGAAATACATTAGGTAGTGAATAATCCATTCCTAAAAAAAACCCCAAAATTCCCATCTGGGATTTCAGAGTTGTTGTTAAAGTGAACTGTAGAGAACAATCAGATCTGTACTGGTATCAGACACAAGGAGAGCTGACGTGCTGACGGTTTCTTTTATCACACGCCATAAAGAAGCAGTCCTGGTTTCTCAAAAACAAAAGTTTGGAGGATGTGAGCAACAGAGACCTCCCAGGAATCGGTTTAGTCACTCATTTACAATGCTGACTCTAACTGCAGAGCAGGTGTCTGCTCTTTCTTCCCCCAGGTCATTCCAGGTAGGCACATCTAAGGAGTGCACCACACCCTCTGCAGTGTGCCTGGCTTTCCTTCCATGTGTTTAAACCCAGGAGCTGGGAAACACTCATTGCACTGCCAGAGAATGTGTACTTCTTGAGCCCTGTTACCTTATATTACATTACATCTACAGCTGAATCTCTGTTCCAGCAGCATGTGTTCAAGAGTCTGTAAAAATGGCCTGCAAAGAGAGAAAATTGAGTTACTGTCATTTTTAATGTCTGAGAGACAATGGAGAGGGTTTTTTAATCTCTGGGTGTTGTAGGGGTTTTTTAGCTAAAAATAGATTTATGTTTCTGCTTTTTTTTTTATAGCATTAGAAATTATTTTTTTATAGCATTAGAAATATCCTAAGATGATAGGAGATGTGTGTAAAGATATTGTGAAAGCCAGGAAGCCAAAAGCTGTGCATTTTAGAGGAGTTAGATGTCTTTTTTTTTTTGGGGGGGGGGGGGGGGAAAAAACCCCTTTGTTATTTGATTGCTTTCATGAAGACATTTAGCGAATTAACTTTTACAGAAAACAAGCCTTTATAATCAATATTGCTCTTGGGTTAAGTTGGGAGAGTTTCTAGCACTCTCTCATAGAAATTCTTAATAGAGTCTTCCTGAATAAGACAGGAACATGCCAGGACACAACCATGCTCAAACACAACCATCAATCAGGAACAATTAATACCTTCTGCATGATAACAAAGCAGTGGAGCACAAGCATCCAATTTTTAAACATTTACAGACCACTGGTAAGAGGGGTATAGTGACTATTGGAGCTGATGGGGAAGTGCTTCCCCATACAGTTTTTAATCATACAAAAATGCTTAGTTGATTGTCTGAAACAGAAAACGTTTTAAAACATCCAAATGTCTCCCTGAAGAAGTAGCATAGATACACGCGGGGTAGATGATTGTAGAGAGGTGGTTTCATGAAAAAATTCTACTGATTTCTGGAGTTCTCTAACACACTGGAGCAGCTGTTGAGCATTGATTTCGTTTCCTTGAAGAGCTAGTGACTAACAAGTTTAAAAATTACAGATTCTGGGGGTTTTGTTCATGGGGAAACAAAGCAGGGCTGGAAAGTGAGAAAGCAGAGGTAACAGACTGCCTCTGGCAAGGGGCATGGGCAGTAGGAAATGCTTTCTGCTCTACAGGGACTCGTCCTCATTTCCAGAACACCTCTGAAAGTCTTTCACTCACGAGGGCTGGAAGAGGCTGAGCTCCCAAGATAAGTAGGTAGATTTTCAGAAAGCCTCAGCATGCTTTGGGGACTGTGTTATTCTGACGAGCTGGCTTGTAAGTGTTACGGTGGCAGCTGGTGGGGGCAGAACTATATTTCACAGCTGAATTTCCTATAAAGCATTTGAACTGATGTCCATTGCCGAGCTGTTTCTCTGTTTAGGGGAGAATGGGATACAGTGCTGTTTTTAAAATGAGGCTTTTAATATGGGGGCAAATTGCTGAAATTTAGCCTCTCCTGTTGAAGAACATTGAGCCAGCGTGTCTGACCCTTCTAGGAATTCTGCCCAGGGCTTTTTATCTCCTCTTCACCTGGAGCCGGATCCAAAATCCATCTCCAGAAGTCTCTAGAAAACTCCAATGGTGCTGTGTGATGTGCTGGTTTGTTTTGTGTACATAGTGGTTGATAGGAGGTTTGGGTTTTATTCAAGGGTAGCAAGGCTACCTAGCGTCTGCTCTCTCTTCCTAATGTATTATTTACATGCACACCAACAAATATCCTCAGCAACATGATTTTAGAAATGATTGCTTTTAAAACTTAAATATTAACATTCAGCTTCTAAGTAGCTTGTGGCCCTTGGTGTAGAATAAATAATGGATTGCTCTGCTGTTTGCAGAGGTTATCTAATCACGGGAGCCATGATAATGCTTTTTTTATTTTTTTTAAACTCCAGATAAAAAAGAAAGGTCAGGTAAATAGAGCTGACATTGTCTTCCTAGCTCCTGGCGTGACCTGATAGTGTTCAGACTGTGAGGAGCGACTGCTCCCAGAGGGAGTTCTCCCTGTGGAGCCAGTATCTCCTTTTTGTGCTTATCCAGCAGATCCAGCCCTGCAGAGATTCACAGGTTTGGCTGCTAGCTGGAAAGCTTCATTTTACAGTGGGACCTGATCCTTCTGCTGGGGATTACCTGATATGACTGCCTGCAGTAGCAGGTCACTGGTCTCAATAACTCAGTGGATTTCCCCCCAGTCCTGTCCTGTGATTCTAACGGGAGGGACAGAAGGAGAATTTTGCTGCTCTTTAATCCCATCAGTCCTCCAGAGCCAGCACACAGCTGGAACTTCCTCTCCATGTGCATCAACAACATTGCTCACTGAATTCAAGTCAGCTGCACGTGTGCAATCTCACCACAGCTGCTCGGGTGTCAGCAGGGGCAGGGTTTGAGGCAGGATGTAAATAAAGGCATCGTTTGGCTGGCAGGGTCTCCAGCGGGTCTGTCACAAGGAAGGAAGTCACCTTGACTCCCTCATGCCTTCGATAGAGATTAGAAACAACATTAACCCAAAGTCTGCCCTTTTTCTGGGGAATGAGTGAAAGACAGAAAACAGAGACAAAAGAGTTTTGTTGTGTAGATCTACAAGTGCTGTTTAGAAGCTCTGAAACAAAATAGTTTCATCTATTATGGTCTGTTAAACAGGAACCATGTCTTTGGATATCATCTTTGCTGGAGCGAGTCCAGAGAAGGGCAACGAGGCTGGTGAGAGGTCTGGAAAACAAACCTTATGGAGCCCAGCTGAGGGAACTGGGGTTATTGAGCCTGGAGAAGAGGAGACTGAGAGGAGACCTCATTGCCCTCTACAGCTACCTAAAGGGAGGTTGTAGTGAGGCTGGTGTTGGTCTCTTCTCCCCAATTGCTGATGGCAGGACGAGAGGAAATGGCCTCAAGTTCAGTCAGGGGAAGTTTAGGTTGGAGATTAGGAAGAAGTTCTTTCCTGAGAGGGTGGTTGGGCACTGGAATGGGCTGCCCAGGGAGGTGGTGGAGTCACCGTGCCTGGGGGGGTTCAAAAAACGGGTTGATGAGGCACTTGAGGCCATGGTCTGATGGTCTGATGGTTAGGAATATGATGGGATAAAGGTTGGACTTGATTCCCCTGGAGGTCCCTTCCAACCAGAATGATTCTATGATTCTGTTGCAGATGTTTCTGACATGGGTGAATGTTGCTGTTCTATCCAGTCTTTTTGAAAGTTTTCATGAAGGCTTCACCACTGTTTTTCACCTCGCAAAGAGAAGGATACAACTTGTATCAAATCCCTTATGTAATAAGTAATTTGAGAATAGAGAGGCTTTCTCGTGGGTCACTCTGCATTTTCAAATCCAGGGGAGAATATCAGGATTGAGCCAATGGTTTTCAATTTACAGCCTGCTTCTTAGAAATGCAGTTTGGGAGGAATGCAAATGAGAGAAGATTTGGGTCAAAGTCAGCAAATGGTTTCATATGATAGAAAAGCAAAAGAGGACTTGAAGTATTTTATCTCCATATTTTTAAATAAAATGATGGGATTTTCTTTTTGAAATGTTTTATCTAGAGAATTGCCATATTCTGGTGCTTTTAGAAGATTAAAAAATGGAAGAATTAAAACCTTTAGGGGACTGAATGGTGTGATTCAGCTGAATCAAATGGTGGTTTTTCTCCCTTGCTTTCATTTCCTCAAAAATTAAAAAAAAGTAAATAACCCTGGCTCAGTTCAGCCTGTGAGCTGAGAACGCTGTAGTTTGTCAGCTGTATGGAACACACAGTGCTGGTGTGCAGCTCCTCTGTGGCAGAGGTGGAGCACAGGGATGCAGAGCTGGATGCTCCTGCTGCTTTATGAAAGGGAAAGGGTCTGGAGGAGGCAGCCAGTAGCTGCCGTGGGCATCCTGACCATGGAGACATCCATGGAAACATCTGCAACCAGCCTGGTTTTCCAAGGGTTGGCTTAATTACAAGAGTCAGTGAGGCTGTGAGTGCTCTGCTGCCCCTTGGTAGCCTTCTGCCCCAGGCACTTACTACCTTTATCTTGCTTCTCAAGCTTTATGTCTGTCTCCAGCCCACAAATCAGACTCTTCTTGCTGGTGCAGTGGTTATCATTACCACTCATCCTTAGTTAAAATAAAGATCACTGAACGGTTTGTGTTGGAAGGGACCTTAAAGCTCACCCAGTGCCCCCCCCCTGCCATGGGCAGGGACACCTCCCACCACACCAGGGTGCTCCAAGCCCCATCCAACCTGGACTTCAACACTGCCCGGGAGGGGCAACCACAGCTTCTCTGGGCACCCTGGGCCAGATCCCAGGGTTGTTGTGACCTGCACAGCTGCAAGAGGAATATTGCTGCTCAGGAGTGGTCACAGGCTGAACTGACCACAGCTGGAAAAGAAGCAGAGAAGTTTGTCACAGAGCACAATGCATCAGCAGCAAAAGCAGGAGCACAAACTGTTATCTTTCAACCCCCATCTAGTGCCCTGTTCTGAGCCTCCTTGCTTTAAGCTTGCTACTTCTGTAGTCCTAATCCTAACTAGTGTAGGAAATTCCACCACCCTCTGCGAGAAGCTGGGTGGGTCTGGGGTTCCTTCCTTTTGTGAATTCAAAAAGAAAACTTCTGGTATTTGTAATCCATCATTTTTTATTGGCCAAAGAATGAAATGTGGCTCCTTATCCCAGAGCATTTATGACCTTGGTGACACTGCTAATGCCTGTGCTTCCACCCCATCCACGTGTCACACTGTGAAAAGGCACAAATCAAAGGTTCAGCTGTAGACAACTGAACTGCAGAGCAGTAATTTGGTTTTGTCCTTACCTCTGGAAAATGAACTCTGGCTCTGATACCCAGTGTGTACAGATCTGCAGAACAAGCTGCATGCAGATACACATGAGGCTTTCTGTCTTTTAGTAAATTGCTACTCATGTTGTTTGTATGTGTAAAAAATACCGTGGGCTGATCTATGACCCTGGGGACCAACCCCACGAGCTGCTCTGGCTAAAGCTCAGTGCTTAACTTCTTTAGCCCTCTGTGGACTCAGGGTGGGAACTAGACCTCCTGTTACCTGGTGTATGGCACAACAAATACTGGTTTGGTGGCCACAGTAAATGCTCTGGAAGCTCTGCCTGCAGAGACCACCAGCTCATGTATCACAAAGAGGAGAGAAAGCAAGGAGTAATGGCAGAGCTGCTTTCTTCAAACAGGGGTGGGTGTAGCTAAAGGAAAGCTGGGATATACCCAGTGCTCACCAGCACTGCTGACTATAACCTGTTCCATCTCTGTTTTTTCAGGATCCTGCTGTTTTAGAAGCTCATTGTACCTATCTTACCTCAGGCACTGCTCTTGTGCTGTGTCTTCAGAGGCCAAATGCTGTGAAGAAGCTGTTAGATTTACTGGGGCCGGAGGATCCTAAACTAGCCCAAGCACTAGATCCATTCCTCTGGAGGGCTCAGTATGGTGTCAGCACTGTCCAAAATGGATTTTATGGTAGGTTTTTATAAGAGAAAAGCCCAAAGGCTCAGATATGCTAATGGAAAAAATATATTATGTGCCATTACCTCCTGCAGTGTCAGTACAGACCTAGCCTCAGCAGACAGTAGACCATTATTCCCTAGAAAGTTTTCATTGTTTTCTTGGTGGCTGAGCTGAGTAAGTCTCAAGCTATGAAATATTCTCCCAGAAGATATATTAAAAAAGGGTTTCTTCCCAGAGGAGCCCTGGATCTGTCTTCCATCAGAACAGATTTCCTTTGAACTCTTCACTGCTTGGTCATTTTGTACTTTTAGCTTGGTTATTTGGTAATTATCCCCAAGAACCCATCTGTCTTCTATCTGCTTGTGACTCCCCTCCTGTTAACTTCATAACCCATTGCCCAGCTGCAACCAGATTTCACAGGCAATAAAAGACTGTAAGATACTGAGTTCCTGTAATATCTCTTAACATTAATGACTGACTGGAGAGAGGTGATCAAAAATTTTCCCCTCTGAGGAAAGCAGGTAAACGCAGCTGTCTACCATTTGGAGAGGCTCTTGCCAGCTGGCACATCAGCAGAGGCACACCAGCCAGTCAGCATCCCCACTGTGCTGAACCAGTCCCAGTTCAGCTGCCGGCAGGGAGGGAACTGGGATGTTGCAGTGTGTATGTTGGGTGTGTGGGTGGGAGATAACTGAGAGTGTGAGTGAAGGATGAGAAAATGGGAAGCATTGCTGGAAAGAGTGGCCTGTAGGGAACCAAGGGTATTGCTGGAGCAGGCCTGGGCTATTGCCATGAGGAGGGAAGGTTGTAATTCAAAAATTCATAAGGAATTAAACATCATTAGTTCACTGTCTGTAACAGTGTTTTTCCTCAGTGTGGTACTGATTGTGCTGTATGTAGTTAAAGGAATACAAAAATAATAAAAGATGAGCTAGCAGGCTCTGTATGCCTTCAGGTTCCAGAAGAACTTTCCTGTCAAGACTCATCAGATTATTTGGCTCTTCTTATTGTATTCTGTGCTGTCAATCACACCCTGTTTTCATCCATTTCAAGTGGTCTTTTGAGGAGAACTGGTTGGGATTGAGGTAGCCACCGTGTATAGCTTGGGCAAGAGAAGTAACTCGTTGATTGATGTAGAACCTTTTCTTATCAGAGATGATCATAATCCTTAGAACCAAGACTAAACTGAGAGAGCTCTCTCACTGTGATTACTCACAAGATCCCATTTGTGGGAGTGACCAAAGAGCAGGACCTACCTACACAAAAGAAATGGTCAGAGCTCTTTAGCCAATACTTTTTCACTATCAGCCACTGCTTCATTTGCTTTTAAGATTAATGGATTGTGTATCCAAGTTGCCTTGAGAATGAGGACTCATCAGTGATGGCTAAGAATGGATAATATATACCCAAAACTTAAAATACCCATGTCACAGTTACAGCATCTCCAGCATAACTCAACTAAAGATTAGTTTATATTAGCAAGAGAGGCAGAGTCTCATCCTGTCTTCCGTTGGGAGTCACAGAGAGCTCACTGTGCTAGGGAAACCCTCAGATGCCAACTTTGGGATTCCCTCTAGAGCCCTGCTTCCTTCTAAGACTGGGCTGAACACAGCTGGCCTCCACCTCAGACCAGCTTGTGCATGGTTTTGGAGCCAGCTGGGTGGATCCTTGCACATGATCAAGGAAGGTGGCTGCAGCTGCAGCTCATGTCCTCACTAACTCTGACTTGGGGATCTGATCCAGCTGCTATGCCAGGGAGGTCCCTGTCTGTAAGGAAAGGAGTGTTCCGAACCCCTTGCACCTCCATGAGCTTGTCCTCCAGGAAGGGTGAAACCTACAAGTTGAGCAGGAAGAGTGTGATCATTGCATGAGTAATCATCTGGGGGACTGTGGAAGAACATCTTCCTTTCCCAGGAGGGAATATTGAGCTTTCTCAGCTTTGCTCCTGCTGAGGAAGACCTCTAGTTAATGCCATCTTGCTAAAGTAGAGCAAACTCTAGCCACGTTGTTTCCTCCCAAAGTGACAACCAGGTTCAACCAAGTTGAACCGAGTAATGCAGCTTCAATACTCTGAGGTCCAGCTGCAGAGGCAAACCTGCACTCCTCCCTTCTGGGTCTTATAAAATCATTGTATAGTGCTTTTTCTTGAACCCAAAGAGCTCTTGCACATGCATCTTATACAGTCTTGCACCTTGAGCAAAGTGAGAGTAAAACATTGCTAGCTTTGGGAGCATTTATGTCCTCTGTAATGGCATCAATGATTTAAACAAGGAAGATGACACAGAGGTACATAAAGGATCCAGCACAGCTTTATATGCTGGTGACTTGTGCAATCTTAGGGTTGTAAACCACTGTATTAAGGACTCTGGCTGTACAATACCTGGAATTATGAAGTTCAAACAGGGCTGAGTGCTCGAAGAGCAGTAAGACATGATTCTCTGAATGGGTAGCCTGCAAAGGGAGTAATGTTTCAGAGGATATTTGTGTTACGTGTATTTGTATTCCAGGAGTGTGGGTCTGTGCCAGCACATTGACTATCTATCTGAACTCCAGTTGTATAGAAATGGCTTTTCCTTCTCCAACATTTTCCACCCACAAATCTCAGAACATCCTGAGTAGTCCTTTATAGGGAAATATTCAGATGCTAAGCCTGGAGGGACCTCTCAAGTCACTGAGCTCAGTTAATTCTCTCACAGACAATCCCATCACATTCCCTTTCATAAGCATCCATACCAGTTGGGTGGTTGTTACAGAACTTCACAGCTTTGATAGCTAAAAATCTCCTTACATTTTCAAACTTAAATATAGTCATAATAGCTTATAACCATTTGTTCTGTTGCCAACACCTGTACTTCAGTTTTAAGTAGTTCTTTTTTTCTTTTCTGACCTTTTCTACCCTGATGTGTTTATCAGAAAGCCAATTCCTTCTCAGCTTTGTGGGATGTCAGGTCAAACAAGCTGGGGACTTTTGGTTTTAACCCTTCAGATGATTCTCTATTCCTTCCATGATCCTCACATTGTTTATCTGTACCTGTTCCAGTCTGATTTACCTTTTTTGACCACAAGTGAACAGAAAAATATACTGCTATCAGCAATGTCTCATACCAGTTCTTATTTCTGTTGTAAATCAGAGCCTCCAGCATATTTGGGACCTGCATTATTGTTACTGAGCACGCTTGTTTTACTAACTAGTAGCTCCTTCCCATTCAGTAAGACCAGCCTGATGTGATCCAGTAGTAAGGGAACAACAATGGGGGGTTGGAGCTGGTATTGAAAAGTTTCACAGGCTCCTTAACACAATTCCCTTGAGTACACTGTGAAGAAAGAGAAGGAGTCTTGTTTACATGAAGAATAAGCTGAGCAATAATAGGACAGGATCAAAATACCAAGAAGGCAACGGAACTATTCTAAATATAATGGTTTAAAATGTTTGCTATTACTGTACAGAACAGCTGGCCTTTAAAGCAATTACTTCAGTAAGTTGCACATCATCAATCTCAGAAAAGATGAGTGTGAGTCTAGAGAATGTTTAATTCATGGCCTGAGAGAATCTTCTCATTGTATTTATCTCTCAGGCTCCAAATCCTATCAAATAGCTGTCCGGGATATGAAGCTGTTTTTCCCAGAAGGGCTCTGCAGCGCCGAGTGTCAGACACTAGAGGAGGAAGAGGTAGGATTCTGCCCTTTCCTGAGAAGTATCCTGCTGGGTCAGAGCGATGACTTTGGCCCTCCTACCCCATGACTTCAGTCCTATTATGCTTTAGATAATGATTTATTTATTTTTTCTCTGTATTTCACCAGCTGCTGATTTTTTTCCTTCTCTCATTGAGTGTTCCTACCACAAGGTGCAACTTCGTATTGACCTGCCAGTCTCAGTGGAAAAGTGCTTTTTCAGATACTTTAATTCAGTAACCTGTGCTGTAAATTCAGGAGGGCTCAGTGCTCATACTGAAGCAAAGTCCCCAGATAGTCTCAGCGTTGCTTTGGAAGCAGGTCACAGAGAGGGATGGGAACATCATGGATGATTGCTAAGATGCAGTTGGCCCAGAGGCTGGTTTTTAACCAGCTTTTCTCATGTGGCATTCAGGAATGGAGACAAAGTGGGACCGCTCATAACTCACTGGCTGCCAAATGTCTCACACAGAGTCTGGATACATCCACGTACTCACAGCGTGGAGCACTGCCCTATTGGTGTGCCAAGGGTGTTGTCCCTTGTGCCCTGCCAGCAGAGGTACCAGTCCACAGCAGTAGAAAGGGTGGAGCTGTCTTATGCCATAAAGTACAAGCATTGTTGACGGAGCTGCTGAGTGCCTGCGTCCTTCCCTGCCTGCAGAGAGAGGCACAAAGCCTGGACTCTTGACTTGCATTGTAGGCAGTGGCTACCAGTGCTGCTGTGGCCTGTTCCTGCTCATCTGGCTCATCACACTATGTAGATACTGGTCTCTGATTCAAACCACTGTAATGTGCCAATGGCTAAAATGAAGCTGTAGGTCTTTCCTGTTCAACTAGTTTTTGTGTGTCATTTCCACTCTGATCATTTCCTTCTCCAAACCAGAGTGTGAAGTGATTGGGTTGTGCCCAACAGAGGCATGGAAATTTTTGAGCCTTGCTGTATCCACATGGCACCCAGGTGACCCAGCTGTCTTAGTCCAAGGAGCATAGCTCTGGAACTGGAAGCAGCTGGCCACAGCTGTAATGTGCTTCACTAATGTGGATGCTCTCCCTCTGCAACTCAGTCCAGAGCATCAGGACTGTGCTGTGCTGGGACGTGTGGATGTGCCAGTTCGTTCAGAGATGGGAAGGAGCTGCTACACGCCAGTGTGGCACTGGATAAAGCTATCAGACACTCACAGTCCTGGAGTTTCTGGCCTTTAAAACCTGGGAGCAGAGACCTTAGAAAGGTGCCTGGGTATAGAAGCTTTAAAAGGATGATGAGATGCTGTACTGAATTAACCCCCAATAAAAAAAGAACGTGCAAAATCTTGTTCTATCTCTAGACAAGCAGCTGTTTCCTAGGCTGGCAATTACAGATGTATGCAACACCAACAAAAGCTTCACAGCTTGCCTGAATCAATCCTTAAGAAGTGTTCTCCTTTCTGATTAAGTAATGGTGCTCACATGATTTGCCTCTCTCTCCCTCCCGTCCCTCCTGCAGATCTATAACCTGAAACGTGACCCCATCATCAGTTTGGAAATCAGCAAGCAGCGCAAGATCATAAAACGTGGAACAGGAGGGCAGCTCAATTTATTGGGCTCTGAGCAACCGTGCAGTCTTGGTAAGGAAATGTGTAACTCTTGTTATAGATTGAGACTGTTATTGATCAACAGGACAGCAAGACAAACCATCTGGTGGCAGCAAGACCTGGTATCGATGTCCTTTCAGAAGAGAGAGAGAACCCTGAGCTGCAAAGAACGGCTCCAGCGGAGTCCAGCCAGTTAACGGTTCACCTGCCAGACCTTCCCACTGCCAGTGCTTTCATGGGTTTAACTGTAGGGCTGTGCAGAAGTGCTGACCTTATCACCAGCAGAAGCAGCACTGTCAACACAGCCAGTGTAAGCAACAGTGCACATTTCTCTGCTGAACCTTTACACCGCGTTTCAGCCCCAACTTGGCCGCGGTGGTTCGTGTGTCCGTTCAAAGCCTGACAGAGGAGAGGCTGGGATGCCACAGGGATGGGTGGTTGTGAGACATCTTGTTCTCTGGGTCGGTAAATAACAGTTCATGCAGGGGGTGCTTTTGGCAGTGTGGACATCTAACATCAGGAACTGTTCTCATGGAGTTCCCACTAGCTGCTGAACAGCTGCCAGCTCAAAATGACTTTCAGATATTGCTGGTGTGACTTTGATTTGAAGTTGAAGTTTCAGCCTGGCAGTTCCCTCAGATGATTACAGTTTCTTGGGGCCTGTTCTGTTGGTTTTACTTAATGGGCATGTATGCAATAGAGGCTGTGACACAGCACCATGTATGTCAGGAGAGGTAACTGCCAGATGGAGATGCTTCCATGTTGGGATATTGGGGATTGATCCCAAGCCTTTATAAACAAGCAGTGACCAAGTAAAGCATCCCTGTGGTGTTCACTGGGGCACAGACTTGTTTGGAAGTGGGTCATGCTTATTCCTGTAGCTTGAGTTCTGCTGTGACTGACAAGCAGGAAAGTGGGCAGCTGAGCAAACGTTGCTGTGCTACACCAAACTGCTGCAGTTGTTTATCCCAGCAGTAAAACCACGAGATAGTTGTGGACTGGCAGAAGAGTATGATAAAAATGCTACAGAATTACTGACCATCACATCCCACCTTAAACCCTTACTGATACAGGACTTTGGGGCATTGACCCCAGACCAGCAGGTGCATGAGACAGCACATGTAGAAGTGCAAGAAGGATGGTGGTAAGTTGAAGCCTTTGCCTTAATGACAGCGTAGCCTCTTGGTGTAAGCCCCAAGTCACTCTTGGGTAGGGGGTCTCTGAAGGAGGATTTTTCCCAATGTAATTATCAATTAATTCTTTCCACTGTCTTATGTTGGCTTTGGGCTATGCTCCGTGCATGCTTTATGATCATTGCAGAAATCACAGATCCTCAGGCAAGCTCCTTTCCTTATCTTGCACACTCCATCAGACTGACTGCATGAGGGTTTGAGACTTAACTGGTGCCTGGGGTGAGGTCTGTCTTATTCCTGAGCCCTTGTGTGAGTCCTGAAGCAAGAGACTGGTGACTGTGTGTATGTAATGGCAGCTTTTGGAGATGACCAGGCTGTTCTGCATGTAACTGCCTGACCTTCTCATCTGGGTAGCTGTAGAGATATGATCACATCGTTGTGTTTCCTGTGGGTATGTCAGCTCAAGCTGTGTTCAGAGCACAAAGCTTCAGCACGAGGAGACTTGCAGGTGTTCCCAGTCCAAAATATCCTGTGTTGTGCTATTGCTGACAGGCAGGGTGTTTTCCCCATCAACTCACTGAACAATGGGAAGGGACCAGGTCTGCTGTGATGAAGCCCTTCTTGATTTTTAGAAGAGATTGCAGAAAATAAAATAAAACAAGTAGCTTGTTGTAGAAAGAGCACAAGTGTTCTGCAAGCTTTGTACAGCCAAGGGTTGGGAGCAAATCTCAAAATATGTGCCCCTGATTTCCTTCTACGTGAGTGTCTATTTGCTTTGAAGATGTCTAAGCAGAGTAAAAAGGAAACCAGTGTTTGTGTCTCAGAAAATGTATTTCAAAGAGTTAGTGTCTTGGAAAAGCAAGTACACGTGATCACTGAACTGTCAGGCACAATATAGTAAATGCCTCCAGCAAGGCAGAAACATCAGTCACTATGGGCATCTTGAACACTAGAGGTAGCTCTTGCATGCAAGGAAACCTCCTTTCAGCAAGTAATTATGGCAGAGCTGCTGCCTGATGGACAGGCAGATTTATCATGAGGAAAATATGAAATACATTAAGTCTTATGTATGCTGATCAGAATTACATTTTGGATTATAAAAGCAGCTGGATTAAGAGATTTCTTTGCTTGGAAGAAATGAAATTGAATAGTGTCTCCTGTAGCAAACCAGCAGCTGTCCTTGGCTGACTCCTGAAATGGGGTCACTGCTGCTGTCTTGTGATCTCCAGATACACACACGGAAGCACACAGCAGTTTGACAGTTCAGGATGAGCAATTGGATCTGTGAGCATCCCGACCAATGTTCCAATGCCTGAGTGCTTCTGATCTTCCAGTTACTTGTCTGTGGCAGGGAAGAATTACTTAGAGGACTAGCAGTTGGGTGGGGGGAAATACAAAATGAGCCTCTGTTGTGTTTTGATCTTTTCCTATCAGGTCGGCCATTGCTTGATAACCTCTGCCAAACCACTTGCCTCGTGTTGCCTGGGATAATCCTTCGGGGTTCAGAGCACCCACCTTATGTCGAACTGCTGGACCAGCTTCTTGGCAAGGATTTCCCAGTGACTGGAGCACGCCTCACTGTCCTGGATGCACCACAAGCTCACTGCATCTCTGAGACGCTAAGCAAGGCCAAGTGCAGTGTTGCAGCTAAGGTACGAAACAGCTGGAGCCATGCTTTGCTTCCTTTGCACAAAAGAGCCTTTTCATGCCATGCTGTGCTAAGATTTCCAGGCTGGCTCTGGGCAAACTTGCTTTGCAGTATTAGCACAGCACTGCATCTGAGCTCTGATACACTGGTGAGTAATGTGGGCAGTGTACTGTGCTAGCCAGTCCCTACCTTGTGTTCCTGTATCTCTGCCAGCTCACTGACCCCACCCTTGACATCAGTATGTGTGCACAGATCCTCAATGTGAATGGTACATCCTCATTAAACACTTTATTCCATTTACCTACCCGTGCACAGTTGTTGCTGTTATGTATGTTCTGCTGCTGTATCCTGTCTTGTTTTTCCAGATAAATACAGTTTCTATTTCCCATTCTCTAATCGCACCCCATTAATCCTCTTCTACAATGCTAAATAACCTCTCCACTTTTTGGACTGTGCCCTGGAGTTCTGGGCAGAGATTTCATTTCTCCTCTCATTTAGCTGGTGCTGACAGCTCAAGCTGCAGTCCAGCACGGGGTTTGAGCAAGTGCTCACGGGACTTCAGCATGAGATGTGCTTCTGGGGAGAGCAGATATGTTGCTTTGCATCAGCAGAGTATCTGGCCCAAACTGTTTTTCTCTTTGCACTTGGTGTAGGAGAAGCTCACCGTTTCAGGAACCTTACTAGGGTGAAGCAGGAAGGTAGAATATGCAAGAAAGTGCTGTCAGGAGCACACAGGAAACAAAGGGGCAACTACTTCTACTGGAAGTAGCGATCAGCAAAGGGCTGTCAGAGACACACAGCAGTCCCTCTGAAAAAATACAGACAAACATTTGTGCTTCCAGCCTTTCAGTTATGAGAGTCTTGGGTGTTATCTGTAATAAGAACAGGTAAGTTCTTTTCAGGTTATGATTTTTTAAACTGACAGCATCCCTTTCAAGTACATCTGTACAGAATAGCAATTACATCTAGCATCCAATTAGCCCAAGCACTAGTTTCTTCTCCTGCGGTTCCCCCGAGGATGCCATCCCTCTGCACACGGGAATGTGCACAGCTCTCTAGGAAGGACAAAGGAAATCAGCGTGTGAGAAGGAGAGCCATGGCAGCAGCACTGCTCTCCTGGTGATGGGAACACTTCCTCCCATCAGAGATGAATTACTCCGGGGCAGAGCTGGCACATTTCCAGAAGGGTCTGGCACTGCTGAGCCAAAGGTGAACATTACAGCATTTGCTTTCCCTTGCCAGAAGGGAGATGGGCTCCTTCAAGTCATACTTGTTTCTGCTACAATATCTCAACATTTACAGTTACCTCCGTATCGCTGCCTCCAGCAAACTTAGTGACTGAATAATGCACCTAAGTATAACCTGCTTATTTTCACTCTGGGAGAAGGGAACAGGAATAATGGTATGGCACAGGAGCGGGATAACTAACGGTTCAGACATGATACTCTTTCAATTTGAAAGAGTCTGTTGCTTTGTGACTTCCATCCCCTCGCACAGCACACAAGCAGCTATCTGTGCTGTCAGCGGTTCATCAGTGAGGCTCAGACTCATTTCAGTGGACAGCAACACTAAAGCTCTGTTCTTCCCTCTCTTGTAGTGTTCCCTCTTAATGGATGGTTTGTGTCTGGTGCTAGCAGCACAGCGAGACAATGCGGTCATTTGCTTCGACTCCCTGCTGGCCAGGTAAGTGAGGACAATGTTGCTTTAACAGCACTGCCTCAACCCCCTGCTAGAGAGCTTGTGATCTGAAGGAGGGCAGGAGAGCAGCTGACTTTCTCCTCCATAATTCACTTCCAGTTCAGACTCCCATGAGCTCAGGTGCCACTCAAAGGCACCACTATTCATCCGAAGCTACGTTGTTGTTAATACCTCAGAGTGTTCCCAAATTTTAAAGTCATGTCCAGTACTCAGGACCTTAGATACTGAGTTGTGTTGTTTGTTAAGGACTTGGAGTGTCTGCGAGGCTAGGCAGCATGGTTCCACAAACATGGGGAATGCTCTGAAATAAGGGCTCACATTGGGAATAGACCTGCAGAATCGATAAAATTCCTAGGAGGAATGTCTTAGCAGATTCTACCTTTGTTATGAAAAAAAAAAAACAACACCAAAAATCAATGCCAGAGAGCAAAATCAAAAATCAGCCTCTGAAATAAACCACCAGAAATGTGGGTAGGGGATTTATAAGCCTGGTAAAACAAACAGAACCCCTCTACAGGGACTGATTAGTGAAACAGAATGATTATCAGGCCAATTAGCCCACTGTCCCCCAGAGGGAAAGTTTCCTTGCATGGGGAGTGGTATTTGGCAATGTGGTGTGTAGTTCATGCACATGGTTTCCTCTGGGGAAGGAAGCCAAGACTCTTTTTTTCTGACATGTTCAGTTCTAAAGCAGTCCAGCAGCCACAGGTAGGGCTGACATTTGCTGTACTAGCTAGAGAACTTCCAGATAGCACTGTCAATGGGACAGGAATAAGGGGTTCAAGGATGCTGGAGTTTACAAGCAGCAAGGAGATCAAATCTGAACATCCAAGTTTGTAGACACCTCAGAGTTCTCGTACTTTGATGAAATGTTATGGTGCTCAGTCACAAGACCACACCTGGGAAGTTGAAACAAATTTTATCCATAACTTTTCAAAAATATTTTTAAGCCAATGACAAAATGTAGACGTTGCTCCTATTCATTTAAAATTACACCCTTGGGAGCCACATCCCAGACCTTTCACCCTGCAAGATCCACCACTAAGGGGAAAGCAAAGAGCAAGTCACCTAAGACCTTTCTAGTGAGTTTTCTCCCACTCTTTCCCTGGTTTACAGGAAAAAAGTGAGCCAGGGAAGCCCAGAGATCACTGCTGAAGGCAGTGCTGGGAGAGTGGCCGTCAGCAGAGCTGGCAGCCAAAGCAAGATCTCCAACCTCTTTATTTTACCTGGGCTTTTGCTCATCAGAGTCATGGGTGCTGCATAACAAGATGAGCTGCAACCCAGTGATTCCCTCTTCTGTAGGCTTAACTTTGGTATGTTTTAAGATTGCCAGTCTCAAAGTGGCACCCCCAGACCAAACCTCACAGTGACTTCTCACTGCCACCCACAGTGAGCTGAGGGGCTGAGATGGAAGTGGGGAGCAACAGTTGCCAGTCTCATCTGCATCTTTCACCCCTCATCCTGGTCAGTGCTGGTATGGCTCTCTGGATAATGAATAAACTTCCTTGCCAAACTGTAAAATACACAGATTCTGGCTGTTAGGAAGTGCTCCCAAATGTCAGGGTCCACCCTGCCTCTTACCCCACTGCCAGGACTAGTGATCATGCAACCATTTAAATCCATCTCTACAAAAAAATTAATATTTGCCTTCATGATGGATGACACTTGTGGAAGGGAGGGGCAGCAAGGTGTGCCCAGGGATGGGGAGGAGGGGAGGCAGCAGTCCTCAGGGAGATCAGCTTTAGCCAACAGTAAACTCAGACCCTGATTTTATCAC
Source organism: Aegotheles bennettii (assembly GCA_013398125.1). NCBI lineage: Eukaryota > Metazoa > Chordata > Aves > Caprimulgiformes > Aegothelidae > Aegotheles > Aegotheles bennettii. Next base: position 97,513 of record VZRW01009963.1, on the reverse strand, counting down.
AAGCCATCATACTGTTTAAAATCAACTTTGCAAATATCTTTGAAAACCCAGCCTGACTTAACTAGTGTCTCATAAGGACACTTCACACTAAGACATCTTCACTGCCTAGTTTATAAACATTTCAAAATAACATCTGAGGTTAATTACACTCCTGACTCCATCAGCAGGAGCCACGTGACCTTTTCTTGTACTGTCTAAGTCACTGTGTATTTACTTCACTCTTACTGCCATGGCCCTGGATTCCAATACCTGCACAGGTTCTGGCCTGCATTTCAGCTGCATTGCTGAAGCACCACGGTGTAAGAGATTCTTTTCCAGCCCTGGGACTCGATTCACAGCTGAGCCACACTGCTCAGGCTTGGTGCCATGGGGAGAAACGTTGCCATCTGTATGGAAGCCTGGGATATGATGTCAGAGATGGGCTGTGATAAGGAGGAGGAATCAGGTGTTGAGGGGAACAATGTGGGCTTTGCTAGTACAACTGCTTGTAGTTTAGAGCCTATTAAAGCTCTCCTAACCCAGCTCTAGCAGTGGCACATCGAGGAGGAGACGTTCAGGCACTGGAGGATGTGCTGTGCAGACCAGTTGCCTTAAAAACAGGCACAGACTCTCATAACTGTGTGGTGATTATTGTTCAGCAGCAGTGCCCCCTCCTTCTCTTCTCTGGATGTCTATGAAGGCATTATTTCTGCACTGAAGGGCAGGAAAAACAGAGAAGGGGATGAAATTTATGCAGGTGAGAGCACAAAAGCAGCCTGTGAGCTTGATTAATGGCAAAGAGTGGGGTCAAAGTAGGGATCTGGGAGGGCAGCTCCTAGGGTAGAGTGAAGTAAGTGTTTGGAAGAGGTGAGGGGAAGCTGAAGCACAGCCTGAGAGCAGTGGGGACCTGGGGGGGAAGAATCTAGTGAAGGAAGTGACACAATCCTGTCCACAGACAAGGAAAAATGATGTGAGACCAACCTTTCTTGTTCTGTCAGCATCTGGCTGCCTGGATCACCAATAGAAAGCATGTGAATTTTCCCTGTCAGAACTTGTTTTTACAGCCAGATTTCCTAGCTGCAGGGTGGCAGAGGGAAAAATTTACAAGTAGATTCAAAGCAAGCCCTGGAAGAGAGGCACACTCTGCTTTTTATGCATGGCAAACTCGATTTGGCTGCCGTAATAGCTGATACTGATTTAATAGTGATTACTCCTCTATGGTTATTTGAGCTTCTAAAAAGTACTTTCGGATGGCCATAAGGTTGTCAGGACCTAACAGGGTCTTTAGGAACTCACCTAGTTAACGTTGTGCTCGGCTCAATAAGCAGTGTTCCACTAAAGCATGCCCCAAAGCGGGGTGTAGACCAAACCTTCTACCTTCCTGGTTTTAGACAATGCAGTACAATCAGAACAAAAGTCAAGTGCTAAGGAACTTAGCTGGATGTTATTCTCTCTGATGAAACATTCTTACCAAGCGTTAATTGCTGTTAGCAGGGAGTGATGTTATCCCTACAGGGAGCTCATCTCTGGGAGCTTTGGAGGGAAAGGAGGTGTAGGAATCAAAAAATGAACGCATGAGATGTAAAATCTCAGAGCTGTTGAAAACAACTGAAGGGAAACCTGGTGCCAAGCACAATACCTGGATATGGGGGCAGGGAGCAGGGAGTGGTTTCCAAAGGCTCTGGAGAGCTTTCAAGCCTAAGACTCTGAGCAGAGAGTTGGTTTAAAAGGCAGTTTTGAAATTTGTGTCTTGCCTTTTAATGTCTCTTGAATACGTCTTGTGGTCAACTCATGTGTGGCTTGAGGTGGACCAGAGCAAAACAAGGACCAGTGAAACACACCCTGCTGCTGAAGGCAGCTTGGGAAGCCCTGGGTTTGGGGGAAAACACACAGATTACCTTTGTTGAGAAGAAGACCCTTGCACAGAGCTGTCTCCATTTATGTGCATTTCCCACTGCCCCAGAGACCCCATTATGCAAGAGGTCATCACTGTTTGTTTGAAGGCTTATATTTTAAGAATCCAAATCCATTTATACAAAGCTTTGTAAAACCCAGGATTTATCTGTGTAAAGAAGTTCAGTAACAGATGCACATGGCCAGAACTGCTGGCACAGAGCACAGTCCTGCCCAGAGCTAGGTCATCTGCAGTCTGGGACAGTGTAGATGGCAAAGTAACACTGTCTTCCATTTTTCTCCACCCCCAGTGCCTGTCAGCAGAAGCAGTCAGTCCTGGATACTGCACAGCATCTCCTTTACCCCCAAAATGAGAAACAGGCAAGTAGAGAAGTTTATGGTACAGATATGTGTCCTTTGTGCCCCTGTGATGAATGAAACCTGCCAAAATTGATTGAATTTTAGAAGAAAATTTCAATTAGTGTAAGACAGAGGTGGTGCCTCGTGACAGTCCCAAGCCTTGAGTTATACTGAGAGCCCAGCACACGGTGGGAGATGGGACCAAAATCCTGCCAGTCTTCCACGTTACAGCAGTGGCACTACTTTGAGTCAAAATACCTGGAGACTTTGATAAAGAGTCAATATTTTCCATAGATGTCAGTTACTTTTAATGAAGAATCAACACTTAGTACCATATCTGTGATACTTGTCCAAAGTAAGTGACAGGAAATGTTCATTCAACTCCCCTGCCTAGCTGGCATGTGTCCTACATTCAGGAATTTAGGTTTCAGAAGCCCAAATCCAAACAGGAGAGGAGAAATTAAGCCATTAGCCATTCTAGGGATGGGCTAGCCAAATATTTTCTCAGTAGCTCATCTCAAGGAAGGAAACATTATGCTCCGGGTTTTTAAAGACATGTGGGCAGCTAATGGGAATAAACTGCATTAAATACCTTTAAAATTCTGGCTGTAATCATCAAAGTTTAGTACAAAACAAACAAGATCCCTTTTGCTCCCCGAGAAAACCCAGCAGGAGAGCAAGATATGTTTGCAACATCACATAACGTCTCAGAGCTGCTGCCTTTGGTACCAGTGCTCTGAGGATTGAGCCCTGGAAGAGATGGAGCCTTCTTTTGAAGTCTGTGTTCCTGCTTTTAGCACAGACAGAACTCCCCCAAACTTCCCCAAAATCGTGCAGCTGCTGTTTTCAGCAGCTTTCACCAGGGCGTAGCTGTGCCCGTGTGCGCTGCGGTGCCGGGACAGGTCTGCCTGCACAGCTCTGCAGGGCTGTCACAGCACGGTGTGTCCTGCTGCCAGGGTGCCAGGCTGCTGCCAAGTAATGTGACAGGGCAGCAAGTCCAGGCTGTCTTCTGATTTGCTTTGGAAAGGACATTATGTAGCTCTGGCTGACATAAAATCCCTTCTGCTTCCCAGCCGTGGGGACTCAGCCTATCGGAAAGAGATTTATGGTACTTTCTGTGATAGAGGAGGGAAAAAGCTCAGCCCTTCCTGCTTCTGGCAGCCTGGGCCACTGAACCACATCCCTCTGGCGCTGGTGGAAGCAGGGGCTGCTCACAGCACTTTGGAGTTTAGACTGTGAGTCTGGTCCTGGGACAGAGCTTCTCGTTGTGGGTTACAAGAAGCCCGGCAGCGAGTGGTGTTTATTTTCCAATGGGCCTTTTGCTCCGAATTTAGAAATCACAGAGTGAGATCTGAGGAGCAAGCTCACCAGGGAATGATTGTAGCTCAGAGGCTGTCCCTAAAAACGATGTTTGATCCTCTGATCTCTCGCTAATGAGTTTGTGAAATGCCAGCCAGGCTTTCCAGGTCAAAGCTAATGAGCAACAACGTGATAGCAGGCAAAGTTCAGGAGGGTTAAATGAATATGGGTTTCAAATCCTTGTGGTTTGAGCAAAGCTGCAGCATTTACTGGTGGAGTGGAGCCATGGAAGTGAAAAGGAATTTCATACTTGCTCCCTGTGTGATTTGGGACTAGGCAATAGGATGAGCAATCAGCTTTCCAAACGGGGACTATTTCTGTGCTGACCTCTGTGCCTGGGCTAGTGCCTTGCCTCCTCCTGCAGTCACTGGGAGAAGCAAGCATTGCTGTAGTGCTTTTCAGCTGCTCTCTGTGAAACATCTACCTTAGGAGCAGCTGAATTCATGCTTTGGAAGTTCCTTACTCTCAGGCAGTAACCCTGCACATGGCTGGGACTGAGGTGTCCTGTGGCTGGACAGTTTCTCCTCACACACAGCTCTGCAGCGTGGCTGGGATGAGAGTGTGAGGCTGGGGTGGGCATCCCTCAGGGGTGGTGGAGGACATCACTGACCTGCCACCATCCGTGGGTCAGAGCAGGGACATGGCATGGCCTCTGCTCAGCCATTCCTCAGTAGGAGCCCATGGGTGTGCAGCTGAGCCAGCGCTGGCTGGCAGCACTAATCCCTCTGCTCTGCCTGGAGCCCTGAAGCTGTTGCCAGCAGCCACAATGGCTGCTCCAGCATCTCCCTCCCTGCAGAGACAGATGAAACTTGGGACTGGAGCAGAGCAGCACAGGGAAAACACATCCCAGCCACTCTTGGCATGATCCTTTGCTCCTCAGCAGCAGGCAGAGGGCTGGAGTCCTACAAAAGAGACTTAACCTATGAGGAGAGGCAGAGTGCTGGCAGGAGGAGGGCCCAAGGGCTGTGTGGGGTGGGCTGTCAGCACAGCATGGGTAGTGCTTTAGGGGCACATGGTGTTCCTTAGCACAGTCACAATTCCAGGCTGGCCCTGAAGCCCTGGGTGCTGAGCAGGAGTCCCCATCTCTGGAGCAGCCGTACCACAGGAGCTGCACAGGAGTGGGGTTTGGGAAGGAGAGGCAGAGCAGCTTGGGGAGGGAGGGAGGTAGATTTACCACTTGGCACTTTGCATGTTGCTGGTTTTCTTCAGTTCCTTGAAAATGTGAATGTGGAGAATGGCCCAACAGTGGTTACAGCTAGCAGACGTTTCGCTGCTGTGGGACCAGCTCGTAGCCACCTCTGCGCTGGGATTAATTCAGCCTGGTAAACATCTCATGGTGCTGCCTGCCTGCAGCACGAACAAGAAACCTCTGAAAAGAAGTTTCTTTGTGATGCACAGCAATCGTAGCTCTCCACTGACCCATTCCTTCTTTTCTCCCCAGGCTGAAGAGCTGCTCTGTTGCCTTTTTGACTCCCTGACACCTGAGAGCATCCACCAAATTGAAACCCAGGATTGCTAGTCAAGATGGTCAAGGGCCCCAGGCAGCCCATGGATGGACACCACTGTGGGTATCTGTGTAGGTGGACACTCAGGGGACTCCAGCCTCTGAGAGCACTGATATTTGTTTCTCATTAAAACATAAAGCCTGAAGTATGGTATTGGCATCAGTAAGATAAATGAGAATGGTGGGAGGACTGATCAGTGTCCAAGAACAAATCTCTCTGAACCATAGCCGTGGTTTCTAGTGGAATGCGTTTGGAGACAATCTGCTTGTGTTCATGGAGCAAGGCTTGGAGCATTCCTCTGGCTGGGGAAAACTCAGGAAGTAAATACAGGGACAGGGGTTTGCTGCTGTCATTCTCTCTGGCTCTCAGGAACTCCATCTTCCCCAGGCTCCAAAGACATTTTCTGCTGCTACTGTGGTCATTGAACCAAACACAAAAGCACAGTAAATAAGATGGAAATAGTCTGAGGGAAGGTTGGATCCCTGGAGAGTTCAGTACAACGGATAGAGCCACTGAGTGAGATTAAAAACTGGACAGCTTAATGTTCACTTGCCTCTGCTCCAGCAGCCCAGCCCCAGCTCACTGCCCTCCCATGGACACACAGCCCTGCCTCTTCTTCCTCCTTCCACAGCAGCCACTGAACCTAACATGACTCTTCCTCAGCTGGGTTCCTTCTATGAGCTGTACAGCCAGGGAGCTCCCATTCATACAAAGGTCCTCAGTCTTCCTGAGACCCACTGGACAAATTCAGCTCCTTTGGGGAAGAGTCTTTCCCAGAGCCCTGGAGGCCTCATGTTCCTATCTGCCCTGATAAGGCAAAGCCTTAGACATGTGTGTGCACCCAGTTCCAGACACCAGGGATGGAGCAGGAACAGACCCTGTGAGGCTGGTGTTGGTCTCTTCTCCTGAATTGCTGATGACAGGACATGAGGAAATGGCCTCAAGTTCTGCCAGGGGAAGTTTAGGTTGGAGATTAGGAAGAAGTTCTTTCCTGGGAGGGTGGTTGGGCACTGGAATGGGCTGCCCAGGGAGGTGGTGGAGGCCCCGTCCCTGGGGGTGTTCAAAAAACGGGCTGATGAGGCACTTGAGGCCATGGTCTGATGGTCTGATGGTTAGGGATATGATGGGATAAAGGTTGGACTTGATGACCCTGGAGGTCCCTTCCAACCATAATGATTCTATGATTCTTTCAATGACATTAAGGCAGAGCAGGGTGCAGCTGTCTGACCAGCCCATCTCTGGGTGCTGCTGGCAAGGTCAACCCCTTCTGTGCACAGCGTTTCCCTCCACGAGAGCCTGGCGGGAGTCCTTCTCCTCCCCAGCCCAAACAAATTGTGAGAATTTAATGCCTCTCAGCTCTCTGTCCCCTTGCCAACTGGGCTGAAAGTGTCCACTAAGTCCCAAAGGTGTTGGAGGTCTGGCCCTGCCAGTTCTGCTTCCTCAGCTGCTAACAGTCCAGCCTCGGTCTCTCCCCTTCTCTAAGCTGCCTTGAAACATCAACAAGAGCTTATTGTGATCAGCTGGGTGAGCAGGGACACAGAGAGGGGACCTGCCCCAACCTTGCACAGCACTTTGGTGTCAGAACTTGGAAGCACCCTCCAAACCTTTGCTCCCCAGCACCATCCTGCCTGAACAGGCTGTTTGGGCCTTACAGTGGGACCGAACATCCCCTGAGGAGAAGCCCCAGGAAAATGTGTCCACGAGGGAAGCAGCAGCTTCCCTGGTCCCCCGGGGGGGACAGGGTCCCAGGAGTCAGCGTGAGGGAGAAGCCTGCTCTGCTCCTGCAGCTAAGTAGGCCATTTCCTGCACTCGGGGCACATTTCTGCCGTGCTTGTGAGCCGTGTGCTGCTCTGAAACAAATGGAAATTACAAGGATCCGCCCCCAGCGCTCGGGGAATTGGATCTGAAAAAGGAACGTGTTGGAATAAAGCACAGGCAGACAGCGGCTGAAAGGCAAGGCCACGGAGCTGCGTGCAAGGAGGGCACACAAGGCCAGGAGCAGCCCTGCACCCAGCCAGCCCGGTGGTACAAGGGCCACCAGCACCGTGTCTGACTGGCCTGGGCCCTGGGACCTGTGGGAAGCAGGATCACAGGAGCTGGACATTGGGAGGTGATGCTCTGGAAGCAGTCAGCCTGGGGTGTTGGCATCCTGTTTGGACAACTCCTTGGCTGGAGACATTCAAACCCCGCCTGGATGCGTTCCTGTGTGATGGACTCTAGGTGACCCTGCTCTGGCAGGGGGGTTGGACTGGATGAGCTTTCAAGGTCCCTTCCAACCCCTAGGATTCTGGGATTCTGTGAACCCTGGCCTGGTCCAGCCTTGCCAGCAGGCAGCTGCTCTCCGAGCTTCACAGCAGGAGTCCAGACTACGACTCTTAATTCACCATTTTAAAAACCAGGGCCTGGCACAAGAGGCACCAGAGCCCCTTCCAAACAGCCCCGCTGCCAGGGCTCGTGCTTTGTGACCCCCCCATCCATCAACACACAACCTGTGCCTCAGTTTCCCATGGTGAAATAGTGGCAGCAGCTCTGCTGTGTCCCCAGGCACTCCAGCAGCACCACCAAAACGGGGCAGCACCCAGATATGGTGAGTGAGAAGCTGCTGCAGTGTCTTCAATTCCGATTTTAAAGCCCAGCTAATTAGTCTTGGCGTAACAAACTGGCGTGCCCTGCACAGAGCAGGGGAGAGAATCACCCTCTGATATTTCCCAAATGCCAGGATTCCATAAATAACCTCGCCAGCCTCTCCTCCCGGAGCACCCCACTCCTCTCCATCTGACAACCTGGAGCACCACGGACCCTGCAGGAATGAATCCCAGCTCCAGCAAAGGGAGCTGTGGCTCACACGCTGCTCTTCCCTGGAAACTGCCACAGGCCAGCCAGGATTAGCTAATCAGAGCTGAGGAGCAAATTAATGATTGCTAGAACTAGGGGAACAGCAGATTTGATCGGAGGTTGCCAGCTTTGCAGCTGGCTCCTACTTGCAAACAATTCATTTAGATTATGAAAGCAAGAAATTGAGTACAAAACCCCCCAGATTGTTTGCTTCCTAGAGAAAGAAAAGAAAAGAAATGGAATTTAGATTAAAAATTATGCAGAATAGCATTAATTCCCCACCCTCTTGTGCCTCCCCTCTTGCTGGAAAACCAGAGCTAATCAGAATTTAGCATTGTTCTGCTGCCAGTGTCAGAGCTGCCTCAATGGAGGAGAGATAAAATACAGGAGGTGGCATTTTGAGTTAACCCCTTAGGGTCTTGCTGGAAGAAGGATGGGAGCACAGCGCCCGGCGCCCGATCTCCTGTTCTCCTGCTGTGCTCACCTCCCTTCAGTAAGCAAATTCCTCCAGAGGCAGAGCTCTCTGCAGCCCCTGCTGAGCCCATCCCTGCGCCCCAGCACCACCGTGGGGTGACGTGGTGTCCCCAGGGGTGCTGGTTGCTCGTCCCTGCAGCAGGCACAGGCAGTGGGGAGCTGCACTTGTGTCATAGCTTTGGAGCTCTCTGTGTCCCCCTGGGTGCCAAGGACAGACTGAACTATTGGTGGGGCCCAGAAGTCACTCCCTGGCTGCCACCGGCAGCAGGGGGACACCACGATGGAGCCAGGTGTTTCCCTTTGATGTCCCCATCCCCCTTGCTCCTGCTGTATTAAGCAGATTTGAAAACAGGTGACACCTGGAACTGAAACACCTCCTCACACCAACACGTGGATTTGATTTGGGCCAGAATCATTCTTTTTCTATTTTTTTTTCCCCTTAACATTTACACTCACCCAAAGGAATGGTTTCTGCTCCAGCCCTGTGCACATGAGTGCTGCTGAGGACCGGGAATGGTTGGACACTGGAATGGGCTGCCCAGGGAGGTGGTGGAGTCACCGTCCCTGGGGATGTTCAGAAAACGGGTTGATGAGGCACTTGAGGCCATGGTCTGATGGTCTAATGGTTGGGAATATGATGGGATAAAGGTTGGACTTGATGACCCTGGAGGGCCCTTCCAACCATAATGATTCTATGATTACATGATGTCTCCCATCACCCTCAGACCTGCCAGCCTGAACATCACTCCACAGCCAACAGGATCCACTGCCCTCCCGACGAACTGGAGAGGCATGACCTAAAAACTGGGTGCTGGTTTTCATCTCCAGAGACCCACAGCTGGCTTGGGAAGCAGGAGGAGCTGATGGACCTGCTGTAGCTCTCCCTGGATCAGCGATTCTCACCAGGCTGGATGATCCTGGTCTACACAGATCCCATGCTCACATTGCTCTAGCTGGCATTCCTGTGAGCACCTCTCTTTTGGCCACAGGCTGCTGGGGTTGGATTGCCAGGTGTCCCTGCATTTAGAGGGCTTGGTGGACCACCACATGAGAGACCTGGCTGTGCCAGAGAGCTGTAACACTTCAGGCATTAGTGAGGCCACTGAGGGTGAGGATATGGCAGTGGTGGTGGTTGGTCCCCACCAGGGAGAAGCATGTGCCTCCCCATCATCATCTTGGCTGTAGTCCCAGTTCTGTCCCACCGGGTGGGCAGTGGCCCTTCTCCATTCCTTGATCTCCATCTTCCCAGGCCACCACCTCCCAGGCCTGTCACAGCAGGAGCTGCTGATTAATTGGTGCTTGGCAATTCCCCGTTGACAGGGGCTGGAGGAGCACAAAGGGTGGTTTGTCTACAAGGCTGTGAGCTTTGGTAGAGCGATGCCAGGGATGGCTCAGAGGTGGGTAATTAAACTGGTTGGCGGGGTGGATGGCTTGGGCAGAAACACCAGCCTGGGTCACGAGGAGCTCTCTGAACTGCTCTAACTGGGTCAGGCAGGAAACCAGTGCTGGCAGCACCTCGACTCAATGGCAACACCGCTTCCCATCCCACAGAGTGGCCAGTCCACTCCAGTACAGCAGGGCAGAAGCTCTGGGGACACTTTCACACGGTGCAGGGTCCAGCTGGGAGCTGCTGGTACTGCAAGTGCTCCTGGGCAGCCTGAGAGAGGGTGGGTCAGTCAGTCAGTCAGTTTCTCCGTCCGTCCATTCATTCATTCATTCATTCATTCATTCAACCAATCCATCCATCCATCCATCCATCCATCCATCCATCCATCCATCCATCCATCCCATGCAGGTCCTGCAGGAGAGGACCAGCTGGGGTCTTCCTCCCGGTGGCTATGAGGCCCATGGCAGGCTGTGATTGGTTGGGGATGCAGGGACTCCTGACCAATCCCACATTTCCCTGTCCTGCCCTGGCCAATCACGTGCAGCAGCTGCTGCTGGCAGGGGTATATAAAGCCTTAGGGAGGGTCTGGAGGTTTGTGCTGGTGGAGCTCTGCTGGGTTGCAGGCTCCTGTCCCTGCTTTGGGGCTGTGTCTGGCTGCTCTGCCAGGTGAACCCAGGGTTCTGGGGGCTACCTCTTGTGCTGACCCCTTGGAGTCCTCCTACTTGAAGACCTGTGTGATGTTTGTGTTTTTCCAGCCATAAGGAACCTCCTAAGATCCTACATGACTTTTAGGAGATGATAGACTCTCATCTCCAGCAAGATCACAAGCTTCCACAGCAGACCAGGCTCAGCTGAAGGTCAGCCCCCAGCTGGCAGCCTCTGCTTGGGGCCTGGAGAAGGCATTGAGCTGGTGCTGCCCAGCTGCAGGTCTTCACATGGCTGAGAAGCTCCAGAACAGCTGGGTTTCCATGCTCTGAGCTGTACTTCAGGTGTGGGTTTCCTTTCCAGAGCTCTGGTAGAAGATCCTGAGGTCTTTGTGTCTGTGCACTGAGACACTGCTACCCTCTCAAAGCAGACTGGCTAGTGGATGTCTACCTGAGACCTGTGGAGCAGATGTTCAGACCTGCAGATCTGGTCTGCAGGGGACTGGGTCCACTCCACAGTAAAGCAGAGGAGGCTTTGCTGTGAACAGGTGGCTCCCAAGGGTGGCTGCTGGTTGTCTCCAGTCCAAAGCTGGGTAATGACACAGAGCTGGGTGCTTCATGCTGCAGGGAGTTCACTGGAAGATCAATGTGACAGTTGTGCTGGTTCCCATCTCTGACCCTGTGCCTGTTCTTCCACAAGATCCAGGCTCCCTTGGAAAGCCTGGAAGCCAGCCAAGATGATGTTCAGTTCCTGACCCTGCAAGCAGAGACAGAATCCTGGTCTGCTTCCACCAGCTGATGCCAACCCAAGTGCCCCCGCGTCCTGCAGAGCTGCTCCTGTCCCCCGAAGGGAGATACCCAAGCACATGGACCTGAACATACTGAACACTGGAGCTATGAAGCAAATTAGAAGACCACCAAGAAGCTCCTGACTGCTGAACTCCCACTGTCCTATGGATATCTGCTGCTGAACTTCTCAACCAGCCATAGCCTGTGTACTAATGCCCAGTCTCCAGCCAGAGGCTCTCAGCCAGCACGTCTGGCAGCCTTCAGATATCAAAGTCCATTTGGACTTGAAGCCAGACGGGTGTCCCAGGCACCCTGTGGGTCAGCCACGTGCAGGTTATCCTGGCCAGCCTCAGTGCCCATGAGGGCAGATGTGACTGAGGAGCTCTGCAGGACTCCCAGCCATGGTCCCCTGGCTGAAGCAAGCAGGACTTTGGAACTAGACCTTGGCCCTTGGGATAGGGTCCTTCAGTGCCCCTCAAAGCAGGCTGGGGTGGTCAGTCCCTCAAGTGACTGCAGATGTGTCACAAGGTGGAGCAAGTCCAGCAGAGGCTGAGGGAGCTGGACCTTCCTCAGTCAGAAGAGATTGAGGGAGGGGATCAGAATCCCTGGGATTGTCCAGTGCTGGGAGCAGGGATCTGCTCTGGGGAGGTACAGAGCAGAAGGATGAAGTGGTGAAGCTTCAGCAAGGGAAGTGTTGGTGGGCACAGGGAAAGGCTGCTCGGGAAGACGGTGCTATGGCCCGAGGAGATGGACCCGAGGCCAGCTTCAGTGTTTGTCCTGCTCCAAGCAGTGTCCCGTTACCCCCCTAGCCCCTGCTCCCCTTCCCAGGGATGCCTGTGCTTCAGGTGGGACACATCTGTCTGTCCCAAACTGGCCTTGCTTCCTGTGGGGCCCTGACCCAGCCCTGGGGCACGAGGGTGACCCAAATTCCTCTGCCTGCCTTGGTGCCAGCACAGGGGGCAGGGACCATAACCCAAACCTGCATGGGGATGGAGTGGGGTCCCCATGTCCTCTGGACCTTTCCTCTGAAGGCCGTGTCCCAGTGCGCTGTGCCCGGGGCTCTGAGGGGTTCAGTGTCCATTTCCAGCGCGTTCCAGATGTGTCCAGGTGCCCCCGTGGTGTTACAGCTGCCTCACGTTGGGCTCCATTAGTGCCTGACTTAAAGCCTCTATTAATCCTGTCCTAACACGGCTCACACCAGACCTTTCCGGAGGTGCAGCAGCCTCTTGAGACAAGGAGCTTCCCCCCAGCCTGGTGCCACCCGTGTCCCCGAGGGTTTGGCTTGGGATCCCACCACGCTGAGCCGGGGTCTGTGGGAGCAAGAGCTGCCCGTGCTGATGCCCTCATGAGCGCAGGGCAGCGCTGAGCTCAGGGCCCCCGGTGGCTCTGCTGCCCTGAAAGCTGGGGGCAGTGGGGCCAACGACCCAGGAGCCCACTGCCCACCCTGTGCCCCCACCCCCGGGAGGGGTTTGGGGACAGCCCGGGGTCACTGTGCCTGGCAGAGGGATGCAGAGCCCTGCCCGTGGCGGTCGAGCTGTGCCCTGGCTGGGGGGGGCTTGGACGGGCAGAAAAACCTGAAAAGCTGAAGCCTCTCCTGCCCCCGTGGCTTTTGGAGGGATGTGAAGGAAGGTCGACCTCAGGAGGAGCGTGGGCCAGGTGTGAGCAGCACCTTATGCTCAGCCGGGGGCTGGAGGGTTGCTGCCGGTGGCACCCAAGCTCAGTCCAAGGGCAGGGTGCTGCCCGTGGCTGTGACACCCATGCTGGCATCCCGAGCCATGTCCGGGTGAGGCACTGGTAGGGATGGTGGAGATCTCCCATGTCCGGGTGAGGCACTGGTAGGGATGGTGGAGATCGCCTGTCCTTGCCAAGGCTGGGATGCTGTGGTTGTCATGGCAACGCAGGAGGCCTGTGGAGCCTGTAACCCCATGGTTCGGGTAGGGGGGGTGTGCAGGGCTGGCTCCACATCACCTCCCCTGGGCCCTGGCACCTCACCACACCCCAAAATTGCGTTCAACCTAAAGCTGGCAAACCCACCCATTTGCCAGGGAAAAGACCCTTGTGAAAAACCCTGGGTTTTCCAGGGGAAACACCTTGGGGTGGAGAAATGTGTCCAAACCTATTGCAGGGAGCACGCAGCCAAGGCAGAGGCACAGAAGGCTCCTGCTTCCCTCTGCTCCATCCTCCTGGGTGGCCGAGGCTGGAGTGAGGGCAGTCAGCACCCGGCAGAGTCTGGCCCAGAGCCATTCCCTGCGGGATGCTCATGGGGCCACTTCCACCAAGCAGGGACCTGCCCGGAGCTGGGCTGTGAAGGGATGGGTTGAGGATGGGATGCAGCCAGCTCTGCTCTCCCTTTGCCCGAAGGTGGCTGGATCTGCCACACAAGGTCACCTCTCCCCATCTGCCACCAGCCATGGCCCTGCTGAACCACCCCACGTGGCACAGGGCTGGATTTTTCCCCACCTCGGGGCAGCTTTTGCTGCCTGGCTCCATCATCCTGTCCCCGCAGGGGCCCTCGGCAGCTTTGATGGACATCTGTCCATCATCTCCCTGGCAGCTGGAAGCGCAGGCAGCGGAGGGGCCCTGCGGGAAGGACGGGGCTGAGTGTGTCCCCTCGGTGGGCAGCTCTGCTCCGTGTGCCCTCCCACGCCCCCCATCCCTGGCAGCATCCCCCTGGCTCGGGTGGCTCTGGCTGTGCGCGGCAGCCTCGAGCTCGCCCGATTCCGCTGGGGTGCTGGGTGGCACATGAGTCACTTTTCCTCCCAACGCCCATCTCAGCTTGGTGCCATCGCTATTTTTGGAAACTCCTGCAAGCACAGTTACCGTGCGCTTTCACCACGCCAGGCTCCTGTCCCCTTGATGGCTCCATGTGGCAGCCAGGAAAGCCACCGGCAGCCCAGACCCTGCTCGGGATGCTCAGGAACACCCACCATGGGCTGGTCCTGCAGCCCCTCCTGAGTCACCAGGGAGCTGAAGTGGTGGCAAAATCTTTCCTTTTAAAGGACTTGTTTGGGGTTGGGGTGTTTCTGGCAGTGCCAACTTGGCATTGATCATTTGTGCTCCAAACGAGCAGATCATTCACAGTTATTTTTACTCTCAACCTCCAGTATTTTCACTGGGGCTGCAGTGGCTCACTTAGCATCTCTGAGCAAAAATGGGCAAAACTCAGCTCCAGAAATCCAGGGCTGGATGAAATCATAGGCAGGCAGACCCCGCTGAGTATCATGGCCAGGGCCTGCCCAGCTCAGGAAGGATCTGGTTTTGTGGGATGCTGGTGGGGCTGGACCTGCTGCACCCATCCCGTGCCCAGCACCGAGGCTGCCTCCGTGCCCGGCCACCCGTGCCACTTCCCTCTGGCCTTGCCACCAGCTCCAGGATCTGACAAACCCATCAGTCATCTCCTGCACTGCTCATCCATCACTTGGGGACTGCCCAAGGTCAGCAGGCTCAGAGGGGAGGTGGGCAGGCGCTGCCTTTGCCAAGCTGCTGCTTTCGCCATGGTTTTGGGGCTGAAGGTTTCACCCGGAGGCGAGCAGCCCGTGGCCTCCTGGCACTGCCGGGCTCCCAGCATCCCCGACCTTGCTGGGATAAAATTAGCCATTTCACTTTGAATTAAAGACAGTTCAGCTGAAGGCAACCCGAGTGGTTCATTTGAAAGACATCAAATGGCAGCGTTTCCTTTTTTGTCTGTGATCGGGGAGGGGAGGAACCTTCCAGCCAGCGCCTGGTGACAATGACATTGATTTCCTAGACCTTTTGGCGTGGCCAAATCTGTCTTTTTAGCCAGGGAAGAGAAAAAAAAATAAATAACACGTCAAAGAAATGCATTCCCTGCCCTGATGGGAAGGGAACGGAGATGAAAGCCCTCGCTGCTGCCCTTGGCGATGCCCAGGGCTCGCTGCTGCTGCCCTCACCCTGCAGCGGGGCTGGGGAGGCACTGGAGGAGCCACCACCACATCTTCCCGGGGTCCATCCCAGGTGCTGCCCCCCACAGCCTCTGGGCTGGGGACCCAGAGCCCCCCATGATGGGGGTCCCATGGCAGGGAGCAGGCAGGACACCCAATCCCAAGGGATCCGATCCCATCCCATCCCCTGCAGCCATTTATCTTCCAGGGAAGGCACTGCCTTCATCTCTCCTTCCCTTCCTCCTCCTCCTCGCTTTCCCCACCCTGTTCTCATTTCCCCAAGAAGACTTTAATGAAATCTGCCCTTAATTAAATCCACATTCATTTGCATAATTACCAGGAAATTGAAATTAGCCTGCGGACGTGGCTGGAATACATTTGGCATCAGGCAGCCCTGCCTGTTTGGAGGGGGCTGCACCGAGGGCAGCTGGGTCCCCCCCACCCATGGGTGCTGCCACCCTGCCCCACAGCCTTGCTGTGCTGCTCCTGCTCCCCTTCCCTCCTGCCCTGGGGGGCCATGACAGTGGAGCTGGGGGGGACAGGGTGGAAGTGGGGGGACAGTGAACCCCAAGGCCACGTCAGGGTGAAGCCAGGCAGTGCCCCCCACCCATACAAACACCATCAATTTGTTTTATTTTTTAAAAAAAAGTCTTCACTGCCGTTGAGAATTTTTTTGTTGCTTTTATAACTATGTATTTTGTAATTTTTTATGGTTTTAGTTGTGGTTTTTTTTTTTATCCTTTTTAACAGTGACAAACTGAGGTAACGTCTGTGACACTACAGCCTCTCCTACGGGAAGAAGGTCCGAAACCTGACAGCCGAGGGAACTGGAAATAAAAACCCGACAACCTACCGACACNGAAACGGAAATCCCCTGCGGCCCCCCGCCGTGCGGGACAGAGCCCCGGGGAGGGGGCACCCAGCCCTCCCGCGGCCGGCCGGGATCCCTTATCTACATTATTGCACGAAAGATCGAGGACATCGAGGGACCTAAGGCAAAAAGGAGAGAAAAAACCGCACCTAGCGTCTCTACACTGGGGCAATGCTACTTCTAACCCTGGCCCTCGGCCCCGGCGCCGCGGGCGGGCGGGGGGCAGGGTGGGTGCCGCGGGGACGGGGGCAGC